>CM068304.1:36672583-37248425 GCA_034768395.1 Linum lewisii | reverse complement strand
CGCCGAAATTTTTAGTTGAAATGGTTTCCCCAAAAACAAAAAAATTTTTCGAACCGAAAATGAGGAACAGGAGAAACGGGTTTTCAAAAATTTTGAAAATCGGTTTGGGCCAAAAACCCAAGGGGGGTTTCCCCCCAAAAAAATTTTGAACTGTTGGGGTTTTTTAAAATATTTTCGCAAATCCAAACCAACTTCAGAAAACCCAAAGTAAAATTTCCAAAAAAAAAAATCGGAACGCCCCTCAATCAACTTGCAACTGACTCTATGACACGCAGACTCTAAAAACGAAAAAAAAATAAATCAAACAAACTGCCCACTTTTGGCCCCTCCTGAACCGACTTTTAAAATACCCAAGGTTGAAACAAAACAAAACTGAAATCCAGGGCCCTGGGTTGCCTCCCACGAAGCGCTCTTTTTTTTTAACCCTCCTTGAGCTGGACGATACCTGGACGGGATTAAAGGGGACATCCCAACTTAGATTCTCCTTCCCCCCCGCTCCCCGGTTTGGAGTTCATGAAATACAGCTTCGAGACTTTCCGGTAAGCGTGGAAATTTCCCCCTTTTCCCCCCTTTGCATGTAGTTAAATTTGGTTTTCGTTTCCTCGGGAAAATGATCAACGAACTTGAATGGTCCCCAACCCGCTCTCTAAGATTTATCCCTTTTTTTAGTGTACGATGAAAGGAAGAGGAATGTCAGTTTCCCCTTTTTTTTTTCTTCTTCGGCTTTTATCACCAGGGTCGGTATCGTTAGTAAATTCCTTAGGAGATGCTTTCGGCTTCTCCCTCCATACTTGTCCCGGCGCGGTTTCTCGGAACTAGTAGATGGTGCAGCTGGCTCGATGGAAGACGGTGGAGCTTTTGGTCTCCAGACCATTTGGGTCTTCGTCTTCTTGTTCTTTCCTCGAGGTCTGTTCGGTGATTTAGAAGAGGCTTGCAGTTCCTTCTTCTTCTTCTTCTTAAGCGGCTTCTGAACCAAAATTTCTGGCTTCTTCGTAATGACCTGTTTAATATCTGCAGCAACAGCTGATCTAGAGACACTGGGAGAAGCATTAGTAACGGAGTTGACCGGAGTCAACTCCACAGTTTCAAAAGCTAAGCAGTGAGATTCTTCATTCCTAGAGTCATATTTCATGCCGTCTTTAAAACGGAACGTTTTTGTTTCTTTACCAACTCTTAAAGTCAAAGAACCATTAGGAACGTTAATATTCATTCCAGTAGTAGCCATGAAAGGTCGACCTATGAGAATAGTAGCATCATCTGTACTAGTATCCATAATCACATAATCAGCTAAGAACGTGAACGGACCACATTTGGTGACAACTTCTTTAATCTCTCCCTTAGGGGTTTTAAGCGATCTATCAGCAAAGACGAGTTGCATACTGGGCGGTTCAAGTTCCCCTAGGTTTAACTTTTCATATAAACTCACAGGCATGACATTAACAGATGCTCCTAGATCAACTAAGCAACGTTCAATTTCAACATCATTGATGACCAAAGGCAAAGTAAAAGAACCAGGATCAGATAACTTAGCTGGATATGGAGAGACAAGTTTCTTAATACGAATGTCAGGGTATCCTTCCTTGTTCCCCTTCATGCCAGTCTCGATCCTTGCGTTTGGCAGCAGTGCTCTAGGAAAAGGAGGCTTCACGACGTATGGTGCAAGAGGAGGATCCTCCTTAGGCGCCGTTTCTGTTCTTCTTCTTCCTCTTCTTCCGGAGTTTCAGCGATCCTGCGTAAAATAGAATAAGCATCAGCAATTAAGTTCGGGAGTTTTCGAGCAGTTACCATTTTAGCCTGTTCTTTTCTCGGGTTTGGCTCTGTCTGGCTTGGAAGCTGGCCAAATGGTCGACCAGATGCTAGCATGCTCGAGATGTTGTTCACGACTTGCTCAATCCGTTGTCCAGATGCTATTTGTTCTTGATTGAGAAGAGCTTGAGCCTTGAACTGACTGTCATGATCATCGAGTCTTGTGATGATCTGGCTGAGCTTCTTATCCAGGTCACTGACATTATTATCTCTTTGATGCTGCTGACCTGGATAGGTATTGTTAAGATATTGATTCTGGCGATTGCCAGGAGTAGTTCCATAATTACCCGGATTGCGATGCGGCGGCTGGTAGACACCTGCCGGCGGATGGTTAGGCTTCTGATCCTGAGCTTGACCAGCCGGGCGGTTATTCTGGTTCTGGTTATGATTGGCGCCAGCATTATAGGGAGGTCTGTCTTGATAGTTCCCTTGCTGTCTGAAGTTACGATAACCAGCATAACCATTCTGATTATTAACGAAGCCTTGTTGGATGAAATTTACCTCTTCGGCAGACCAGACTTCTGCCTTACCAAAATTCTGACAACGGCCTCCGTTATGTGCGCAAGCTCCACACCACTCGCAATCGGCAACATAGACAGAAGCTGCCGGTGGCTTGATTGGTGTGGTAGACTTCTTCAAATGCTTCTCTACCTCTGCCTTGATAGCTGCTTCGAAATCTAGCTTGCTCCTCGATCCTTCATATTGTCGCTCCCAGTTCCTTGACTTGGAGGCACAGTTTGCGAAGTGCAGAAGAGCAGCTTCAGGAGTGAGTGTAGTGCAATCCCCTTCAGCTAGAGAATTGACCCACTTGGCAGATTCTTCTCGAAGTCCTCGAGAGAAGATTTCAGCTAACTGCCTCTGCTCGAATCCATGATGAGGGCAGGTGTAGAGAAGTTCTTGGAATCGATTCCAAGTATCATATAAACTTTCTCCTTCTTTCTGGAAGAATCTGGCGATGCTGTCCTTGATGGCGGTTGTTCTGGCCGGAGGGAAGTATTCTTCAACAAAGTCCTGAGCCAGAGTATCCCAGTTAGTGTAGTAGCCAGGTGGTTTGCCAGTAAGCCACCTCTTAGCAGCGCCTTTCAAAGAGAACGGGAAAGCTCTCAGACAAAGAGTGTTTTTGTCAAGGTTTCCGTTTTTAAAAGTACTGCAGAGATCAAGGAAGTCTGCAAGATGAGTGCACGGATTGTCTAGGGGCCTGCCTTCAAACTGTAAATCCCTAGAGATCATGGTCAAGAATGGAATCTTGATCTCATAGTCAGGATCTCCTTCAATGCGCGGAACGGCAATGGCAGATCGAACGCTAGTCGCGCTCGGCTTGTTATAGTCTGCTAGACTCTTTTGTGCAGGTGGGGGTGGCGGCGGTTGATCGCAGTTTGGTGGTAATCTATCGGTCATGGTGGGAGATGGAGGTGGTGAAAGTGATGCGGTGTATGAAGCGGATGAAGAGTGCGGTGAAGACGGAGATGAGGAACTCTCCTTCAGTTCCTCGATCTTGATCGGAGTGATGAATGGATTGGATCTGCCTTCCTTCAGAATCTGTGATCGTAGAGGTATAGCAGAACTGCCTGGATTCCCTGCAATCTTAGCCTGTTCGGTCTGAGAGCGAGTCCAAGGACGGTGAGGCATACACCTGTAAACCTACAGATAACAAAGACAAACAAAACCAGTGTAAAATCGAAGTGGATGGAAAAATGAAAGATGGAAAATAGAAGAATAAATTGCCAGATCTTCTTTCAACAATCAAAAGAAGTCCCCGGCAACGGCGCCAATTTGGTGAGACCTCCGGTCGTTGGTCGGGGTTCAGCCAAATAAAAACTACTAATGCTAAGAAAAAGCGTATAGCAGATCGTATTCCACGGGCCTTCGAATGATTGGCTACTTCAGAACTAACAAATTATTCAAAGAAAAAAAACACTCAGTGCGTGGTGTGAGTTCCACGACTTCTACTTCTAAGAAATGCAGAAAAATTAAAAAGATTAAACTAAAGCAGATTGAGAATTAGGGTTTGGAAACAAGAATGACAGACGAACTTAGACTTTGAATCCCCCTTCGTTCCCCAGAGCATTGGCAATCAACAGATCAGCGGATTTCGATTCTCATTCAATCAATTACTAAGACACCACCATAACTCCTTACCCTTAGGTTTAAGACCGGCGAACGTTCGCTCTATCCGTTCTAACTACCAAGATTAACTAGCTGCCCGGGTACGATAGCCTCTCGCAACGACTTAATTAATTGGTGTGATTACTAGTGATTAATGAGTTACTCTTGCAGTGAATTAACCCTAACCGGTTCCTACGAAAGGCACACTCCAATTATAAGGTTAATTGTTCAATTCGATGTTCTAAAGTAAGACGAGCGTTCGCTTCTATCCTTAGCTTAACCAGAATCTAATCTAGGTGATCAATCCAGACAAGAAACTTGAACAATGAAGAATGAATCAAACATGAAAAAGAACTGATTGAATTTCGAATCTAATCACCGCCGATCCGTGACCGCTTTAAAGCCCTGGGTCACTTAGGGTTCATCTAGTCTAAGCTCTAAAGGGTTTAGCTACTCATGATTATTACAAAAGAAACAAAGACAAGGAAAGAGTTCATCATTCAGAGGAAGAACAGAAAAGAATCTGAAAAACCTAATTTAGACGACTCTGGCAGACTTCGATCTTCGGTAAGTTACACTCCTAGCTCCGGTTCTCCGAGATGGAAGGGATGGCGTCACGATCTCTATCCGGCTCTTCGAACTCCAGCTCTTCGCTCCAGAATCTTCAGAGAATTCTGATCTCGAAAAGTTATGTGTTTGTAAATTATGATAGTTTCCTTTTGGGCCGCCGGGTTAAGTATAAATACTTAACCCTAAATTAGTCGAGTCAGCCTAATATTTTCGCCGAATATTCCTTAAGAATTTCGGCGAAAATTCCTTTGAGTTCAGGGGATAATTTCTCTGGTCTTGAATTTCGGTCCGAAGAGTTGATTGATTTCGCCGAAGACATGCTTTGACTCGGCACCAGTTGATTTGCACTATTGATTTCGCCGAAGATGCGAGCCTGTTTTCGCCGAAAATCAAGTGTGAATGGGCAGATTTTGGCTTGAACTTGATCGACTCCTTTGATCGATTCCGGTTTGATTCCTCGAGGTTCCTACGCCTTAGACACGTCCATGGCTACGTTATTGACGGCAAAAACCTGTGCTAACACAAAAACACTAGAAAACCATCAAATAGACCCGAAACGGGCCAAGGTAACACAAATGGCACGAGATAGGGCAATCGATTAAATATTCATTATTCTACCCTAAAAACCATGTTTTAAGCAAAGAAATGTCGCTTAAATGAGGCTGATAATCACGTCAAATCGAGTGTCATCAAACTCGAATGAGAGCAGCTTCAACCAATGACTCAAGAGAGCTCTCGTATTGATTGAAGATGAGACGACCGAGCCAGCATCAGAAACCAAGCCCGAACCAGCAACTGATTCAGTGATTGAATATCCTGAGGTTTGATTACTTCGTCTAGTTCGAGCATTATTTGCCATACGTTTACGACAATCCAGAATAAGATGACCTAGTTTCTTACATAACGTGCAAATATTGCATTTGCGACAAAGCGAAATATAATGTCCAAGCTCTTAATAGTGATGACAACGAACTTCATTAAGATTTTGATTCGGAGCAGTAGAGAATCATCTTTGACTCGAAGTAGTGTTCGCAAACCTAGGATTTGAGAGAAACTGAGTTCGTGGTTTGCCTATTGCAAAAACTATACCAGAAGATGCAGGGACGGAAAGATTCTCTAGTTGAGTTTGAGTGTGCAGCCAAGTTTCAGCACGGAAAGCTCTCCAATAATATCAGACATATCAAGTTTATTTGAAGATAACAATTGAGATCGAATTTTTTCGAATTCAGGGCGCAACCGCATAAGGAACTTAAAAGAGTGAGCCCGACGTCATTCAGCCTGAATTTCGAGGTTATTCGCGGTGGACATCATAGATGAAGAGAGCAAGTCGATTTCGGTCCAGAGATTATCCGCGACCAAGTAATAGCTATTGACATCCAGCTCTCCCTGTGCCAAATTGGCCAATGTGGATTCAAGATCAAAGAGACGCGAGGCACTTACATGAGAGTAAGTAGCCCTTAGGTGTGTCTAGACTGCTGGAGAAGTTGGGAAGGTGCGAAGAGATAAAGCGATTGAAGAATCAACCGATCCAAGAATATAGGAGAGAACCCGTGCATCATTCATCTCCCACACATCAATGGCATCTTCTAGGGTTGCTGAACTCAAAGCCTCTACCGCCATCTTTGTAGGAGTTGCGATGATAGGAACAGAAGTTGCAATAGGAATAGGTCTGGTTCTGTCCAGATACGATAAAAGAGGTTTCCCTTTGATGAAGGTTTGGAGGGAATATGCCCAATAAGCATAGTTGCGACCATCAAAATGGACATTGATAGATTTAGAGTAGGTTTGATTATGAAGCTTTGATACCATGTTGAATATCAGAGACAAAAGAGAAAGAAGAAGGAAGACGACACAGATGTAATGTGGTTCACTAACAATGAGTTAGCTAATCCACGGAGAAGAGATGAGAGTTTGTATTATGATCAAGAGAAGGAGAGAAAAGTTGTCTCTATTACATGGATAAAGAAGAGATTATATACTAGGAAACTACGGTTGGGGAAGAGAGTCGTAACCCTAGAATACCAGCACACAATATTGGCCACAATGGGCCGATTATACTAACAGGCAAAAGTTTAAGGTGAAAAATCTACCTTGAAATTGGTTATTTCCTAGTCACTCAAACTTCATTGTAGGTTGAGGTACAACAACGTACGAACTATTGTGGTTGGGTTGGTTTCGTTGCTTCTACTTCAAGCAACTCACACTCTTATTTTTAGTATGAATTGAGTCTCTAGCTTGCTTCATCTTCTTTTTACCTTTATGGTTCGTAAAATCATATTTCGACCAAAAGCAAGGGAACTTAACCATTCTCCTTTGACACGTATTTTATTAGTAGTTTAGTACTACTACTTGTATAAGAAACCACCAGCCTTATTTTTCAACTTAAGAGATGATCAACCTATTGGCATCCCCTACGGTGACTTGACTTAACTTCAAGTAAGGTAACATGAAGTTTTTTTTCCGAAAGAAAGCATTGCTTATATTAATGTGCGTTTACGCAATAATCCTGCAACAGTTCATGCAACCACTCCGGAGGTGTCACCCCAATAGTGGATGACGGGAAAGAACATGATTCTCTGGCTAACGTATGAGCAACCACGTTTCCATTCCTCCTAACAAAAGACATAGCAAAACCCTCATGTCGGAAAACAATATCTCTACATTGACGAATGATCTTACCAAATTCAGTATCATCCGTTTTCGAATCACGCACCCGGTCAATGAAGTTAATAAAAAAAAATCCGAACCATTAAAATGTCATCGATTAAAGTTTATATTAAAAAAATTGAAAAAAATAAATTACCAACAAATCTGTTATGTTATTCTTAAACCGTTTATCCTATTTTTCAGGGGAGGAGGAAACGTGTTGCAGTTTTTTTAAACAAGTTTATTTTATTATTTTGCCAAGTGTTGTAGTTTGTTTAGGAAACCATTTAATCAAGTGTTTTTTTTAAATCAAGTGTTTATTTAAGACGAATTTTTCAATTTTAAGAATAATCAAGTTAAGCTTTTTTTCTTTGATTTCAGTTATCAAAATTTCAAGCCGGTTTTTTTCACATCCCGAACAAGTATGTCGATTTATATTTCATAAAATTATGATTTTACTTTAAAATTATTACGTAAAACAAATCGTTGTTATGTAAGCCATAAGTAACGATAATTTCGAAAAGTTTTACAAGACAAATTGTCATTACGTTAGTCATAGGTAGCAATCATTTACAACTGTTATGCAAGATAATCATATGTTACCTAAGGCTTACGTAACCAAAGTATTTCATACGCAACGAATAAAATTAAACTTGTTATGTAAGACAAACTATCATTATGTAAGATTTACGTAACAATCACCTACAACTGTTACGTAAGACAAATTGTGGTTACGTATTACATAACCAAAGTATTTCATATGTAACGAATAAAATTAAGCTTGTTACGTAAGACAAACTGTCATTACGTAAGCCTTACGTAACAACCACTTACAACTGTTATGTAAGGTACACATTCGTTATGTAAGGCTTACGTAACCAAAGTATTTCATACGTAACTGATGGGCCTCGGCCCAAAAGGCCTCAAAAGCCCAGAAGGCCCCAAAGCCCACTAGGGCTACCAGTAGGCACATGGGCGGTGTCAGAACACCCTGCCCTAGCGCCCAGCAACCCCCGGTCAGGGTCAACAGGACAGCCAGTCCCATCTCTGACAGGGCCCACGCCGAGGACAGGATAGACCGCCTTGCCTCCTTCGCGGCCGATTGGGATGTCGACACCTGGCACCAGGGCCCTTGCCACCTTGGACCTATAAATAGGAGGTCCCCCACACACTAGAAGACACGACACACTCAGACCATACGCCCGATACTGCACGCTCATACGCTGCACGCTAAAGGCCTTGGTCATCCGCCCTGTTCAAGGGCGCACGCCCGATACTTCTCTGTTATCCTTTCCCCCATACTTCCATATCCGCTCCCATCCTCACTCAGCCCTAACGCTTGTCCATACGCCTTGCAAGGTAAACCACACCCGCGCAAGGAGAGCCCAGGCTATATCGGTTCGGCTTCCCCGAGACTGAACCTCCTCTTTATTGACGAGCCCGGCAGGGCGGATCAATTGGCGTGCCAGATAGGGGTGCAAACTGACTCATCACCACGAAGAGCAACTCGCAGAACCTCTCCAAAACATCAATGAGTGAGAATTCTGGAAAATATATGGTCACCCCAGCAAAACAAGTAATACCCGCCGGAGTCCCGCTGGTCCCCCGGCTCCAAAAGATAGGCGAAGAGGCCACGCCACGGCATGGTGATACGCCTTTGAGCCCGGAAACATGGGATTTCCTTTTCAATTGTTCGGGCGTCGGGGCCTCGCAGGCTCTCGTGGCTATTGCCAACGTCGTGGCCACAGTCACAGCGCCCACACCAACCCAAGCAACAGACCTAGTCGGGCAAGTTGTGGAGTTACAGAACCAAAACGCAGAAATGGCTGTAATGAGGAGAATGCTAATCGCCAGAACTCCCGAAGAGCAGACCGACCCACAAGTTCTTGCCTAACAAATGGCATGGAGGACTCTGATGAGATGATCAGACTGTTCCTACCACAACACCAGTCGGGCCCGAGATGGATCGCAATGCGCCAACCATTGGACATGGCGTTACTCATCATTCCACCACCTCAGGGGTTCGTCCCACCCGCTATCAAGACATATGACGGGATGGGCAACCTAGATGAGCACCTGCTGACCTTCACCATTGCCATTCAGATATTTAGCCCCCCAGACGCGACCTACTGCAGGACCTTCCCAGGGACCCTAGTGGGAACCGCTCTAACATGGTATGGTGCCCTCGCCGAAGGAATCATCAAATTTTGGGAAGATTTCTGTACTCTTTTCCTGCACAAGTTTAGCAACCAAAGGAAAGCCCGAAGAAACATGATGACGTTTTGGGGGCTTCAACAGAATCGTAACGAGTCCCTTCGTTAGTACTACGACAAATGGTCCAAGGTGGTTGGTTCGAAAATTAATGTGCACTAAGTTTTACTCAATGGATTGCTCCAAAGAGATCATTATTTCCCAAGGGTCTTTCTATTTCTATTACTCAACGAATGTGGAATAAGCTATTCGGGTTTTTGTCGTTTGGTTTTGTGAACGGGTTTGAACTAATTAAACTAATAATGCAAATGAATCAAACAAAGCAATTAAAGCAGATTGGGGTTTTGAGTTTAGACTAAGGCGATTGTTCAGACTCGAATCCACGCTAGTTCGGTTAAGATGGATGAAACTATGCAATCGACGAAATTCAACAGACTAGACGACTCGGCAAATCCGTTTGTAATTGATGTGCTGTAAAACAGTGATCAAATACTACAAAGCTAAAAAGCTAAGCAGATCGTATTCCACGGGTCTTCTAATAATTGACTACTCAAATATAAAGGCAAATCACTCAGGTTAACACTTCGTGCGTGGTGTGAGTTCCACGACTTCTAATTCTAAGAAATGCACGGAAATTAAAAATTAAAACTGAAAACAGATTGAAAGATTGGTTGAAAACAAAGATGACAGACAAGCTTAGACTTTGAATCCCCCTTCGTTCACTAGAGCATTGGCAATCAACAGATCAACGAATTTCGATTCTCGTTCAATCAATTCTAAGACACCACCATAACTCCTTACCCTTAGGTTTAAGACTGGTGAACGTTCGCTCTATCCGATCTAGCTACCAAGATTAATTAGCCGCCTGGGTACGGTCGCCTCTCGCAACGACTTAACTTAACTGGTGCAATTACTAACGATTTATGAATTACTCTTGCAGTGGATTAACCCTAACTGGTTCCTACGAAAGACACACTCAAATGATTAGGTTAATTGTTCGATTTGATGTTCTAAAGTAAGGTGAGCGTTCGCTTCTATCCTTAGCTTAACAAGAATCTAATCTAGGTGATCAATCCAGACAAGAAACATGAACAATGAAGAACAAATCAAACATGAAAGAGAAACTGATTGAACTTTGAATCTAATCACCGCCGATCCGTGACCGCTTTAAAGCCCTGGGCCACTTAGGGTTCATCTAGTCTAAGCTCTACGAGTTTAGCTACTCATGTTTTTCACAAAAGAATCAAAGACAAAGATAGAGTTCATCTTGAACAGATGAAGAACAGAAAAGGATCTGAAAAACCTAATTAAGACGACTCTGGCAGAACTTCGATCTCCGGTAAGCTGCAATCCTAGCTTCGAGTCTTCGAGATGAAAGGGATGGCGTCATGATCTCTTCCTGGCTCTTCGAACTCTAAACTCTACTCCAGAACTCTTGAGAATCCTCGAAGTATTTGGTATTATGAGATATGATGTGGTATGGTATATCTTATTTAGGGCCGCCGGTTAAGTATTTATACTTAACCCTAATACCGCCGTTTTTGCCAAAAATTCCTTTGTAAATGGGGTGATCGCCGGCTGTTTTCTCCTGTGATTTTCGGATGTCGGGTTCTCGGCAAAAACTTGAAGTTTTCGCCGAAAACTTCTTCTTGAATGCTCTGCCGATTTCTTCATGAGTTTTCGCCGAAAACTCCAAGGGATTTTTGCCGAAAACTTCTTTGTAAATGGGAGCAGGATTTGGTTCGACTTGATTGACTCCTTGGATCGATTCCGGTGCGATTCCTCGAGGTTCCAACACCTTAGACACGTCCTTGGCTACTTTATTTGACGGCAAAAACCTGTGCTAACATGAAAACACTAGAAAACCATCAAATTGACCCGAAACGGGCCAAAGTAACACAAATGGCATGAGATAGAGTAGTTGAATGAATATTCGTTATTCTACCCCAAAAACCATGTCTTAAGCAAGGAAATGTCGCTTAAATGAGGCTGATAATCACGTTAAATCGAGTGTCATCAGTAATCTCTACTCCATGGTCTGGCCGTAGAGATTCTATTCTATCAAACCTACAAGCTCTTATGGTCAAGCTAACTTGCAAGAATTCAAGAACGATCAAGAACAGTGAAATGCCACAAAATCATGCAAAGAGATTAGGTTCTGACAATCCTATGGTCAAGCTATGGGAGAACCTAACGACTTCCTAAACTCTATAATGAAGTGCGTTCATGGTCAGACCCGCAATTCAAAGATAAACTCAGAAACTAACAATTGATCAAGTTGCCAGAATCAAGAAGTTTAAATTAGGGTTTAGGAGAAATCGCATCTAAGTCTGAAATATCATCGATTAACATAAACGGGTTAGAAACCCAAAATCATCCATACAAAATCCTATCTAGCGCTTCATCTAATCTAAACAACCCTAGAAGTTTAGCTCGACATCGTTATAGAAGGAATCTCAGAAACAAAGAAGAAGAAAACCAGAGAAGAAGACATCGTACTCCGAGAAAACCTAATCTTGTTGAATCCTTAAAACTCCTGAGTTAATCCTCGCTAATCCTCACTCAATCGCGTCTCCAAAACTCCGTCTTCACCTCCGAGAGTGTCTGGTTCGTCAGAGAAAAAGTGCAGAATTGCAGAAAATGAAGTCTGTTTCCTCCCTCCTCGAAATTAGGTTAAAAACCCAATTTGACCTGACCGACCAGACTCCTCACATAGGGAATATTTAGTAAATGGGGAACTCTCACTCTCTGTGTTTAAGGATGTGTTTCTGCTCTCGATCATTTTCTGTTACTGAATTCTGTCATAAGTTTGCAATTCGACCACATCTCCACCACTGTGACAACACGAGTGACTAGTCAAGAAGGACTTCCCTGCTAGGACCGTAACGAATTCTGCACTACAAGGGTTTATGATGAGATGGATGATGGGAATGTATGATGATGGCTTTGGTGCAGTGTAGCTTTCAACTAACTTCCCTCGAATCTATCCTATGGTTTCCTATCGTCTAACCAGACACGGGTGGAATAGTGAACGCTCGTCCTATGATACCATCAAGCAACCTAGCACTTTATTTCTTTACATTTTTTTGAATTTTTCTTTTGACTTCGTTCTTTCATACGTAGGGAGAAGAACGTTATTGAACTAAAAACTTTAAAACTTTTCTGATTTTTCTTCTTCTCTTTTTTCGAAATTTATCTTATTTTCTTTTTTTTCTTTTGTGCTGATTCTTTCTTTTAGTTGCTAGAGGGGTTTACACGTCTAGACATAATAGCTAAGACCACCTGTTTAATGGCTATAGGCAGGTTACCACAAACCGACTTCCGGTAGGTCAATCTAGAACTACAACCACAGGGGATCAATGGGGAATGAAAGAATGGGAAATGGCTGTAATGTATTATCGAACCGAAAGAACAGGCCAAGCTCAAGGGTTTAAACCTAATGCATTTATCGTTTGGTAGGCTATCTGGCTTAGTAGCTGAATCTAGGTGCCTCTATCATTCTAGAACTCGTGTCATCGTGTGGTATCGAGTATGTCTCATGCAAATTCTAACTCATTCAAGCAAACAGAAAATCACTCAAAAAGAATTGAAATTGCAAGTTACGTGCAATGGATCAAAAGCTCACAGTTGGTTTGCTAGTCGGATTCGGTCATTTTCATGCACTCAAGGCTACAAACTACAAGTGTGATTTCAAAAATTCTGTTCTGACCAGGCAATTTAGCATCAAAGTAAACACATTGGTTCTCAAGTTTTAGGTTAAGCAGTCTAAGCATCATTATGAAAGATTGAACAACAACTTAACATCAAAAATCAAGAACTGAGCCATTCTAATGCTAGAGAGACTGGACAGGAATCACGAGGCACACAAAAACACAATCAAGGGCAATCAAGTTCATGCAAGGTTCTCTAGCATCCTACCCCACACTTAAATCAGACTGTGTCCTCACAGGACTAAATCTAGAGTTCAGAGTGAAGTAGAAGAACCTGGACCGAGATGGTTGGCGTAGGGGATGAGCACGGATCGTCGGAGCAGAGGCAATCTACCAAAGCGAAGCAAAGGGAATCTACCGATTGCCCGATCATAGCTGGTCAGGGGCGTCGGGGTGTGGAAGGTGGAGGGCGTCGCCGACCTGACGTTGCCATGCCAGCTGTGCCTCATACCGCTCGTCGTTGCGGCGCGCATGTTGCTGCATAATAGTCCATCTAGCGTCCTGAGCGGCGTTCTCAGTGATGCGCCACTCCTGGAGTCGCTCATACAGCTCTCCAACATCCGCGGGATGTGGTCGGTGTGGCGGGTGAGGCGCCTGATATGGATCTGGAATGGGCGGCGGCGACTGGTGTGCATACCATGCCTGATGATGTGGCGAGGGTGTATGATCATGAAATTCCGGCTCTGACTGGGGCCGCGGCTCATCAGCATCATCTTCTTCCTCCGACTCGAGGGCGCCGGCACCTATGGACTGAGGTCCAACTCGAGGTCATACTCGATCGCTAAATCTCCACCGACGGTATATATTCTGCGTCGTGGGATGTCCGGGCCATATTCATGGCTGATACCGAGGGAGATGATGAGTCGGCCGACAAAGTTGCCTCCCAGGAGTGAGCTCGGTGGCCTCGGCTTCTGAGTCTTCAGGCGAAGTATGCGTGCAAGCACCCATCCGAGATGAAGAGGATAACTCTCCAAGATGGCGCGAAGAAGAGTGAGCTCCTCTCTGCTGATGTGGTGGCAGCTCTTATCTGGTGCAAACAAAAGAGAACGACGCCAAACCATGTGAATGAATCGATAGAGAGGGTGAGAGAGGGACTTAACTGAGTTATGCTTCGTGGTACGATCGTCGGGCACTCCAGTCATGTGGCTCCAGAGCGCGTCGTACTCCTCTTCGTCGTCGGAGTCGTTCTCCCAGCCGAGGTGATGTCCCTTGTAATGCACGCGGGGGATCCCGATATGAGCAGCAAACTCATCATAGGTGAACGACTTGTACACCCCGCCAAGGTAGAAGGATACCACCTTCCCACGCTACCTCCTCTTATGCTCGTCCAACTCGAACGTGGCCAGAACTTCTGGAGAGCGACGTCTGGAAGTCAGCAGCTAGCGTGGTCAGCTCCAGTAGTCCAGCATGCGTCAGTGCGGTGAGCACGTTCTGGTGCCAGTCCTCGTCGTGCTCGAAGAGTGAGTCCATGGATAATGGACGCACGTCAGCTCCGGGAACACGCTCGAGCCTCTGGTAGCGCTCGAAGTAGTACTGGGGCAGGCGGGCAACAGTGGGGTGGTACCCGACATGGCCAGGGAATGCTGGTGGAGGGCCGTGGACTGTGGGTGTGACGGGAGCGGGGACTCGGGAGCTAGAGGCGGTGTCAAGTCGCGCCTTAGTCCTGCGCTCATGAGTGACATTCCTATAGCCAGAAACGAAACCAGATTAGTTAACTAATGACCCACCCCACACTTAGTAGAAAAACTCAATTTCACAAAGAAATGAGGAAAACCGAGTGGGGGTAAGCAAAGTAAGTAACCGGTGATCACAATAATTCACAAGGCATGCATGTGTCTATCCGGAATGTTCATATCATATTAGGGATCAGAAGTCAAACCGACATTAAAAAGTCAACATCAAAACACATTGAACCCTAATCATGGCAATTACTAGCTCAAAGCGGGAAATGACGACATAATTAATAACTCAGATGGCAAGCACAGTAATATGAACGTGAATGAACACACATGGCAGCCAAAAGATCATAAACAATTCATGGTCAAACCGACATTTCACATAAAGTCAACACCGCAAAGAATCGATCTTAAGCATGGCAACACATGATCGAACGACATTAAAATTCAGCACAATTCTCCCCAAGCATGCCAGATCAGTCCAAAGAATTCAGCTAACCTAGTTCACACGAAATCAGTAAGCACGCAAATCGAGGTAAACCAAAAAGTCAACGAAAGTCAACCCCAACGAAATTCAGCATTCAACATGTCAAAAGATTCGGAATGAAAAGTTCTACAACTTACCTTGAAGCCATGGGTGCTGAAAATGAACGGAGAGAGAGAAATCGGTGAAAAATCAAAAAAAAAATAGGGTTTGGCTGAACGGGAGCTCTAGAGCTCCGATTCGACTGTTCTACGGCTCAAACCGATCGGATAAGGAAGGGGAGATGTGCGGCGGCGGCGGGTAACGGGCGGCGGCGGCGCGAATGTGGCGGCGGTCGGGTTGGGTATAAAATAAAAGGGGAGGTTTCTGATTTTCGAAAATGAAAGTGAGGGGAGAGAGAGTGCGCCCGAGAATTAAAAGGGGAAAATTTGTTGATTTTCACTCAAGTTTTTGGCGAAATGTGTGCAATTTTTCGCCGAAAACCCAAGGCAAAATGATCTGCCGATTTTCAAATAAATTTTTGCCGAAAACTTCATAGAGTTTTCGCCAAAAAGGTTAGTTAAAATCGTCTAGAAACACAGTGGGATTTTCAAAAGAGTTTTCGCCAAAAAATGGGTCAGTTTTCGCCGAAAATTTTGAACTGCACGATTGAAAATATTTTCGCAATCCCGGCAAACTTCAGAAAATCACAATTAAATCCACAAAAATTGGAACAACATCAAACAACTTGCGATTGAAACGATGACACAAAGATTACACACGAAAAATAAGAAATCATGCAAACTGACACTTTTGGCTCCCCCGAACTGACTCTAAAACACTAAGGTTGACACAAATGAAAAACTGACTCCAGCCGTGGGTTGCCTCCCACGAAGCGCTCTTTTATTAACGTCCTTGAGCTGGACGATACCTGGACGGTGTTAGGAGACATCCCAACTCAGGTTATCCTTAATGCTAGCATCGGAGTTCATGAAGTAGAGCTTCAGGGCATCTCCGTTAAGCATAAATTTCTTCCCGTTAGCATGTAAGAGCTTGGTACGTCCGTCGGGAAGGTGATCAGTGATCTTAAACGGACCAAATAGCTCTTTTGAGGGGTCATCCTCTACATGGAAGACGGTGGAAGGGATGAGAATGATCGGCTTCATCTTCTCTTTATCCTCCGGCTTTGTATCACCAGGATTGGTGATCGTAGGAGATGCTTTTGGCTTCTCCTTCAATACTTGTTACGGCGCCGGTAGCTTGGAACGAATTGGCGGCACAACTGTTCTCCAGACCATTTGAGTCTTCGTTTTCTTCTGATTCCTTCTCCGCGACCTGCCGGGTTCCTTGCTCGGCGGTGAAGAAGAGGCTTTCAGTTCCTTCTTCTTTGGCGCTTCTGAGAAGCAGATTTTGGTTTCTGCTTGGTAATCTGTCCAGCACCTGCAACTGCAATTGATCTAGGAACACTAGAAGAGATGTCAGTAATGGAATTGACCGGAGTCAACTCCACAGTTTCAACAGCTAGGCAATGAGATTCTTCATTCAAAGGGGTATATTTCATCCTGTCTTTAAGGCGGAACGTTATCGTGTCCTGACCAACCCTCAAAGTTAAGGAACCATTTGGAACGTTAATTTACATTCCAGTTGTAGCCATGAAGGGTCGTCCTATGAGAATGGTAGAATCATCCTTACTAGTATCTATGATCACATAGTCAGCTAAGAACGTAAAAGGACCACATTTAGTAACAACGTCTTTTATCTCTCCTCTCGGAGTTTCCAGTGATCTATCAGCAAAGACAAGTTGCATGCTAGTTGGTTCAAGTTCTCCTAGGTTCAATTTTTCAAATAAACTCATAGGCATAACATTGACAGACGCGCCTAGGTCAACCAAACTACGTTCTATCTCAACATTATTAACAACTAGAGGAAGCGTGAAAGAACCAGGATCAGAACACTTAGCTGGATATGGCGATGAAGGCTTCTTGCTACGAGCGGCAGGATATCCTTCTTTACCTCCCCACATGCCAGTCTAGATCCTTGCGTTCGGCAGCAATGCTCTTGGAAAAGGAGGCTTCACGTAGTACGGGGCAAGAGAAGGATCATACTCCTTAGGCGCCTCCTTCAGTGCTTCCTTAGGAGATTCATCAGTCCTGCATAAATTAGAAGAAGCATTAGTAGATGAGTATAACGGTTCTTGAACGGATACCATTTTAGCTTGCTCCTTTCTCGGATTTGGCTCGTTTGGCTCAGAAGTTGGCCAAATGGTCGACCAGATGCTAACATGCTCGAGATGTGGTTCACAACCTGCTCAATTCTTTGACCGGATGCGATCTGTTCTTCGTTGAGAAGAGCTTGAGCCTTGAACTGACTGTCATGATCGTCAAGTCTGGTGATGATCTGACTAAGCTTCTTGTCCAGTTCACTAACGTTGTTTTCCCTCTGATGTTGCTGCCCTGTGTAGGTATTATTCAGATATTGATTCTGGCGATTACCAGGAGCAGTTCCATAGTTACCCTGATTACGGTGCGGCGGCTGGCAGACACCTGCCGGCGGATGGTTCGGCTTCTGATCCTGTGCTGGACCAGCTGGGCTGCTATTCTGATTCTGGTTGTGGTTGGCGCCAGCATTGCAGGGAGGTCTATCTTGATAATTCCCCTGTTGCTTGAAATTGCGGTAGCCAGCATAACCATTCTGATTGTTGCTGAAGCCCTGTTGAACGAAATTGACTTCTTCGGCATACCAGACTTCTGTTTTACCAAAATTCTGGCATCGGCCTCCATTATGTGCACAATCTCCACACCACTCACAATCGGCAACGTAAACAGCGGCTGCCGGCGGCTTGATGGGTGTAGAAGACTTCTTCAGATGCTTCTCTACTTCTACCTTGATAGTAGCTTCGAGATCGATCTTGCCTCTTGACCCTTCAGATTGTCGTTCCCAGTTCCTCGACTTGGAAGCGCAGTTCGCGAAATGAAGAAGAGCAGCTTCAGGTGTAAGCGTAGTGCAATCCCCTTCAGCTAGGGAATTGACCCACTTGGCAGATTCTTCTCGAAGACCTCGAGCAAAGATTTCAGCTAATTGCCTCTGCTCGAATCCTTGATGAGGACAGTTGTAGAGAAGTTCTTGGAATTGATTCCAAGTATCATATAAGCTTACTCCTTCCTTCTGAGAGAATTTGGCGATGCTGTCCTTGATGGTTGTTGTTCTGGCAGGAGGGAAGTACTCTTCGACGAAGTCTTGAGCAAGAGTTTCCCAGTCGGTATAGTAGCCAGGTGGTTTGCCAGTAAGCCACCTCTTAGCTGCGCCTTTCAGAGAGAACGGGAAAGCTCTCAAGCAAAGAGTGTTCTTGTCGAGATTTCCGTTCTTGAACGTGCTACAGAGATCAAGGAAATCCGCCAGATGTGTGCACGGATTGTCTAGTGGTCTGCCTTCAAATTGTAGATTCCTAGAAATCATAGTCAAGAATGGGATCTTGATCTCATAGTCAGGATCTCCTTCAATGCGCGGCACGACAATGGAAGATCGAACGCTAGTCGCGCTCGGCTTGTTGTAGTCAGCTAGACTCTTCTGTGCAACTGGTGGTGGTTGACCGCCTGGTGGTGGTGGTGGTTGTAACTGATCATCCATGGTAGGAGATGGAGGAGGTGAAAGTGACTCAGTGTATGAATCGGATGAATATGACGGTGAAGATGAATATGAGGAACTCTCCTTCAGTTCCTCGATCTTGATTGGAGTGATGGATGGAAGTGGATTGGTTCTGCCTCTCTTCGGAATTTGTGATTATCTCGGTGGAGCAGAACTGTTTGGTCTCTCTACACTCTTAGCCTTGTCGTTCTTGGCGCTTTGGAGACGCGTGAGAGGGCGGTGGTGCATAAACCTGTGAACAACCTACAAATAACAAAAATAAACAAAAACCAGTGTAAAATCGAAGTGGATGGAAAGGTGAAAGATGGAAAGTAGAAGAATAAGATGCCAGTTCTTTTTTCAAACAATCAAAAGAAGTCCCCGGCAACGGCGCCAATTTGATGTGCTGTAAAACAGTGATCAAATACTACAAAGCTAAAAAGCTAAGCAGATCGTATTCCACAGGTCTTCTAATGATTGACTACTCAAATATAAAGGCAAATCACTCAGGTTAACACTTCGTGCGTGGTGTGAGTTCCACGACTTCTAATTCTAAGAAATGCACGGAAATTAAAATTAAAACTGAAAACAGATTCAAAGATTGGTTGAAAACAAAGATGACAACCAAGCTTACACTACAAAAAAGAGCGTTTTGGCGTCGGTTGAAACGAAAGAGGATAGCGTCGGTCGACCGGTCGACCGATGCTAAAGAGAATCTCACGTTTTAGCGTCGGTCGTTTGGTCGACCGACGCTGGTCGATCCGACGCTTAAAACTAACCCTAATGAGCTGAACGCCTCCTCTCTTCTCTCTTATCTTTCTCTTTTCCCTTCTTCATCTTCCACTCCCAAACCTCTCCTTCTTCTTCATCTTCATCTCCTAAACCCAAACCTCTCTTCTTCTTCTTCTTCAGCCACCCACCCCGCCGCTCCACCTATTCCGCCGCCGCCGCCCCCGCGCTCCCAAGCCCAAGCCGCCGCCGCCCACCCCACCGCTCCCAAGCCGCCGCCGCCCACCCCGCCGCTCCACCTATTCCGTCGCCGCCCCCGCCGCTCCCAAGCCCATGCCCAAGCCACCCACCTATTCCACCGCCGCCCCCACCGCTCCCAAGCCCATGCCGCCGCCTACCCCGCCGCTCCACCTATTCCGCCGCCGCCGCCACCCACCTTTTCCTAAGAAGAAGAAGGAGGGAAGAAGAAGAAGAAAAAGAAGAAGAAGAAGGAGGCTAGAAGAAGAAGAAGAAGGAGGCTAGAAGAAGAAGCAGATGCAAGACGGAGGGAAGAAGGAGGGAAGAAGAAGAAAAAAGCGGCAGCTGGATCTGCAGCTTTTTTTTTGTGATGTGAACGCATATTTAGCGTCGGTCGGTCTGTGCCGTAGCGTCGGTCGACCTAAAACCGATGCTAAATATTAACGTCACCACATCTGGCGTCGGTTTTATCGACCGACGCTATTAAATTTAGCGTCGTCGGTGACCGACGCATACGCGCGTCTGACCGACGCTAAACGACCTTTTTTTGTAGTGTTAGACTTTGAATCCCTCTTCGTTCACCAGAGCATTGGCAATCAACAGATCAGCGGATTTCGATTCTCGTTCAATCAATTCTAAGACACCACCATAACTCTTTACCCTTAGGTTTAAGACTTGTGAACATTCGCTCTATCCGATCTAGCTACCAAGATTAATTAGCTGCCCGGGTACGGTCGCCTCTCGCAACGACTTAACTTAACTGGTGCAATTACTAACGATTTATGAATTACTCTTGCAGTGGATTAACCCTAACTGGTTCCTACGAAAGGCACACTCCAATGATTAGGTTAATTGTTCGATTTGATGTTCTAAAGTAAGGCGAGCGTTCGCTTCTATCCTTAGCTTAACAAGAATCTAATCTAGGTGATCAATCCATACAAGAAACATGAACAATGAAGAACAAATCAAACATGAAAGAGAAACTGATTGAACTTTGAATCTAATCACTGCCGATCCGTGACCGCTTTAAAGCCCTGGGTCACTTAGGGTTCATCTAGTCTAAGCTCTACGAGTTTAGCTACTCATGTTTTTCACAAAAGAATCAAAGACAAAGATAGAGTTCATCTTGAACAGAGGAAGAACAGAAAAGGATCTGAAAAACCTAATTAAGACGACTCTGGCAGAACTTCGATCTCCGGTAAGCTGCAATCCTAGCTCCGAGTCTTCGAGATGAAAGGGATGGCGTCACGATCTCTTCCTGGCTCTTCGAACTCTAAACTCTACTCCAGAACTCTTGAGAATCCTCGAAGTATTTGGTATTATGAGATATGATGTGGTATGGTATATCTTATTTAGGACCGCCAGTTAAGTATTTATACTTAACCCTAATACCGCCGGTTTAGCCTAGAATTTTCGCCGAAAATCTGATGGGAATTTTCGCCGAAAATCTGATGGAATTTTCGCCAGAAAATCTGATGGAATTTTCGCCGAAAATTCCTTTGTAAATGGGATGATCGCCGGCTGTTTTCTCCTGTGATTTTCGGACGTCGGGTTCTCGGCGAAAACTTCAAGTTTTCGCCAAAAACTTCTTCTTGAATGCTCTGTCAATTTCTTCATGAGTTTTCGCCGAAAACTCCAAGGGATTTTTGCCGAAAACTTCTTTGTAAATGGGAGCAGGATTTGGTTCGACTTGATTGACTCCTTGGATCGATTCCAGTGCGATTCCTCGAGGTTCCAACGCCTTAGACACGTCCTTGGATACTTTATTTGACGGCAAAAACCTGTGCTAACATGAAAACACTAGAAAATCATCAAATAGACCCGAAACGGGCCAAAGTAACACAAATGGCACGAGATAGAGTAGTTGAATGAATATTCGTTATTCTACCCTAAAAACCATGTCTTAAGCAAGGAAATGTCGCTTAAATGAGGCTGATAATCACGTCAAATCGAGTGTCATCAGTAATCTCTACTCCATGGTCAGGCCGTAGATATTCTATTCTATCAAACCTACAAGCTCTTATGGTCAAGCTAACTTGCAAGAATTCAAGAACGATCAAGAACAGTGAAATGCCACAAAATCATGCAAAGAGATTAGGTTCTGACAATCCTATGGTCAAGCTATTGGAGAACCTAACGACCTCCTAAACTCTATAATGAAGTGCGTTCATGGTCAGACCCGCAATTCAAAGATAAACTCAGAAACTAACAATTGATCAAGTTGCCAGAATCAAGAAGTTTAAATTAGGGTTTAGGAGAAATCGCATCTAAGTCTGAAATATCATCGATTAACATAAACGGGTTAGAAACCCGAAATCATCCATACAAAATCCTATCTAGCGCTTCATCTAATCTAAACAACCCTAGAATTTTAGCTCGACATCGTTACAGAAGGAATCGCAGAAACAAAGAAGAAGAAAACCAGAGAAGAAGACATCTTACTCCGAGAAAACCTAATCTTGCTGAATCCTTAAAACTCCTGAGTTAATCCTCGATAATCCTCGCTCAATCGCGTCTCCAAAACTCTGTCTTCACCTCCGAGAGTGTCTGGTTCGTCAGAGAAAAAGTGGAGAATTGCAGAAAATGAAGTCTGTTTCCTCCCTCCTCAAAATTGGGTTAAAAACCCAATTTTCGTCAAAATCCGGAATTAAAGCAAAAAAAGTGCGGGAAGGGGATCGAAAAGTGCGCCGGCGCACTTTCCCCTTCAAAAGGCGCACTTTTGGGGCTGAATCCAGCTCTGAATTTCTTTCGGTAATTTCCACCTCATTTGAAGCGTCGAGCTCGTAGAAAAGTCCTCCACAATGTGGTAACCTGAAATCTCATAAAAACAACTCGAAACAACATCAAATTGCCCAAAAGAGGGCAACGGGGGATAATACACATTTTTCATAAAATCACTCAAGTTCATCACGATTCCGAGTCAAACAAGAGGAATGTCGTTCAAATGTGGCGAGATAAACGCGGTAAATCTTACGTCATGAAATCACCCTACACTTAAACTTTTGTTTGTCCTCAAACAAATAGAATTTTGAATCTCGCCCAAATTCACAAATGACAAGATCAACTACACCGAAGTTCAATCTCTTAACAATTTAACCTAAATGTATCATTCAGAAAACGCAACCCACGCATGAAAGAAAATCTACCAAACAAATCCAAGTCTCACTATCATCTGCACACATCAAGTAACAAGCACCAATCAAGCACGAATCCGACCGAACCGACTAGACTTCCTTACACAGAAAATATAGCAATAGGGAACTCTCACACTCTGTGTTTAGGGGCGTGTTTAAGCTCTCAATCACTTTCTTGACGAATTATGTCATAGGTTTGCATTTCGACCACCATTTCAACCACTTTGACAACACGAGCGACTAATCAAGAAGGTCTTCCCTACTAGGGACTGTAATGACTCTATACTACACAGGCTTATGATGAGTGGATGAAGGGATGTATGATGATGTAAGGTAAGGTGCGGTGCAGCAATCGACTAACCTCCCTCGAATCAAAATCTAAGGATTCCTACCGTCTAACCAGATACGGGTGGAATAATGTACGCTCGTCCTATGATACCCTCAAGCAACTTAGCACTTTATTTGTTTTTTTATTGATGTTTTTTTTTACATTTATTTGCTTTCGTTCTTCCATATGTAGGGAGAAGAACGTTTAAAACTATCGAACTACTACTTCGACTTGAACTTTATTATTTCTTCTTTTCTAATTTTTAGTGCTAAATTTTTTTGTTGCTAGAGGGGTTTACACGTCTGGACTTACTAGTTAAGACCATTGGTTTACTGGCTAGAGGCAAGTCACCACAGACCGACATCTGGTTAGCTAATCTCAGACCACTACCACAAGGGATCAACGTGGTGAACAAAAACATGGGAATAAGCTGTAACGTAGTATCGAACCGAAAGAACAGGCCAAGCTCAAAGGTTTACACCTAGGGGAATTAATACCGGGACAGCTTCTGGCCTAGGTAGCAATTCTAGGTGCCCCTATCATTCTAGTGCTCGTGTTATCATGTGGTTTCAAATAGGTCTCATGCAAATTCTAACGCATTCAAGTACAAGAAAGCCACTCAAAAAGAAACAAGTTGCAAGTTTACACGCAACGGATCAAAAGCTCACCAATAGCTGCTAGTCGGGTTCGAATCATTTTTCGTGCAATTCAAAGTGAAGCTACAAGAGTGATTCTAAAATCTGTTCTGACCGGATTCATTTAATTTCAATTCAAACATGCTAGTTACAGGTTCTAGATAAGACAATCTAAGCATCATTGCGAAAGATTTTAAATCAGTTAAGCATAGCAAGTCAAGAATAGAACAAGATTCAATCATGGAGAACATACCGAAATCGCAGCAAAGCAAACCTCAAAAATAAACATCCCACCCCACACTTAATGTTGGACATTGTCCTCAATGTTCCACACCAAACAATTAGCATGAAAAAGAAAGTGTTTAGGGGTACCAGGAAATAGATCATAAGGTTGCCAGAGAAGGCATCAGTGAAGTACCGGCAGACAGTCATGGCGGGAGCTGAGGATAGCCTGAAACTAGAGAGAACCTCACAACACGATTAGAGCATTCAAAGTACAAAATAGACCACTGACTCAAGAACAAGATAGACTGACTCAATAAAATAAAATAAAAGTGTGCGCGATGAGCCAAGAGTGCACTTTTAAAATTTCCAAATTTTCTGAAAAAAAATTTTTATTTTTTTATAAATTTTTTTTAATTTTTTTAGGTCTCAAAAGTACGCCCGGAGCCTTCGAAAAGTGCTCCTTTTACCCCCCCAAAACAGCACTTTTTGACCTGCTACTTCGAATTTCAATTAATTCATGAAAAATAAGCTTTAAATCCGAAGCTTGAAAACGACCAACGACCATGAAAATTGACTCTCAAGGACTGAGACACACACAAAATTGACACCACGACTCTACCACGGACTCGACTCAACAAAATAAAAGACTCCAGCCTCGGGTTGCCTCCCGAGAAGCGCTCTCCTTTAACGTCTTTGAGCTAGACGATACCTGGTTATGAACCCCAACTCAAGAGTTCTTTAAAGTTAATCAGCTTCTTCAAGGCTAGCCATTGAGTGCCAAATAGCACGCTAGAGGGAGCAAGATGTAGTCGGTGGTGCTCAAGTAGATCCTGGTTTGCTTGAATGATCTTTTCTTCTCACGTTTTCCAATTGGAGGAGGGAAGAGTAAGTACGGTGTGTCAAAATCAATGACTTCAATATTCTCCACACGAATGTCATCCAAGTTGCTCTCACAACTTAGCACACACGCCTCAGAATCATTGCCATCCTCAGTTTTGGTTGTTTGAAACACAAACGAAGATGAATCCTCAATATCCACGTGCTCATCTCTAGCTGGAACTACAGACTGGCTCGATGGAAGCATAAATGAGGATAACTCCTCAATCTCCACATGCTCATCTTCAACTTCAATCGCAAGATGGATAAACTCCACATCTTCATCTACCACCATTGTCAAAGATTCTTCATCAGATACCTCTACCTCACAACAGTAATGAGCTAGATTATCATTTTCTTCTTCAACCAACACTTGAGCAACTTCTTCCATCAGTTGATTCTGTTGCTCAATCTCGACATCCACAACATTAGGAGCTCGCAGAGTCGAAAGGATCTGGTTCAAGAGAAAATCTGTATAAGATTCTTGTTGTTGGTACTGGTGTGGACGTAGATATTCCTCCTCGTAATCTTGATGGTAGTGTGTAGCTTGTGGCTCTGGCCAAAAAGGCAAGGGAGGTGGTTCCTCATTCCAGTTTGGCATAGGTGGTTGCCCTGATATGCTCCACTCTTGATTGTAATCATTAAGTGGCATTCCATTGTTGTACCACCCTTGGTTGATATCGAACCTGTAGTCCTGCATCTCAAAACTCAAGAGCACTACCCAGGTAAATCATGGAAAAAGATGAGGAGAAAAGAGATGATAAAAAGAATGAATGAAAAGCTTAAACGCACAATGCCTTTCCTAGAAAAATAAAAGTCCCCGGGAACGGCGCCAAAAACTCGGTGCGAAAATTAATGCGCACTAAGTTTTACTCAATGGATTGCTCCAAAGAGATCATTATTTCCCAAGGGTCTTTCTGTTTCTATTACTCAACGAATGTGGAATAAGCTATTCGGGTTTTTGTCGTTTGGTTTTGTGAAAGGGTTTGAACTAATTAAACTAATAATGCAAATGAATCAAACAAAGCAAGTAAAGCAGATTGGGGTTTTGAGTTTAGACTAAGGCAGTTGTTCATACTCGAATCCACGCTAGTTCGGTTAAGATGGATGAAACTATGCAATCGACGAAATTCAACAGACTAGACGACTCGGCAAATCCTTTTGTAATCTCTACTCCATGGTCAGGCCGTAGAGATTCTATTCTATCAAACCTACAAGCTCCTATGGTCAAGCTAACTTGCAAGAATTCAAGAACGATCAAGAACAGTGAAATGCCACAAAATCATGCAAAGAGATTAGGTTCTGACAATCCTATGGTCAAGCTATTGGAGAACCTAACGACCTCCTAAACTCTAGAATGATGTGCGTTCATGGTCAGACCCGCAATTCAAAGATAAACTCAGAAACTAACAATTGATCAAGTTGCCAGAATCAAGAAGTTTAAATTAGGGTTTAGGAGAAATCGCATCTAAGTCTGAAATATCATCGATTAACATAAATGGGTTAGAAACCCGAAATCATCCATACAAAATCCTATCTAGCGCTTCATCTAATCGAAACAACCCTAGAAGTTTAGCTCAACATCGTTACAGAAGGAATCGCAGAAACAAAGAAGAAGAAAACCAAAGAAGAAGACATCTTACTTCGAGAAAACCTAATCTTGTCGAATCCTTGAAACTCCTAAGTTAATCCTCGCTAATCCTCGCTCAATCGCGTCTCCAAAACTCCGTCTTCACCTCCGAGAGTGTCTGGTTCGTCAGAGAAAAAGTGGAGAATTGCAGAAAATGAAGTTTGTTTCCTCCCACCTCGAAATTGGGTTAAAAACCCAATTTTCATCAAAATCCGGAATTAAAGCAAAAAGTGCGGGAAGGGGGTCGAAAAGTGCCACTTTCCCCTTCAAAAGGCGCACTTTTGGAGCTGAATCCAGCTCCGAACTTCTTTCGATAATTTCCACCTCATTTGTGCTTCAAAGTGATCCCCGTTTGAAGCGTCGAGCTCGTAGAAAGGTCCTCCACAATGTGGTAACCTGATATCTCATAAAAAACAACTCGAAACAACATCAAATTGCCCAAAAGAGGGCCAACGGGGGATAATACACATTTTTCATAAAAATCACTCATGTTCATCACAATTCCGAGTCAAACAAGAGGAATGTCGTTTAAATGTGGCGAGATAAACGCGGTAAATCTTACATCATCAGTGGTGACAGCCGTTCCCCACCTCGCGCTTGACATCGTTCTGCACCACATCATGACTACCACCACCAGCAAGGAGTTTGTCAAAAGCCTAGTACCGAAGAAGCCGAGAACTCACACGGAGTTAGAAGCTAGTATTCTCCAGAGCGCCGAAGTAGAGGAAAACATAGCCATGATACAGGGCGGATCCGGGAGAAGGGATCAAAACAAGGGTCAAGGTTACTCCTCCCGGAAAGACAAACTCCCTGATGACAGACGGGGCTACCGGCAACACACCGAAAGAAGGCCAGAAGAGAAGTACACCCCCCTGTCAGAATCTCGAAGGCGGCTTATGCTTTACTCCAAGAGAAGCAAGTGGGACTCAGGTGGCCCGCCCCTTTGTCTAGGGCGGCAGTCAAAAGAGGCAACCCAAACAAATTATGTGAGTTCCACAACCAGGGAGGCCACGATACCGAAGACTGTAGAGAGCTTCGGAAGAAATCGAGCGCGCCCTAAAGAATGGGAAACTCAGAGACTATATCATTGACCACTGCCGTAAGAAGGATAGGGAGAGATCAAGGTCCCCCCGGAGGAGAGAAAGAGAGAGGTCGGAATCACCTCGAAGGATAAGGAAGGAACAATCCCCCTCCAAAAAGGGGAGCATTTTTGACAAGATAAGTGACAGAAAGGAAGTAACTGAAGGAGACCAAAGAGAAAAAGCTGATGACAGGCGGATAAAATAGAAGAAGACATGCAGCATGATCCTGGGAGGAGAAGAAGACGCTCCCAAGGGGAAACAAGAGGTATGCGAATGCTCACTAGTAAATCAGGGAGCAGGGTACCCGCCCATCGCTGACCTAAGAGGAAGAAGCCACAGCACGCAGGCCATGGTCATACGTGTGATCATAGAAGAGACCCTGGTGGATGAACGCAGTTCGGCAAACATCCTCTCCGACGATGCTTTCAGCATAATGGGTTTAGACCCGACACGACTGAAGAGTTCAAAGATAGTGCTCACTGGTTTTGCTGGGAACGACGTCCCGGTGCTCGGGGTCGTCTCGCTCCCGGCCACACTAGAAGATGAAAAACTTCAGGAAACCAAGTACATCAAGTTCTACGTCACCAACTGCAGCTCGGCGTATAACATGATACTTGGGCGTCCAGGCCTGACCGCATTTGAGGCATTCTCCTCTCCCGTGCACCAAGTAATGAAGTTCCCAGTGGGGGTGGAATAGGGATCGCGTGGGGAGACACCACCCTGGCCAAGAAATGTTACAAGGTGGCACTTAGAACAGAAGGCATGCTTCACGGTCGACACACGGGGAGACATGTTCGTCCACCCCGAATCAGGAGAAGCTGACATAGAGGTCTAGTTGATGCCCAACAATTCTTCAAGGATGGTGAAATTATCCGCCCATATGCCAGCAGCAGAGCAAGCCCAAACACTCTCCCTGCTCAGAGAGTATGCTGACCTTTTTGCTTGGAGACCCCAGGACATGCCTGGGCTGGACCCAGCGATTATTCAACACCAGCTAGCAGTAAGGGCGGATGCCCGCCCTGTGTATCAAAAAAAGAGGACGGTCAACTGGACAAGGAAGTAGGTTGTCCAAGAGGAAATCAATAAGTTGCTGGAAGCAGGTTTTATTCGGGAAGTACATTACCCCGAATGGCTCTCCAATGTAGTGATGGGGGGAAAGGCGGACGGCAGCTGGCGCATGTGCATTGACTTCACCAATCTCAATGATGCCTGCCCAAAGGATCCGTATCTGCTTCTGAACATCGACCAGCTGGTGGACGCCACAGCTAATCACGAGACGTTGTCTTTCCTAGACAAGTTCTCAGGGTATCACCAGATCCCTTTAGCCAAGGCGGATCAAGAAAAAACCTCGTTCTCTACGCCTTTCGGCAACTACTGCTACAATGTCATGCCCTTTAACCTGAAGAACGCCAAATCCACTTACCAGCGGATGATTGATCGAGTGTTCCAAGACCAGCTGGGCCAGCATATGGAAGCATATGTCGATGACCTGTTGGTGAAGTCAAAAGCAGGGAAGGATCACCTCGTCAACTTGAGGCAGACGTTTGATACCCTAAGGAGGTTCCGTCTTCGCCTGAACCCAAAGAAGTGCGTGTTTGGAGCTTTCTAAGGGAAGTTCCTAGGTTTTATCATCACCAGAAGAGGGATCGAGGCGAATTCAAAGAAGATAGAGGCGATCATAAAGACTCCACCACCGAAAATAGCTAGGGACGTTAAAACTCTAACAGGGCGTTGGCCGCCATGAACCGTTTCATTCCCAAGTCAGCTGAAAGGAAGGCACCATTCTTTGCCACACTAAAGGGCGCAACAAAGTTTTCCTGGACTGAGGACTGTACTAGGGCGTTTGAAGAACTAAAGGCATTCCTCACAACGCCACCCGTCTTAGCCGCTCCTGTCCCGGGTGACCAGCTATACCTGTATGTGGCCATAGCCACAACAGCCGTCAACTCGGTTTTGGTGAAACGAGACGATAAGGAGGAGCGTCCGGTGTTCTACATCATTAAGACACTGGTGGAAGCGAAAGGGAGATACACCCCTTTGGAGAAAGCAGCATACGCCGTCATAGTGGCATCCGAGAAGCTACGCCCATACTTTCATGCCTACACCATTCATGTGGTGACCAATCTGCCCATCAAGATGGCGCTCAGGTCAATGAGTGTAGCCGGCAGGATGGCCAAGTTGGCAGTTGAACTAATCGAATATGACGTGCACTTCCAGCCACGAACCGCCATCAAGGGTCAGGCACTCGCGGATTTCGTAGTGGAAGGGTGCATAAGGGTGGAAGGAAAATTGGATGACTACGGGGAGTTGTACGTGGATGGAGCCTCTAGCAAGAATGGGACAGGAGCATGCATTGTGCTAAAGACGCCACAGGGGGTCTTACACGAAGCCGCCCTCAGATTCGCCAAACATCACACCAACAACGCCGCCGAGTTTGGAGCAATGATAGCAGGCCTGCACATGGCGAAGTCCATGGGCGTCACTCATATCAAAGTATATTCAGACTCGGCCATAGTTGTCAACCAGCTCAATGACGGATATGAAGTGAGGGAAGAATCATTGTTGCCATACTATGAAGAAGCCAAGGCAGGATTGAGAGATTTTGAAGCAACAGAACTAGCCCAGATTTTCAGAGAAGATAACGCACACGCAGATGCCTTATCTAAGCTTGCAACCGCCCTCAACTTTGAGGAAGAGCGGATGGTCACAGTGGAGAAAGAAAAAGAGCTCTGCTTTGCGTTGAAAGAAGGGAGGCTGACAACACGAGGGATTAGAGGACCCCAATCAGAGCTTATATTGAGGCGGACGTCCTACCCGAGGATCAAACTACAGCTACCGAGATCCGCCGATAGGCAGCCAGATGTGTAATCCTGGAGGGGAACTTATACCGGAAGTCCTTCGCGGGACCTTATCTACGCTGTCTAGGAGAGGAAGAGGCGGCGTACGTACTAAGAGAAATCCACCAGGGCGTATGCAGCATGCACATTGGCACCAAGAGCCTGGAGAAGAATATTCTCCACCAAGGATATTACTGGCCTCACATCCGCCGAGACGCGGAAGCCTTAGTCAAACACTGTCACAAATGCCAAGTCTTCGCCAACGTGCATCACCTGCCAGCATCTGCTCTGCAGCCGATAGTCTCGCCATGGCCATTCGCCTTCTGGGGAATGGACCTCCTAGGTCCATTTCTAGAGGCAACAGGGAAGAGGAAGTTCATCATTGTGGCGGTAGACTATTTTACGAAGTGGGTGGAGGCTGAGGCTCTAGCATCCATCACAGCGCTTCAGGTCCAGAAGTTTGTAATGAAGAACATCATCACCAGGTTCAGCCTCCCCACAGGGTTTGTATGTGACCATGGCACCCAGTTTGACTGCGCGTCATTTCTGGAGTTTTGTGAAGAGTACAAGATCATTGTCCACCTAGCCTCCGTGGCGTATCCCCAGGCCAATGGCCAAGCAGAGGCGGTGAATAAAATCATATTGAAGGGGCTGAAGAAGAAGGTTGAAGAAGCAAAAGGGAGGTGGGCGGATGAATTACCCAAAGTTTTATGGGCACACCACACCTCCTACAAGACCGCCGCGGGTGAGACGCCCTACAAGCTGGTGTACGGGACCGAAGCAGTCCACCCGGTGGAAGTCAATCTGCCAAGTCTTCGGGTGCAGCACTTCAACCCGCAGACGAACAAAGAAGACTTGCAACAAGATCTTGACATGTTGTAAGAAAGGAGGGAAGAGGCGAGCATCCGCCTACTAGCAGAAAAGTCGCAGTTAGCGCGCCGGTACAATGCTCACCTCCGTCCTCACCACTTGATAGAGGGCGATTGGGTTGTACGGAAAGTTTTTAGGCCAATCCCACAGCACGGCAAGCTTAACGCCACTTGGGAAGGACCCTATCGGATTAGGGAAGTGATTGGGCCAAGCACCTTCCAGCTACAACGACCCTTAGGAGAACTCGTGTATAAGACATGGAACTCTATGCATCTGAGGAAATACGAGGCTGAAGTACAACCAGAGAGCTGAAGACTTGAAGTTTTTTTAGGGACCCTTGTATTTTGACATAAGAGATTGAGTTAAATCGACCTACCTATATTCGCCCATTAGGCCTGAATTTTAATGAAAAGAGCAGATTCCCTAAATACTTCAATATCGAAACAATTAGCTGTCGATGCCTGGAACATCTCAACGGTGACCGAGTGCGACTTTCCCAAAAGCCCTGATACCCGAAGGTGGTACGGTTCAAATATCGGCGCCCTGTCACCTATAGCGTAGGTACGGCGTCCGATGCCATTACGGCCATGATACCCCTGAGTGGTACGGCCTAACACAAGCGATTTGACTCACTGTCTCGTGGTGAGGGAGCTCACTCTACGACATTTAAATGGTGCAGCCCATCAGGGCCACGAATAAAAGAACGAACATTTCCAAGGAACAAAGATTCTTGGTTGCTATTAAAAGACGGAAAGCAGGAGCTGTCTTTACATAGAATGGGTGTCACACCGATCAAACTATAAAAAAAAGATCTACACAAATTCAAGACTGATCGCCGGAGGTGGCGGATGGCTTGCGCGCCTTAGAGGTGGCAGATTGCTTGCAAGCTTTCTTCCTACGCTAAGCCAGCTGACAACTATCGACCCTTGCGGCCTCCAAGACACCAACCTTCTTGTCAGGAGGAATCACCGCAGAGTCCTCCGAAGCCTCCTAATACAGCTCGGTGATCACGCGTTGATTCACCACCTGGAGCAAGTGCTTCTGGTCCCAGGAGTAGTCGGGCAAGCTGCCTCTCAGCTCATGGTGGTGAGGGCGGAGTCGATGGTGTTGACCATCCTCGAACCAAGGCGGGTCCACCTCATCATCAGCAGCTTGGCGGAGGCGATTAAGTTCGTCCTCGGTTGCCTTCCGGCTCTTGCGCTCGTCAGAGAGTGACAAGCTAGCCTCCCGGAGCCCCTCAGACGCCCTGGCCAAGTCTTCACCCAAGCGATGGTTATCACCTTCCAGAGTGGTGACGCGAGCGGACAGGGAATCCTTGGCTGTGGCAGCTTCGGACAAGGAGAGTTGCAAGTGCGCCACCTCCGCCTTGTGGGTGGAGTGCTTATTCGCCAGCGCTTTCAGATGTTTCTCCTCTAGCGCCTGCAGTGTACAGAAGTGTTCAAGACAAGCTTCGTCGTAAGCAAGACGAGCCACGTCAAGCTTAGAAGAAACATAAAAAAGGAGCTGAGTGGACTCTACCTCCACGGAGCCCTTGGCCTTGGTGTAGGTCGCCTTGTATTTGACAACCTCCGCCTTCAAGGACTTGTTGTCCTTTTCCAAATTCTCGATCTGGGACGCCTGCCCCATGGTGCCACCCGGCCCACCAGCGCGAATATGTTCGTCCGCCATGAGGAAGGTGCCAACCAAAGCTACCATTTGCAAGGGTGGAACATTTTGTAAGTGCCTACATGAAAGATGACACAAAGGAAAAGAAGAGAAATCATAGCACACGTACCTTGGCCCCCATGGTTGCCTGTTCCTTGGCGTACGCGCGGATAAAGGACTCGTCATCTTGGAAGTCCATTCGCCACCGGCTGGCCAACTCGGTCTCTGTGTCGAGAAACTCGTCACTCTTGCCGGGAGGAGGAGGAGAGGATGGCAAGTGAACCTCGTCACATTTGGAGGACGAGGATTCCAGGACGGACGGGCGCTTGACCATTTTCTTCATCCGCTTGGACGAGCCTCCAGGCTCAGAAGTCCTTGGCCGCTTCTTGGAGGAAGGATCTTTGCTATGGGACCTCCGTGGCCCAGTGACGCCCTCGTTGCTAGTAGTCAGCGCGTGCACAGGCATTTGGGTGGTTTCAGGAGGAGGCACTGTCTCCTCACCCATGGGCGGAGGAGCCTTGGTCGGTGAGGGGATGTGGACTTCACCATCATTCTTCTCCGGCTGAGGATGGGTGTCCGGACTAGCCCCCCTGGCAACGGCGGAGATCATACTATCCAGGACGGAAATCCCTGCACAAAGAATAGGGCGGATCAGACGTCAAGTAATAAGAAGGGTGAATCAGACATCAAAAATAGAAGGCGTGAAACATTGAATATAGTGGTGAGACCTCCGGTCATTGGTCGGGATTCAGCCAAATAAAAACTACTAATGCTAAGAAAAAAGCGTATAGCAGATCGTATTCCACGGGCCTTCGAATGATTGGCTACTTCAGAACTAACAAATTATTCAAAGAAAAACACTTAGTGCGTGGTGTGAGTTCCACGACTTCTACTTCTAAGAAATGCAGAAAAATTAAAAAGATTAAACTAAAGCAGATTGAGAATTAGGGTTTGGAAACAAGAATGGCAGACGAACTTAGACTTTGAATCCCCCTTCGTTCCACAGAGCATTGGCAATCAACAGATCAGCGGATTTTGATTCTTATTCAATCAACTACTAAGACACCACCATAACTCCTGACCCTTAGGTTTAAGATCGGCGAACGTTCGCTCTATCCGTTCTAACTACCAAGATTAACTAGCCGCCCAGGTTCGGTCGCCTCTCGCAACGACTTAATTAATTGGTGTAATTACTAGTGATTAATGAGTTACTCTTGCAGTGAATTAACCCTAACCGGTTCCTACGAAAGGCACACTCCAATTATAAGGTTAATTGTTTTAATTCGATGTTCTAAAGTAAGGCGAGCGTTCGCTTCTATCCTTAGCTTAACAAGAATCTAATCTAGGTGATCAATCCAGACAAGAAACATGCACAATGAAGAACGAGTCAAACATGAAAAAGAACTGATTGAATTTCGAATCTAATCACCGCCGATCCGTGACCGCTTTAAAGCCCTGGGTCACTTAGGGTTCATCTAGTCTAAGCTCTAAAGGGTTTAGCTACTCATGATCATTACAAAAGACACAAAGACAAAGAAAGAGTTCATCATTCAGAGGAAGAACAGAAAAGAATCTGAAAAAACCTAATTCAGATGACTCTGATAGACTCCGATCTTCGGTAAGTTGCACTCCTAGCTCCGGTTCTCCGAGGTGGAAGGGATGGCGTCACGATCTCTATCCGACTCTTCGAACTCCAACTCTTCGCTCCAGAACTTCAGAGAATTCTGATCTCGAAAAGTTGTATTATGATTAATTATGAATTTCTCCCCTTTTCTCGGGCCGCCGGATTAAGTATAAATACTTAACCCTAGTTGGGCCGGGCTGAGCTGATGTTTTTGCCGAAACCATAGGGATAGTTACGGCGAAACTGGCTTTGAGTTCAGGGCTCCGCCGGCTGTTCAATGTCTTCGGTCCAAGCAGTTGATTTATTTCGCCGAAACCATCCTTCTGTTGGCATCAGTTGATTTGAACTGCTGGTTTCGCCGAAATTGGAGGCCTGGTTTTGCCGAAACTGTAAGTGTGAATGGTAGATTTTCGGTTTGACTTGATTGGCTCCTTGGATCGATTCCAGTTTGATTCCTCGAGGTTCCAACGCCTTAGACACGTCCATGGCTACTTTATTTGATGGCAAAAACCTGTGCTAACATGAAAACACTAGAAAACCATCAAATAGACCCGAAACGGGCCAAGGTAACACAAATGGCACGAGATAGGGCAATCGATTGAATATTCGTTATTCGACCCTAAAAACAATGTCTTAAGCAAAGAAATGTTGCTTAAATGAGGCTGATAATCACGTCAAATCGAGTGTCATCATATAGAAACATCGCCGCCCTGGGACACTTACGTCCTCTCGGAGGAAGAAGATTCTCCAAATCCTTTTTCCCACAGCCAATCAGGTTATAGTTCCAAGAGTTCACTCGATTGGCCAGGGCGTTAGTACGGGAAGAAGGGCGCTTCAGGGAAAACCGCTCGGTACTCCCATAGGACCAGGTGGGTCGGAGTCTAGAATACCAAGTCGAATCCTCGGGCTCATGCCTTAAAGAAGAAGAAGGAGTGCCACCAGACAGAATCAGCCTTCAGGGATGAGTATAACCCGCTCTGGCCGTACTTCCGTATCTTCTGGAAAGTGATTCCGTTCTGGTTGATCTGGGCGAAATACAACGCCCTGAAGATCTTCGCGGAAGGTAGCACTCTTCGCTTTAGATAGGCCACATTAAATGCTGTCAGAGTACCCCAAGAATGAGGCTGGAGAGCGGCCAACAAAGTGCCCAGAAGGTCGAGGATATCCAGCTGCCAAGGATCCAGAGGAAGGCGGAGCCCGTAGATGAAAGACTTAACCCAGCAGCCTTGCCAACCGGGAGGACATTTACCCATGGAGCAGAGGAAGGCAGGCCCTGCGTAGCTCCACTGCTTCGGTAATCTACAGTCTCTCAGGACCCTGATCAGGGCGGACGTGTAGAAGTAGGGGAAATAGCCAAGGCCAAACACCTCTCGGTAGTCGGGAACAACAGCCCCCTCCCACATGCTCTCCCACGTGGCCACCTTGCACCCATGTTTCTCCAGGGCGGATACGTCTATGTTAAACCCATGTTGGGCCAGACAGAATCCCTGCTGGTGGGAGGCAAAGCGCCGACAATTGTTGGGGATGACTTCTGGCTTGCTGGAAGTCATGGTGAAACGTTTAACCTCCTGAGCGTGAAGCTGTTCCGCTGAAGGGCCCGAAATATCATCGTCTGACGCTCCCTCGACGTCATCGATAACTAGATAAGGGTCGAAGGTCAAGTAGGCGTCTTCAGGGTAGGGAGGACCCTTCTTTGATTCCTTACCGCCTTTTCTTTTCTCCTTAGCGGTGGCAGAAGTACAAGCCTCATCCCCAGAAGAAGCATCAGCCTCTTCGCTGTCTACTTGGGGGCTACGCCTCCGGAGAAGGGCGGAGGTCGAAGTGGAAGAAGAATCACTGGATGAGTCGGTGGAAGAACTAGACGGCGAAGAATCGGTGTCAGAGTGGTTAGAGGCGAAGAAGCCCTCCCCTTCCGCATTCCTTTGACCCTCGGCATCTGAAGGAAAAGAAGACGTGAGAATCAGGAAGGCGACAGTCATGGGGGCAGATGGAGGAATAAAGGACAAGGGCTGATAGGGATGAAAGGGCGGCGTGCTGGCACGAGCCACTGGAGTCGCTAGACAGCTCAATTGGGGAACCGCCTCCTATACCACGGCGTCTCGCTTGGAAACGTCACAAGTATTTGGTAGCCTCACTAAAGTTTAGGGAAGATGAAGAGCTCGACGACACAGCGTATAAAGGAAGGAAAGATAAAGAGTTGGGCGTATGAGCTAAAGGGCGAAATAAGAAATGAGTTTCAAAGGAACTTTCTCAGCTCAGGAAGGGAGGTAGAAGAAGCATCGGATGAAGGCATGGCTGACAAGCGACGATTGGAAGTAGTAAGGAGGTTGGAAGACAAGGCGAATGTTCTCAAAAGGCTCGAAGGAGGACGCTCTGAAGATTTCGCAAGTGGGATGGTGTGAGAAGAGTTGGGGGGTCCCGCCCCTTTTATAGAAAAATGAGAGAAGATGAAACGTTTTGCCCACTACCACAGGGGACACGTGTCATACCCCAGCTGGACACAAGCCACCCCCAACCAGCTACTCCGCTTTATGATCATCACAGCCGAAAAAATGGCAGGGACAAGCGTGGGAGAGAGGGGCACATTCCCCGAGAAGATTCTATTGTGGCTTCCCCGAGAAGATTCAACATTGGCGAGAAAACTATAGAAAGTCGAAAAAGGGCTCCCTTAGCTCGGAAAGGCGAATATAACAACAAGAGGCAAGGTCCCCGTCCCGCGAGTGCGGGTTTGACAAGGCGCATAGCATGAGAAGCACTCCTCCTACAGGAGCCCTCCACATGCTAGGGGAGACAATTCATCCTCAGACTCAAAACAGATATCAATAGCAAGGCTACACTTGTGGATTCACTCGTCTACCCATGCTAGGGGGCAATTGATGGGCCCCGGCCCAAAAGGCCTCAAAAGCCAAGAAGGCCCCAAAGCCCACTAGGGCAACCAGTAGGCGCATGGGCGGTGTCAGAACACCCTGCCCTGGCGCCTAGCAACCCCCAGTCAGTGTCAACAGGACAGCTAGTCCCATCTCTGACAGGGCCCACGCCGAGGACAGGACACACCGCCTTGCCTCCTTAGCGGCCCATTGGGATGTCGACACCTGTCACCAGGGCCCTTGCCACCTTGGACCTATAAATAGGAGGTCCCCCACACACTAGAAGACACGACACACTCAGACCATGAGCCCAATACTGCACGCTCATACGCTGCACGCTAAAGGCCTTGGTCATCCGCCCTGTTCAAGGGCGCACGCCCTGTTCAAGGCGCACGCCCAGTACATCTCTGTTATCCTTTCCCCCATACTTCCATATCCGTTCCCATCCTCACTAAGCCCTAACGCCTGTCCATAAGCCTTGCAAGGTACACCACACCCGCGCAAGGAGAGCCCAGGTTATATCGGTTCAGCTCCCCCGAGACCGAACCTCCTCTTTATTGACGAGCCCAACAGGGCGGATCAGTAACGAATAAAATTAAGTTTGTTACGTAAGACAAATTTCCGTTATGTAATGCTTACGTAACCAAAGTATTTCATACGTAACGAATAAAATTAAGCTTGTTACGTAAGACAAACTGTCATTATGTAAGGCTTACGTAACAACCACTTTCAAATGTTATGTAAGATACACATATGTTACGTAAGCCATAAGTAACGATAATTTCGAAAAGTTATACAAGACAAATTGTCATTACGTTAGTCATAGGTAACAATCATTTACAATTGTTATGCAAGATAATCATATGTTACGTAAGGCTTACGTAACCAAAGTATTTCATACGCAACGAATAAAATTAAACTTGTTATGTAAGACAAACTATCATTATGTAAGCTTTACGTAACAATCACCTACAACTGTTACGTAAGACAAATTTTGGTTACATATTACATAACCAAAGTATTTAATATGTAACGAATAAAATTAAGCTTGTTACGAAGGACAAAATGTCATTACGTAAGCCTTACGTACCAACCACTTACAACTGTTATGTAAGGTACACATTCGTTATGTAAGGCTTACTGATGACACTCGATTTGACGTGATTATCAGCCTCATTTAAGCGACATTTCTTTGCTTAAGACATGGTTTTTAGGGTAGAATAACGAATATTCAATCAATTGCCCTATCTCGTGCCATCTGTGTTACCTTGGCCCTTTTCGGGTCTATTTGATGGTTTTCTAGTGTTTTTGCGTAAGCACAGGTTTTTGCCGTCAAATAAAGTAGCCATGGACGTGTCTAAGGCATAGGAACATCGAGGAACTGAACCGGAATCGATCAAAGGAGCCAATCAAAGTCAAACCGAAGATCTGCCCATTCACACTTACACATTCGGCGAAAACAAGCCCACATCTTTGGCGAAGATAACAGTGTAAATCAACTGATGCCAACAGAAGGATGGTTTCGGCGAAACCATTCAACTGTTCGGACCAAAAATAATGAACAACCGGCGGATCCCCTGAACTCAAAGCCAGTTTCGCCGAAACTACCCCTATGGTTTCGGCGAAAACATCAGCTCAGCCCGGCCCAACTAGGGTTAAGTATTTATACTTAATCCGGCGCTGTATTGGAAACCCTAAAACGTACCTATTTAAAGAAGCAGCCGGCAAAAGAGGAGGATCATAATTTACATGAACAGACAACAACTCATTATTCTTATTTTCTCAACTCAGACTTTTGAGAGTCAGCCGACTCTAGGGTCGATAGATAGAGTTTAGAGAGTTCGAAGATCCGTGGAGAGATCGTGACGCCATCCTTCCACCTCGGAGAACTCGGAGCTTAAAGTTGAAGATCCAGGAGATTGAAGCTTCGCGGGAGTCGTCAGAATTAGGTTTTTCAGTTCTTATCTGTTCTTCCTCTGTATGATGATCTTCATTGTTGCCTTTGATTCTCTTATATCTGATATGAGTAACTGAACTTGTAGAGCTTAGATTAGATGAACCCTAAGTGACCCAGGGCTTTAAAGCGGTCACGGATTGGCGGTAATTAGATTCGAAGTTCAATCAGTTTCTCTTTGCATGTTTGATTCGTTCTTCATTGTTCATGTTTCTTGTCTGGATTGATCCCCTAGATTAGATTCTTGTTAAGCTAAGGATAGAAGCGAACGCTCGCCTTACTTTAGAACATCGAATTGAACAATTAACCTTATAATTGGAGCGTGCCTTTCGTAGGAACCGGTTAGGGTTAATCCGCTGCAAGAGTAACTCATTAATCACTAGTAATCACACCAGTTAATTAAGTCGTTGCGAGAGGCGACCGTACCCGGGCGGCTAGTTAATCTTGGTAGTTAGAACGGATAGAGCGAACGTTCGCCGGTCTTAAACCTAAGGGTAAGGAGTTATGGTGGTGTCTTAGTAATTGATTGAATAAGAATTGAAAACCGCTGATCTGTTGATTGCCAATGCTCTGGTGAACTAAGGGGGATTCAAAATCTAAGTTCGTCTATCTTCCCGTTAGTCAATCTTTTAATCTTTCTGTCTTTTGTTTTCCTTTGCTTAATAGATTAGAAGTCGTGGAACTCACACCACGCACAACGTGTTTTAACCTGAGTAATTTGCCAGCTTCTTCAAAGTAGTCGATTAGAAGAAACCTCGAGTCGAATACGATCTGATATACGCTTTTTCTTAGCATTAGTAGTTTTTATTTGGTTGAACGCATCACAACGACACGTTCACCAAATTGGCGCCGTTGCCGGGGACTCTTCTAATTGTTTGAAAGAAGAGTTGGCAAATTATTCTTCTACCTTTCCGCCTTACCATTAATTTCCCTCCATATTTTCATGATTTACCTGGGTAGTGTTTTTGAGTTTTGATTATGCAGGGTAACAGGTGGGATGACCGGTACCGAGAGCGGTACATCAATGAAGCACCATATCCCGAAGATTATCAAGAATTGCTACATCAACAACAACTACAGACGGCGAGATTTGACTCCCTCTTTGATAATATCTTTTCAATGCTACAAGGTCACCAAGAGATACACCAACAAGAGCATCGAAGAGGCGCTAGAGATAACCAAGAGATGCTTCATGAACATCAACAATGCTCGTCGAGAACCCAATCTGCCTTGGATAATATCTCTTCAATGCTACAAGCTCATCTCGCGACGAACATCAAGCTCGAGCAACCAAAGCAGTTAATGACAAAAGACGCTCAAGAGCTATTCGAAGAAGAAGATGATGATCCTATCCATGACTATTATGAGCTAGAAGAATCCTTGGCGGTGGTGGTTGATGAAGACAAAGAGCTAATCCATCCCGAAGTTGAAGCCGAAGGGGAGCACATAAAGATTGAGGAGATACCCTCACCTACACTCCCGTCGAGTCAACCTGTAGAGAAGATGGAGCTCATTGAACATGCCGCGCCGTACTACCTCTTTCCTCCTCAAGTAGGAGAATTCAAGAAGAACTGGTCATCCAACCAGAACCACGATCTACTGGAACACTACCGGTTACATCACCCTGCTGGAGTGCTACATGGCACCCAACCGCTGGCCTTGAAGAAGACGATTGACTTCAAGGAACTTCTGAGTTGGGGTCCCTAACAGGTACCGTCCGGCTCAAGGACGTTAAAAGAGAGCGCTTCGTGGGAGGCAACCCACGGCTGGAGTCCGTTTTTGAATTTTTGAGTCAGTCTTTTTCGTCGTTCGAGTCAGGTTCGGGGGAGCCAAAGTGTCAGTTTAATTTCCTTTCATTTTGATTCGTTTTGGTTGGGTTTTGAAAAAAAAAAAGTATTTTCGGTGAAAAAAATAATAAATTTCTATCCGAAAACTGCAAACAGTGAACTTCTCATTATTTTTGCCAGTTTTCGAAGATATTTTCGGCGAAAATATTATGAAATTTTCGTCGAAAATTTGTTCTGTTTTGAAAATCAGATTCCTTTTTTCGGCCCGATTCTAACGCATACTTGATCGTTCAAATCGGAGCTCTGTAGCTCCAGTTATGCCCGAAACAAGTTTTTCACGTTTTTTGCCAACTTCGTCGCTTTCCGTCCATTTTCTTGAGTCGTGTCTAAAAGGTTAGTTGTTGGGTTTTCAATTTTGAATCTTTTGACATATTGATTGTTGAATTTCGACGAGTTTAATACCGGTCTACCTCGTTTTGCGTGTCTGCTATTTCGGTGTGATTTTTTCTGAACTAATTGAGCTTGGATGATCTAGATTGCTCTAGGAGTGTCGTGCCGTGAACTTGAAAAAAAAAAAAAAAGGTCAAAATATTTTCAAAATTCCCCTTAACCTTCTTTGTTCGACTTTTATTCTGTGTGGATCTGGGACACTTGTCCCGGTATCCTTTTGATCTTTTTGTTGTTTTTGTTTTGTAGGATCTTGAGTAGCTACTCTGTTATGCTCCGGACGCTCCGTGTTCATCCCCTACACCGACCATCACCATCCAGGTTCTTCGTATCTCTCTACTCTAGATTAATTCTGTGAGGACACAGAACCGTTTAAGTGTGGGGTAGGAGTCTAGGATTCTACATGATCTTGCTTGCTATCTATGATTCTGTGGTTCAAATTTGAAAATTTCTCTTGCATAGAATTGCTCAATTCTTGACTTTTGATGTTAAATTGACTTTAATTTTGAACAATGACGTCTAGACTGTTTCACTTAGAACCTGTAACCAACGTGTTGGCACTGATATTAAATGAGTCTAGGTCAGAACAGATCATAAATCACTTCTGTAGTTGAAACTTGAATTAATTGAATTAATTGGTTTGTTAATAACAAAGCTCGATAACACCATTCTAAGATGATAGATGCTAGCTTCTCCCATGTTTTTCACTCCATATTTGTTCACCTGTGATTGTGGCTAGAGATTAGACGAAAATCCAATTCGAAATCTTGTGTAAAAAGTTATAACTAGCTAGGATCAAGTGGCTAAATTGGTTAAATCAAGTAATTAAGTGTTGCAAATCAATGCTAAGTTCTTTTAAGTGCTAAAAATAAAGCTAGGCAAGCCCGACACCTAAGTGAAGTGTTCGGGTTGAGCACTACCAAAGGCACAAATACTATGAGCTAGGCAGGTCCAACACCTAAGTGAAGTGTTTGGTATCGAGCACTAGTATGCAGTAAATAAATTGAAGGAAGAAGCTGAAACTTGAAATAACTTGAAATAAATTATTGTTTAAATCGGTCCTAGCTAGAACATGTAACGCACAGATCTAGAGACGGATGAAGTCGAGTCGATAGCCACGTCACTTTTCCTACCTCCGCGTCCACATCATGGCTAGAGCTTAAAGTCTTTTCTCATTAGAATTGGTGTTATCGTAGTCGGCTAATTATGATTAATTGTTTTACCAAGAAACGAGCTTTGTTAAAACCACTACTTGAAGTGTGCAGAAATTAGTGAGATCGAAAACTTGTTTCGTTGATGTCCTTGCATGTGTAGGTCACTCTTTCTACGTGGAACAGTCTAAACCAAATTGTTAGAATTGAATCTCGGTTTAATCTCGTGTCATTTGTGAATTTGAGTGTGTTCTAGTTCAGTTTGCTTGAGGACAAGCAAAAGCTTAAGTGTGGGGTATTTGATGACACTCGATTTGACGTGATTATCAGCCTCATTTAAGCGACATTTCTTTGCTTAAGACATGGTTTTTAGGGTAGAATAACGAATATTCAATCAATTGCCCTATCTCGTGCCATCTGTGTTACCTTGGCCCTTTTCGGGTCTATTTGATGGTTTTCTAGTGTTTCTGCGTAAGCACAGGTTTTTGCCGTCAAATAAAGTAGCCATAGACGTGTCTAAGGCATAGGAACATCGAGGAACTGAACCGGAATCGATCAAAGGAGCCAATCAAAGTCAAACCGAAGATCTGCCCATTCACACTTACACATTCGGCGAAAACAAGCCCACATCTTCGGCGAAGATAACAGTGTAAATCAACTGATGCCAACAGAAGGATGGTTTCGGCGAAACCATTCAACTGCTTGGACCGAAAATAATGAACAGCCGGCGGATCCCCTGAACTCAAAGCCAGTTTCGCCGAAACTACCCCTATGGTTTCGGCGAAAACATCAGCTCAGCCCGGCCCAACTAGGGTTAAGTATTTATACTTAATCCGGCGCTGTATTGGAAACCCTAAAACGTACCTATTTAAAGAAGCAGCCGGCAGAAGAGGAGGATCATAATTTACACGAACAGACAACAACTCATTATTCTTATTTTCTCAAATCAGACTTTTGAGAGTCAGCCGACTCTAGGGTCGATAGATAGAGTTTAGAGAGTTCGAAGATCCGTGGAGAGATCGTGACGCCATCCTTCCACCTCGGAGAACTCGGAGCTTAAAGTTGAAGATCCAGGAGATTGAAGCTTCGCGGGAGTCGTCAGAATTAGGTTTTTCAGTTCGTATCTGTTCTTCCTCTGTATGATGATCTTCATTGTTGCCTTTGATTCTCTTATATCTGATATGAGTAACTGAACTTGTAGAGCTTAGATTAGATGAACCCTAAGTGACCCAGGGCTTTAAAGCGGTCACGGATTGGCGGTAATTAGATTCGAAGTTCAATCAGTTTCTCTTTGCATGTTTGATTCGTTCTTCATTGTTCATGTTTCTTGTCTGGATTGATCCCCTAGATTAGATTCTTGTTAAGCTAAGGATAGAAGCGAACGCTCGCCTTACTTTAGAACATCGAATTGAACAATTAACCTTATAATTGGAGCGTGCCTTTCGTAGGAACCGGTTAGGGTTAATCCGCTGCAAGAGTAACTCATTAATCACTAGTAATCACACCAGTTAATTAAGTCGTTGCAAGAGGCGACCGTACCCGGGCGGCTAGTTAATCTTGGTAGTTAGAACGGATAGAGCGAACGTTCGCCGGTCTTAAACCTAAGGGTAAGGAGTTATGGTGGTGTCTTAGTAATTGATTGAATAAGAATTGAAAACCGCTGATCTGTTGATTGCCAATGCTCTGGTGAACTAAGGGGGATTCGAAATCTAAGTTCGTCTATCTTCCCGTTAGTCAATCTTTTAATCTTTCTGTCTTTTGTTTTCCTTTGCTTAATAGATTAGAAGTCGTGGAACTCACACCACGCACAACGTGTTTTAACCTGAGTAATTTGCCAGCTTCTTCAAAGTAGTCGATTAGAAGAAACCTCGAGTCGAATACGATCTGCTATACGCTTTTTCTTAGCATTAGTAGTTTTTATTTGGTTGAACGCATCACAACGACACGTTCACCACTTACGTAACCAAAGTATTTCATACGTAACGAATAAAATTAAGTTTGTTACGTAGGACAAATTTTCGTTATGTAATGCTTATGTAACCAAAGTATTTCATACGTAACGACGAAAATTAAGCTTGTTACGTAAGACAAACGGTCGTTATGTAAGGCTTACGTAACAACCACTTTCAAATGTTACGTAAGATACACGTATGTTACGTAAGGCTTACGTAACCATAGTTATTTCTTACGTAAAGTATGACATTAAGTTTGTTACGTAAGGCAAATTTTCGTTACGTAAGCCTTACGTAATAGATGGGTATCTTACGTAACAATTTACAACTCACTACAACATAACCTGGCCATGAAGGCAGATTCATAGAGGCACATAAAATATTTGCCTCTAAACATATTTTTAAATAACAAATACTATATGTGGCTTTATAGATAAAAATATCTGCCTCTAATTGCATTTTAATTATTTATTTTAATATTAATAAATAATTTTTATATTTTTAGAGGCAAATAATTTATAATTGCCTCTATAAGTTATACGATTACATCTGTTAGAGGCAGTTAATTTATAACTGCCTCTGTAAGTTATATGAAAAACTCTTTTAGATGCATATAATTTATAACTGCCTATATAAGTTTTTTGTCTTATACAAAAAAACTGTTTTTGAGGCAGATAATTTAGAACTGCCTCTATAGGTTGTATGATTAAATTTTTTAGAGGCAAATAATTTACAATTGCCTCTATAGGTTGTATGATTAGCTTAGAGACAGATAATTGATCTATCTCTATAAGTTGAATGATTAAAATTTGTAAAGGTGTCCTTTTACAAATGACACCTTTTGCATGTCGTCGTTGGTGGGTGATAACCATCCGATTTGGCTAGATGAGACTTTGTTGGAGTTTTATTTATTTCTAATGAGAGTTGATGAATAAGATTTTGATTACTTTCAAAAAAAATTGTAAAGGCAGATAACTTGTAAACTTTGTACTATTTTGTGTAGATAAATGTTAGATACTATATAATTAATTACATATATAATAACACTAATGATTTTCTTTTCTAATAATGAGTAAGAAAAAATTTCATTTTTTCATGTTTCTTTTTTTTCGCATAGTTTCTCCATATCATTGAGTTTTAGAATTCATATTTAAAACCTACGGAAAAAATATCAGTAATTATTCTTCAGCCAAGTGGTAAGAACTAAGAATTTAGCACATTTCCTTCAACCACCCGGGTTCAAACCTCGTAGATAGCAAAAGAGTAGAAAATAATATATGTAAATAGTAGAAGAGTCTAATAAGGAAATATCCTGCTAGGAGTAAATTCTTTTTAAAAGCATATATATATGCCTCTAAAAAAATTGCCAGCAACAAAAATAAGTGCCTCTAAAAGGTGGCTAAGATGACAGATAAGTAGCTGTTTAAAGATGTAATTACCAACAATTATATCTGCCACTAAATTACCAACAATTATATCTGCCACTAATTCTTCAATTAGTGGCAGATATGTGCCACTGTATTTGCCTCAAAAGACCTTTAGCGATAGGAGTGTTGGTGGCACTTGAGCTATCTGCCTCTAAAACTCTATAGAGGCAGAAAAATGACTTTTAGAGGCAAATACGGTGTGCCTCCGTAGCCAGGTTTTGTTGTAGTGTGTTACGTAAGATACCCATCTATTAAGTAAGGCTTACGTAACAGTAGTTATTTCTTACGTAACATGACCTGCTAAACCTACTATAGTCTATAGTAGGTTACTAACTTCATGTTATTGTAGTTTTAATGACTTGAAGGTGTGGTAAGAGGTGCCCAAACTATGTACCGATGATATCAAATAGAAAGAGAAGAAAGAATGAAGAAAGAAAGAAAAAGAGTGAAACTGTATGACATTCTCACCTTCTACATAAGCTAAGATTTGCATTTATAATTGCAAACAATTTGAAATTCATAGAAATGATGTGTAGATTAGGTTATAAATAATCATAAGTCAAATGTATATATGAAAATTGTATATTGATAAATGATTGAAACTAAAAGGGGGAGAGAGGATCTGTTTATTTGTCATTGTCTTTGGTGTTGGGATTAAATTGTGAGAAAGCATGGTCACATGGTAGAGTTGCAATCTGAAAAGGGGAATGAAGAAAACAATAGATGCAAAATGAGACAAAAATGGCAGAGAATTTGGTGTAAGGAACCCCCACTAATACTTTTATTTATAACCAACATTAACAACCTACTACTCTGATTATATGTTAAGTGTGTATATATTATTAATTAATATATATACTGAACTCTAAAGCCATGCTGTCGACCAGGTTTCAAATTATTTGTTAAAATAAAAGACAACCTCTACATATATTATTATTATTATTATTATTATTATTATTATTATTATGAGGCAAAAAGGATGTGGCAGAAACTCTGCCTCAGCTAAAATTGTTAATTAATTTACTCAGATTGAAAGGGAATGACACCTTGCAAGTTTGCAGCTTATTTCAGTAACAGACATTGCCACCCTGTGTCCATCTTTTATTTTAATTAATTATTATTTCTTTTGTTTAATAATCCTTACACCCAAATCCCAAACAAATATTCATTCTTCCACTTCTGCATTGTTCTATATTCTTTTCGTTCAAGATTTTGGCATCTCCTATCATGACTTGATTTAATTTTTAGATAACTTTACCTTATTTTTATAAATCAGCAGGCCATTTAGTAGGATTACGTTAGTTTTATAAATTAGCCGGCCAACCAACGATAGAGCAAGAGTTTGTCGTTTGTAGGTATAATTTCAATCACCGTTTCTTATCAATCCTTCATCTTATTCACCTCCAAATGCTTATTTGTTATTATGCTAAGTTGTTTGATTTTGGATTATCCAAATCGGTCATACGAATCATTCCCGAACCCCCTCCCCAATTGACCTAAACAACCTGAAGTAATGATTCTTAACATAATTATGTTACAAGAGATGCCAATAATTATAACCCCCTCCCCAATTGGCCTATTTTGGTGATTTTGGTATTTGTCTCCCAAATAAGTTTTCCCTACTTTTGGTACTACTTTATTTTTAGGATTTGCAATTAATGTTTTTGTGTTGATGGTAAAAAATTAAACGTCAATTTTCATCTTTCTCACTGGAATATAGTAGTATGACGAATAATCTACGACTATATATCTTTTTCAATGCTTCTGTGCTATGCACTTGACCGATTAAAATGTTTGTATTTTTTAAAATCTTAATATCTAATGATATATGTATGTTGTGTTATCCAAAATTACAACAATGGTCAGTGAGAAGGTCTTCGATTTGTAGCTGTGTAGGCATGTTGGTGAGTCGATAGCAACGAGTGGGATAAATTCCATTGTGATGTGTCGTCGTTGGTAATTAAGTAGTTTCTTTTTACGCGTTATTTTAGTTCAATTATGTGAGTTCTCTTTCTTTTAAATTCTTAGGAAATAAATGGGAAAATAGCACTTTGGCCCCCTCTATTTTATTAACTTAACAAATAGTCTCATATACTATAAATCGCTTGTTTTACCCCTTCCTACTTTGACTACTTTGTCATTTTGGTCCTTCCGTTTCAACTTTCATCTTCTTAACATTAAATCTGGACACATCCACACACCGGCAAAGAGAGATATCTGAGGTAGGAGATGAAGAGTTGGTTAGGGAGGTCATTTGGGGAGGTATAACGAATGAGTACAGTGAAATACGAATGATTTTAAAATCACATTTTATTCATCGATGTCATCCTATCAACCATATATATAAGTATGGTAAACACTCTGGTGCTCTCACTAAAAGTGGGAGTGCCAGATACTCCCACTAGCGTTTATGCTATCTAGAGTGGTATTTTCATTGAACTGAACTTTTAAATGAATAGATTTAATCTTAATAAGTAAAATTGAGCTTAGTTGAAATTTTTAGTCATCATGGTATAAGATTATACCTAATGTTCTTTAGGTTTCCTTCTATAGCGGTATTTTTTCCCAATATGATAGATCATCAGGTCTACCAAATTAGTTTTTCGTTCAAATCGCTCTATGTATCTTTTAACGACGTGTAGATTCTTATCCTCGAAAAAACAAGATTTTAAAAACATATTTATCTATCAAAACATCAGTGGGAGTATCCGGTAATCCCACTTTTAGTGGGAGCACCGGAGTGTTCACCATATAAGTATATTTCTAATTATAAAACGCTTAGTAAGCTAATACATGGCTATTGGAGCTAATGCGGTGTACTGAATGCGCATCAATTAACGTTACAAATACGAAAGTTGGAATGGAAGGACCCAAAGCGCAAAGTGGTCTAAGTAGGAGGGGATAAAACGAGCGATTATAGTACATGAGTTATGGATGTGCCATGAACGCGCCAATATCCACTAACATAACTTGACAGAGGAAAGTTCGATGAGGAAGAACCCTGCGGAGAGAACCGATAGGACAACCTCACCCTCAAACCCCCCACAATCTGTTGAGAACTCCTCGGATCACCTTAGCTGGTGGAACGGCGCCAAAAACTGAGCGACCACAACAGATTGGAGCTTTTTTATCCAAGATAGACTATAGATTTGGATATCCAGAGAAACCCATCAACAACTGAATCCTTAGATTCAGCTTCAAAGCTCAAGTCAGACTTCGAATCTGCAACCACAAAAAACCCAAGAGGTAGGGGTGGGAGCAAAAGAGGAAGCGAGACTAGAAGGAGAAGTCATAGCTAGCTGTTGGCGACAGCAAGCCAACCGTTATTTTGCCAATAAAATAGAAACCCTAAAAATGTCGTTGCGCCTAGCTAGGGAGCATCTCATCGAATCGTATGTCAGCGGCGTTGCGGAAACCAGAGGGACGAAGACGAACATAGGACCATTACCGTCGTTAGTGACCTGGTTGGGGAGAAGCCGTCGCGGCGACAACCATAGAGAGGCAGATAGTGCTTTCCACTTATTCTTGGAATTTTGATTCTCATGAATCTGTGATATGAAATATTGTGATTGTATATCATCTTGTGATTGTAAATGTTACGTTTGAAATTATCTAATGTTTCATCAAATTTTAAATAAAATTTGAGATTCTAATCCTTCACCAGATTTTGTGATTGTAAATTCATGGATTCTCTAGGATTCTAGTTTCAATATGTAAAAAAAAACATGAGTTCTTCGAAATTAAATCTCAAAAACCTGGAGCCTATTATTCAAAGAAAGTTGAATGATACTCAACGTGATGATCTAATGGTTCCAGTTACTACTCAAGAGATCACTCAGGCTTTACTGAGCATGCCTTGTGATAAAGCACCTGGCCCTGACGAATTTCTGGTTTCTTTTTTCAAGAATAACTGGGAGACTATTGGTGACGATGTCTTATTGCTAGTGATGTTCTTTTTTTGCTTCGGGTAAGCTCCCCCTTTTGTGAACTATGTGTTCTTAGCTCTAATTCCTAACAAGTCCAATGCTAATAATATTAGGGATTATAGACCTATTTCCTGCTGCAATGTGGTTTACAAACTCATATCTAAGGTCCTTGGAAATAGACTCAAACGAGTTTTGCCTCACACCACTTCCCGTGGAAGACGAAGCCATCGCACTCTCTATTCTTTCAGCCGGCGACGGTTCCTCGACCGCAATGAACCAAACAACGAAGACGCCACTTATTGAAATCAGCCCCGCCGTCGAGATCTCTATTCTTCTAACCGACGACAGCAACAGTTCCTCAACCACAAAGAACCAAATGTCACTGCTAGTGGCTCCTCGACCACATCCAACCAATGACGCAACCACCACTTAATGAAACTATCCTCGTCATCTTCTCCGACCTGCCGAGGTTACGAGTTGGAATCGAGGGTTGTTGCTTCTTCTTCTTCCTCATCTCCACGAGTTGGATCGTGTTCTTCCTTGTTAACCAAGTAGTTCCAATTTAATGATTAGGAACAGTTTGTTCCAGTTTGTGAGTATTGGTACTAGTTTTCTTTTAATAGATTGATTGGTTTTAGTTCGGAATAAGGTTTTTATTTTTGCTTAATCGATTTGATTGGATTTTCTATGTTGTGGATTTGGAACAAAGTGTTATTTGGGTTGGTTAATTGATCTAAATGAGATTTAAAACATGGGGCAGAAAACCATTTTAATAGATTTAAATGAGATTCAGTTTGGATATTAGGAACAGGGTATTCCTACAATAAATTAAAAAAAAAAGTTACGAAAAAATCTATAATACGCAGCATTAGCTAATTAATTATGATAAAAACTAATTAGAAAGATTGTCAATCCCAAAATAATTGTCATAAATTAATCATAATAATAAATTAGTAACGGTTAATGAAAAAAGTAAATTACCATAATACCCATCTCATTTCAACCATCGGATTTTCATTGAAAAAAATTAAAGGTGTAGATTGGTGTCCTCATATGAGGACACATAAGGGGGGTCCTCATATTAGGAATTTCCTTCAGAATAATAGAAAGCATTTGTAACGACCCGACTCCAATTATTTTCTTTAAATCAATTATTTCTAAAACGGCTTGAGCGAATTAATTTAAGGGTAATTAATTTGTTGTGAATTTATTGTGTATCGAAATTCAAGTTTTAAGTTTCGAGTTAACCATTAGGTCGAGGTCCCGAACCAATTGGTTCCACCCAGTTATCTATTATTGTTCATTTAATTTGGCTGGGCCTAGGGCCCTTGTTCAAGTCACAACTCAGACTGAAAGAAAACAAGAGGAGAGTTGGGCTTCCGGCCCAGTCTCAGCCTGCCGCATTGTAAGTGGAACGAAAGAAGGGAGGCGAGGGGGGATATCGGAGAGAGAGCAACCGAGGAGGAGTCGGCGGCTCTAGGGATTCGTGAGAAAGAGAGATAGACGGAGTTGGTTGCCGCCTTGTTCCATGGCATGCACATCGAGAATAAAGAAACAGAAAGGAAGACGGTGGTGGTTAGCTGGGCACGAAAGCCTAAGTCCAAGCTGGCCGTCGATGCTTTGGTCGAGGGAGCTTGGCGGCGTTGTTTCAGGAGTTGTGTAGTTGTCGCTGACGGTGGTGGAACCCCATCGGTGGCGACGGGACGACCGGAGAAGATGTAGGACCTTTCAACATCCTTGCGGAAGTTCAGTCACTAAATTGCACCCTAGAAAAGTTAAGTAACCCATTTTTGGTTTCTGTATTTATGAGGTTGATTTGGAAGTTTGGTTCTAGGAGACTGTTTGACAGATGAGTTAACAAATCAGTAATTTGAGCATAACTCATCCGTCAGAGCCCCAATCGAAAAACCGTCAGAACCTATGAAATTAGGATGGTGAGATGAATCACGTCGTATAGAAATCAGAGGTTTCACATCAGTACATAGGTATTGGTAATGATAATGGGTCTAAGAAATCTCTTATATTTGCTTGAATCAAATTCAATTTTTAATTTAAAAATGCTTTAAAATGCAAAAGGAAAATATAAAAAATATTTTGAAATAGATGGAACATTTAAAAAAAAAGCTTCTTACACGCACTTATCTTTGGGAGTATATTTATACTAGTACTGGACTCGCCTGTTTTTGCTTGAGAATTATTGTAGGTGGGTATTTTGTATTGTATCGGGTGGTTTAATTTAAAAGGTATAGTTGAGTGTTCGGATGGTGATTTGTACCCAATATGTTCTCGTTAGTGTCTTGAGACTTGTATTGGACTATATTTTACCCGAGTTGTGACTCGCCACATTGTTTAATCATTGTATATTTGATACTAATATGTGTGAAATTATAATATCTATATATTTTAAATATCATGTTTTGTTTACTATGACTGAAAATCTCAAAGTATAATAACAATAAAACCCACTACTCATTGGGTGAACCCTAAATTTCTCTGCATTTGGATTGCAAAGAGATTTTCGAGATGAAACTATGATTTACAGAGCATTATGATTTCGAGAGGGAATGAAGATCAATGAGTTGAAGTGAAAAAGTGATTGATTGAAAGAGAAATTGGGTCTAATCCCTTTATAAACAGAGATGATATATTGTGACTAATACACCGTCATTTCATATCGAGTACCCATCAAGTGGGATATGAACCAAATGCCTTAACCTACGTCCCCACCCATTACCCGCTAGAACTGGGTACCAGGTTCGCCTGTATCCATAAGTTTTACCCACCCAATTTCCGGATACCAATTATCAAACTTACAAATTAATCTAAACCCATAAACAATTTAAATACCAATATTAAAACATATAAGCATTATGACTAAATACACCAAGAGACAAAAACTGTTACAACGGCCTCAATAATGATTGAAAATTAAATGGATATCATATCATTATTCTCAATAACTATACACATTATATCCAGGGAAAATGGTATGTTGCCCCTTGGCCAAGTTACCAAACATCTTCCTATACTATGAAATGATCAATTTACCCCTTTCTACTATAGCCAACCTACCAAACAGCCCCTTCCATGAAAAATTATGTTAAGTGATGACTCGCCAATATGACTCATCCATAATTAATGACAGTACATTGCCACATCATCAACTTTCATCCATACTTGTTAGTGACTAAACTAAATTAAAAATTTAAAAACAAAACACAATAAAAAATAACTTTAATTTTATAAATTAATATATATATATTTTATGTATTTTTTTCAATTAAATTTAATTAATATTTTTTATTTAAAATTTTCAAAGTTAATTTTAGAAAAAAAAAATTATTTTAATTTTTAATATTAAAATCCAAAAACAAAATATAAAAAAATTATATTTTTGTAATTTTTGTTTTTCTCTTTTTAGTTTAGTAGAGATGGATGAAAGTTGATAATGTGGCAATGTATTGTCATTAATTATGGATGAGTCATATTGGTGAGTCACACTTAACGAAATTTTGGATGGAAGGGGCTGTTTGTTAGGTTGACTATAGTAGGAGGGGGTAAATTGATCATTTCATAGTATAGGGGGTTGTTTGTTAACTTGGCAAAGTAGACGGAGGCAAAGTACCATTTTCCCTTATATCCACCCAAATCTACTTTTAACATAGGAAATAAAATTGGAAATTAAGTCTAGTGACGTGGCAGCTCCATATTTCACCATTGTCCTAGATGTCATAACCAAACATACCGTGCGGCCAATAAGATATTTAAGATAGTTACTTATGCTCGTGGTTTAAATGAATATGGATCCATTTTTTTGGAAAATCTAGGTTAGGACAATAAATTGAGGCCCTGATCAGTATAAATTATCTAAAATTTTATAATTAGGGAGATTTTAAAATTTACGTAATTATAATTCATAATTAAATTTCATTAACTTGGTGTTTTTTAAATTATGAAATTATATAATTTTATAATAATATTTGTGTTCATTACTTTAGTTGAATTAGAAAATTATGCATACTTCAAGAATTTAAGTGAATCACATATAACACCCGTCTAAACTCGACTAATTACTAGCACACTCATCACTCCACATCTAGATTGCAATCTTGTCACGCTTAGAAGCCATTTCTCGCACCTGTGATGAAGACGTCCCAAATTCTATACGAGCCACCGATTCACTTGTTTCCGGTTGACCATCACTCTCTTCAAACTCAACAAATAGGGAGTCCCCTTGTGAATGCATCTGAATGAAGTTGTGAATCGCACAACATGCTATAACAATGTCTGTTTGTTTCCTGAAGCTATAATTGCACATCGTTTTCAAGATCGGCCATCTTCTCTTCAAAACACCAAAACATCGTTCAATTACATTGCGAAGACTAGAATGCTTGTAGTTGAAGAGTTCTTCGCGACCTTTGGGTCCGCCTCGACGTCTATTCTCCTGAAAATGAGAAGTATACCCTCAAAATGGTGCTACAAACCCAGGTGCGTTTGCAAATCCAGAATTCACATCGTAATATTTCCCTAATTATACCAAGAAACAATAAATATTTTATGAACACGTACAAAGATAATTTGTGTAGTAAAATAATGATTACGACCATACCAAGTGGAGGCATCGGAAATTGGATGTCTCTATATGTTGCCGTACTCGGTAATATTCTAGCGTCATGTGCGGATCCCTCCCATCATGGCACAAATAAGTAAAACGCATGTCGAAAGAGCAAACACATAATACATTCTGAGTGGAGGTTCCTTTCCGTCCACGAAAAGGTGTCTGTTGACTAGTAAGAATTATAGAATCAAGATGGACTCCATCAATTGCACCAACACAATCCTGCGAACACACTATCATTTAGCAATTGAAAACAATTCAAGTACACACGTTAACATAAACTGAACAACATTGGATGGGTACCTTAAAGCATGGATAATACTTGGGGTAATTCAATATTTGAGGGGGTACCTCACTCATGTGGGGTGGAACAATAACCACACGTGACAGGCTAATGGCAGCTTTTAAGACGATTCCAAAATATTTGGATACGGTTGTAGTTGAATGTTGAAAATCTTCAGCGTTATCCCGAGCACTGTTGGAGTGAGCAAGTATCTTCAAGAACATTGCAACTTGCTCTTGAACTATGATATTCTTTGATAGGCGTAACCCATGGTTTGTTAGTTCCTCGCACAAATGCTGAAAAATATGCCTCTCCATCTGTAGTTGCTCATAAATTCGTACAGGATGGTCATGTAAAAGCTTTCGAACCCAATCATGCCCTTGTCTTATAGAAGTCTGACATGGCATCCGCTCCTTTTTTCCCCCGGTCTCTAGTAACAACAACAAATATTTGCACATTTTGTCATCACTGTTTGTGTTGAAGTCAGCATCACTATCAAAATCGAACAGCCACTCCATTATCCCTATGTCATATCAACATTTCACATATGAATTACCAATTGCAACTAACGTAAAGGATTCAGGGCAAACATAACTGAATAAAAATAATTCTCGAAGGAAACAAGAGTTATAGGAAATAAAATGTAAATCGCAACGACATCGTCACACTACTTATGGGTAGTCTTAGTCACTCTTAGCACAATCCAAATTTCGAACCCAACTCATTCTCCTATTCTCATTCATTGTTAGGAAGTACTGCCGGAAATTCATGGTAGCTTCCAAAATAGCAAGTGCCTTTGTAAATTGGATATCCTCAATCTCCATATCCTGCAACAAAACCATGTAGTCAAGTAAACTTTAGGATCTGTGTAGCTTAGATGTTGCAGATGCCAAATCCAATTTCCGTTCTAACAAATCATTTATCCTTTTGCACTGTTCCACCATGCCATCCATTATATGTTTATTAGGACCATCTTCTGCAATCTTTGGTCTCTATGAGTAGTTGGACTTCAATTTCCCTTCATCTGGTTTAGAAGTTTCTTCAACGTCAGTAGGATCTTCTCCAATATCATCTATCACATTGTCTTGATCACTATCATCATTTAGGGGATGCCTAGATGACTTGGAAAATGCTCCAGTGGCAGAAGTATCCCCAAACAATGAGCACAATTTAGGATACTCTGGACATCCTTTCTTCTTAAATTAGCCCGCACCTTTATTCGCAATCTATCAAACACATGAATAACATATTATGCAAATGCCCATAAAAATGTGTAAATATAAAGAGAGGAGGGGTGAAGACATAAACAAACCTTTGCCAACGCCCACACTTCGTCATCTGCTGTCACTTGTCCAGTTACCTCATTGTAACCCATTCCCGTGTGCGACAACAGTTTTTTGAAATTTGAGTATCTGGTCTTCATCACACCATATTTGTTTCCCAGCTTCCTATTTGTGTATATCTTGTTGAACTTGTCCTTTATTGCATTTTTAATCCTCTGCCAACCAGTTTTCGAAAATGTGGAGGACACAAGATGTCCCTTCTTCATTTCTTCTAGCATCGTGTCCAACAGGAACTTTTCAACAACTGCAGGCCACACCTCTGTTCCACCAATCTCCACACAGTCGTTGGATTGTGTGGTACAGAATCCATACTAAATACTAATAATTACATTATATTGGGTGAGCAAAAACATATAAACAGTATAATAATATGAAAAAACAAATGCACCAATCTTAGAACTCATATACGTAATAAGATTCAAATCATTGTGACTCTACGATAACAAACTGTAAACAACTATTTAAGAAAGGTATTTATCCTAATAGTAACACAACTACCACTATCTAACACAACAAAACAAATTTGATGAACTAATGTTAGGGCCAACACCACGTGTTTGTGATGACACTCGAATTGACGTGATTATCAGCCTCATTTAAGCGACATTTCATTGCTTAAGACACGGTTTTTAGGGTAGAATAGTGAATATTCACTCAACCGATCCATCTCATGCCTTTTGTGTTACCTTGGCCCATTTCGGGTCTATTTGATGGTTTTCTAGTGTTTTCGTGTTAGCACAGGTGTTCGCCATCAAATACGGTAGCCAAGGACGTGTCTAAGGCACTGGAACCCCGAAGAATCACACCCGAATCAACCAGAAAAGTCATTCAACTCAAAAGGATTTCCTGCTCTATTTTACACACAGATTTTCGGTGAAAATACCCTTGAGTTTTCGCCGAAAATACAAGAAGGAATCCACTGTCCCTCCCAAGAAGAAGTTTTCGGCGAAAACCTTGGGAGTTTTCGCCAAAAACCCTAAGCCATTTCAGCCGGAAGTAATAGACGGATCAACCCAACTTTTCAACAGGTATTTTCGCCGAAAATCTCCTTGTATTTTCGGCAAAAATTCAAGTAAAAATCAGCAGCCGCTTAGTTAGGTTTAAATACAAAATCAGCGGCTAAACAAAACACACAATTTTTACACTTGGACGAAAAAAAATCCCAAGACTGAGAGAGAGAGAGAACGAGTGGATAGAGTTCGAGGAGCCAGGAACGGATCGTGACGCCATCCATCCATCTCGGAGAGCCAGTGCTAGGAGTTGAAGATCTAGCAGATTGAAGCTGCAAGGAGTCATCGAAATTAGGTTTTACAGTTCTTCTCTGTCTTCCCTACCTGAGATGTATTCTTTGTTTGTCTTCGATTCTTCTGTATTGAATATGAGTAGCTAAACTCATAGAGCTTAGATTAGATGAACCCTAAGTGACCCAGGGCTTTTAAGCGATCACGGATCGGCGGTGATTAGATTCGAAATTCATTCAGTTCTCCTTCATGTTTGATTTGTTCTTTGTTCTCTGTGTTTCTTGTCTGGTTTGGCCACCTAGATTAGATTCTTGTTAAGCTAAGGATAGAAGCGAACGCTCGCCTTACTTTAAAACACCAAATTGAACAATTAACCTAATCATTGGAGTGTGCCTTTCGTAGGAACCAATTAGGGTTGATCCATTGCAAGAGTAACTCATTAATCGTTAGAAATTTGCACTAGTTAGTTAAGTCGTTGCGAGAGGTGACCGTACCCGGGCGGCTAATTAATCGTGGTAGCTAGATCGGATAGAGCGAACGTTCGCCAGTCTTAAACCTAAGGGTCATGAGTTATGATGGTGTCTGTGAACTGAATGAACTAGAATCGAAAATCGCTGATCTGTGGATTGCTGTTGCTCTGGTGATCTAAGGGGGATTCGAATTCTAAGTTTGTCTGTCGTCTGTTTTAGTCTATCAATCAATCTTTCTTCGCTTTAATTTCATTTCAATTTATCTTTCCATTTTAGTATAGAAGTCGTGGAACTCACACCACGCACTAAGTGTTTAACCTTGAATTTAATTGCCAACATATTTGAGTAAGGAAGTAGAGGAGACTCGTGGAATACGATCTACCCTAGCTTCACAGCTTGGTAGTTATTTGATTGACTGTTATTCTGCAGTTCATCAAATTGGCGCCGTTGCCGGGGACTCTTCTATTTCGTTGAAAGAAGAGTTGGCATTTTTATTCCTCTACCTTTCCATCTTTCATTTCCCATCACACTTCGATTTTACACCGGTTGTGTTTGTTTTTTTTTTTGTCTCTTGCAGATCATAGCAGGTACAGAATCGGATCACTTCCGTTCCATCTTCCCCTTCCGCAATGGCTGCTCCTAAGAGTGTTGCGGACTACAGTAAGCCGCACGCATCTAACGTTCGGTCCCCCATCACCGTGCTTTCCAATGACAACGATCCTGACTATGAGATTAAGATTCCTCTCCTAGAACTGATCTCTAGGGACGCACAATTCGAAGGAAAGCCAGATGATAATCCCTGCACACATATAACTGACTTTCTGGCTGTCTGTGAAACTTTCAAGTCTGGGAACCTCAACAAGAACGCTTTATGTCTCTGAGCTTTTCCATTCTCTCTCAGAGGTGCAGCTAAGCAGTGGCTTGGAAGCAAACCGCCAGGTCACTACACTAACTGGGAGACATTAGCTCAAGATTTTGTTGAGGAATACTTCCCTCCAGCAAGGACAATTGCTTATAAAGACCGCATCTCCAGGTTTACTCAGAGAGAAGATGCAAGTCTGTACGACACTTGGAATGAATTCCAATCCCTTCTCTTCAACTGCCCTCACCATGGGTATGAACAAAGACAACTGGCTGAATTCTTTGCTCGTGGTATGCGCGAAGAATCTTCAAAGTGGGTCAACTCCCTAGCTGGCGGAGACTGCACCGCCCTCACTCCTCACGATGCTCTTATGCATTTTGCTAGCTGTGCTTTGAAATCCAGAAACTGGGAGAGGCAAAGAGAAGGAACCAAGAGTCAGTTGAGCGTTGCAGAGCAGATCAAAGCAGAAGTTCAGAAACATCTACAAGCAGCTGGTATCCCTCTCGATTCCCCGTCAGCTACCATCTTTTCGGCTGACTGTGGATAGTGTGGATCCTGTGCTCATAACGGTGGAAGCTGCCTCAACTTCGGTAAAACAGAAGTCTGGTCTGCAGAAGAGGTAAACTTCGTTGATCGAGGGTTCGCCAACAATCAGAAAGGCTACGCCGGTTACAGAAACTATGTGCCACAAAGCCAGAGCAATCGTTTAGTAGATCCTTATCAGAGACCTCCGGGATTCATTGGAGGACAGCAACAGTTCCAAGCTAAGCCGTATTACCATAGAGACATAGATTATGAGAAGAAGTTTGATCAGATCATGAGCAGACTCGACGACCACGACATTCAGTTAAAAGCTCAAGCCGCACTCAATCAAGGACAAAGAGCTCAAAGCCAAAGGATAGAAGATGCAATAAGCAATATGACTAAACTGTTTACCAACAATCCTCTCCTCAATCCAGCAGCATTTCAAGCAGACTCCGGTGCAAAGAGCGAACACGCTCAAGCTATTACCACCAGGAGCGGCAAGCAAACAACTGATCCAAAGGCTCCAGAATCTAACGTGATACCAAATACCAGTGCTGCCATGGATATGCCAGAAATTGAAAATATCACAGAAGAGGAAGAAGAAGCATCTGCTCCCCCCCTCCTCCTCCCAAGACAGCTCCTGAGCCAGTCTTGGCGCCATATATACCTCGGATTCCCTTCCCAAAAGCTGCAATGAGCAAGGCTAAGGATCACGATACTCAGTACAAGAAGTGGTACAATGTTCTTAAGACTGCAGAGATCAAAATACTAGTAACTGAAGCTGTGGAGATCATACCACCGATTGGGAAGTTCTTTAAGGATCTCGTGAAGAAAGTGAAGAACGGAGAGGCGTATTCTGTCACGCTCACTAACAAATGCGCTTCTCTCTTTGGTACGCCATCTCCCATAAGACAGCCGCCACCACCCCCAGCTAAGTGTTCTGATCCCGGTCCTTTTACATTACGTGATTTATTAGAAAATTTTAGTTAAGATGTTGTTTTAAGTGATTTTAGTATGTACAATTAAAATAATAATATTTGTTTAAATATAAGTTTGAGTTTTTATTTTCTATTTTTCGTCGGCCCCCAGAATGAAAATTTCCTGACTTCGTCCTTGAATAGAGATATTTCTTTTTCAATTCTCTCAAAATGGAATTTCTTCAAAAAATATATGTCATGGTTCCTTACTTCGATAGGGTACAAATATCTAAAATGGATGTTTTTAGATACCGTTTCAGACCTATTACCTAGCATTCACAAATTTGGATCCGTTTTTCGTGATATTATGCATCGATCAGGGTGAATTCTTAAGGAAAAATTGGGTTGGGATATGATAAGTGCGATTTGGAGTAATTGTTTACCTAATTTTCGGTTTCTTCTGTCCCAAGAACAGATTCATTGAAATAATGAGCTATCATTGATATGGACACATATGATATCGCTAAATGTTGGGGAGTTCGTATGTTCAATCGTTTTCCTTCTTGTTGGATATTTAAATTGTACAAATCTTCTCGTTATTTCCCGAACTTGTAGTAAGTTCCAGACATAGTTAAAAAGGCCAAATCCTTGATGATTCCATCATACATCGTTGAGTTACAAAAACTTTGGGGTAGCTAGCCTCCATCTGAACGAATTCTTTCGGGAATCTCTTTCTAGTTGCTCTGGAACAATTAGTATGTTTTCTAGAAGAAATACGCAACATGTTGTGGAGTGTTGGTCCCGCTTATGGGGTCAAATCAATACTCTTTTGGAATATCAATCTCATCGATCTCATAAGTACCATACCAAATCCGATTAATTGAATTTTTTCGAGAAATACAAGATCTCAGCCCTATAAGTAAGGCTCTTTATTCATTTCTAATAAAAAACGTGAACAGCGATTGGATTGATAATCCAATAGAATCCTCTATCGCGACCAGTGAGTTGGTTGAGATTAAAGAAAAATATATTGGTTCAGTTCTCTACCAGAAACTTGTTTTTAAGTCGTTATATATCATGGTTGTCCCATGATGCATATCATACATCAAAGAATGAGCTTCTTCAAGGATCTCTTTCCTCAATTCATCGACTTCCGGCACACAAAAACGACATCTACACCTCAACAATCCATCGACAACTTCAAAACCATTATTAAGCTCTTCTTCAAATTCCTTCAAGATAGCAAGAGCGGAAAGGTAAAGGAGGGGAAGCCAGTTGTCAATAGTGCTTAGGGGGAGTTTTAGATGACCTTTAATGTTATATACCTCTATCCTAGGGTTAGAGTTAGATTCCAAGTCTTTTATGACTTTTTGCTTAAGAGCCCTCCTTTGAAAATATCTTTTGGTTTTGTAGTATTTTTATTATCCCTCTTACATGGCCGAGTTTAGTAAATGGGATGTTGACCAAGCAAGTTGTGTTCCTCTCGAGTCGAGCTAGCCGTTCGGCTCCCCTCGTTGTAGCTCATTTTGGGCCTATTCCTCTATAGGTCTTGGTACATCTTCATTTAAGGAGGCCTTTTGGTTTGAGTTTTAGTCTAAGAAGGGGAATGATTCATCTTAGAAGTAAATAGATTTAAATAAGATGGGATAACCCAATTTTCACCCAAATAAAAATTTAATTTCAGTCCAAAATTAACTTTACCATAACAAATAATTAACTTATTTAGGTTTACCAATATTCAATGATGAGTAATATTGACAAAAAAATGTAGCAAAATAGTCTTCATCTTAATTAAAGAATGATATTAATTAAAAGAAGAACTCCTTTCGCTGTGAAGCTAAGAACAACAAATTGACCTCTTCTCTCTCTTCTCGTTCCGATCTCCAGCTTTAGTTTTTTGCTCGATTGGCTTGCTTTTTCACCGATCTCCAAGAAGGGTCTTGCTGCATTCAGTCTCCCAATTGCATTTCGTATTTTGATGTTTATCCATCCGTTGATGAATCAATCTGACAATCGCATCATTCATCCCCATCTGTCCCACACATCCATTAGGTCTTTCTTTTCCTCTCTCCGCTCTAGTCTCAGCTCTGCCCAGATCGACGTTCGTTGATTGTGTTGTCTGTCTAGGTGAATTTGAAAGATTTTGGCGGAGATCCAAGACGCTAAGAAGTTGAGCAAAAGAAGTTTCCGATATCAGAGGTGCGTAATCGAAATTCTCTTTTCGATCCTTTCTTTCTCCTTGATTGAAGAGATTTGGGTTCCACGTCTGAAATGGAGTTCCTCTCTGAGGAATCTCCTTATCTCATCAATATTTGGCCTTGTGTCAAAATTAATTACTAGACAAGTTCTGATTTTGATTCTCGGACATGTTTCGATGTAAATTGTCGGACAAGTTCCGTTTAAGACCCGTTCTGGTCAAAACTACTACCCTAGGGGCTTGGAACTTAGTCTCTACTATGGAATCTCAATTGATTGGGATTTTGAAATTTCAATGTCAAACTAAGTACTGGTTTGTTTCATTTGCTGAACAGGATTGGAGGAATGGAAGTTATGGCCATTTCGATCAATTGGAACAAATTCCTTATTTTGATTAAAAATACTTCATTCAGGATCACTGGATGTTGCAATGAGGTACCCGTGGATATTTATCGATCTTTCACCTTTTTTAGATCTGAAATGAAGGTAAGAATTGACATATTTGTTTCTTTGATGTCTTGCCAAATTATTGCAATAAAAATAAATACAATTGCCATTCTGCGGACACTAGAAATGTCTTTCTTTTTCAATTGGTTCCCAGGATGGTTTTTCATTGTCTATGAACATCATGTCTTTCTTGAATTTAGAGATCAGAGATAAAAAAAAAATTTCCATTTTTTGGGTTCCTTGATTGGTGATTCGAGCCTTCCTGATTTCTTGGCAACTATCCTCAGAATTCCCTTTGATTTAGCAAAACAAATTAAAGTAAGATGACATTATTGGTTTCTCTTTCCATATCCATTTGTTGTGAAATCGACGGATTCCATAAATCTCAATAAATTCGGATTCTACTCTCCAGATTGCTGCACTCTTATGGTAATTTTATTGTTGATTGGAGTTTTCTTCGCGCAATCTCGTCATTTGCATAATAATTCGAATCCCTTTTATTGTGTCTTGTTCTGATTTGGTGGGAATTAACAAGGATTTCCTTTTTGGCCCAAGGATGGTATTTGATTATTAAGGAGTCTCCCTTTCCTTTATTGGAGTTTTACCGATAGTTGATTGATTTTCTGACTTATTGGTTAATTTTGAGTTTCCAAATTTTGAGATCAAAATTAAATAATAAATACAATAAGATTTACTTTCATTCTCGTTTCAGTCTTGGCAGAGTATTAATATCAAAGCTATTAGGATACGTTCACAAGTATTCCCCATTCACAAGAACAACCAACTTCCCTCTAAGTGTTCTCAAAGTCCTTTTTGTGCTATTCTATCATGTCAAGTGGTATGTTGAACTCGTCTGTGAGTGGTCCGATTCGCTTTCGTAAGGAGGACATAGCTGAAGCCGATAATAGGACGGAGTACTTCTTGCTGGTCCGAATTTTCTGGGAACAACCGAAGTCTCCTGCCTATGTCCAGGAAGCTCTGGATAAATTGTGGAAGTGTCAAGGTACACTACAAATTTTTGATGCTGGGTTTGGGTTGTATGTTTTTCAATTTCCTTCTATTAAGAAGAAAGAATGGGTTCTTGCTCATCATCCTTGGTCATATGGGATATCTATTATGAATATGAGGAATTTTGTTGCTCCATCCTGTGAAATCTTTGAGGCTACGCAGTTCATGGAAATTACTATTAAGATGGTTGGCATTCCAATTGATTGTAGAATGATTTCTTTCGGCATAATCATGTTGCAGCCTCTTGGTTATGTTAGGGATGTTAAACTCTACAATGCAGAGGTGGAAGGCTTCTGTCTAAAAGGGTTCGTGACCCTGGACATCTTGGCTCCAAGACTAGGCAGGGAGAAAGCCATTATGGATGGAAGCAGAGAATTTTGGATATACTTTCAATATGAAAAGGTGCAAGCTATCTGTTTTAGATGCGGGTTAATTGGACATGTGCTTAAGAGATGTCTGAACCATGAATTGCCCCTTGATATGGAAGCAAGGAATGAATGTATTTGTGTTGAAGAAAGTGGAGAAGAGATTGACGACATCTTTTTGTTGAAGAAATTGGAAGAGCAAATGGGCTAAAAAGAGCAAGACAAAGCTGCCTCAGGCAGTCCTCAAAGCTTCATCAACTTTGATCCTTAGAGGTCATGAACGTACTGATAAAAGAGATGGTGCTGGAGAGTGGCGTGGCAACCGTCAAAGCTCTCTTTTGGCTCGGTCAACAGCGAAGACTATCCACCCACCCAAAAATATATCTTCTAATAAAAGTTCTCTACCATATCATGGTGGAACTGTTTCTAATACCTACAATCGCTTTGGTAATAGGAACGCAGATGTGGAGGATCAACCACTATCCAAATGAAGATTTACATATGAAGAAAAAGGCAAGGGAAAGATGCAATTAAAGGATAAGCAAAAGCTCAAGACCATTCCAAGGAAATCTGGAGGGATCATCATTAGAGAACCAAGTGATAATTCTAGGTCCATGGATAAGAAAAAAGCTACTGATGGAGGGGATTCAACCTGGAAATCAAAGAATGCCAGGACGTCTTCTTATATTAAGCTTCCTCTTCAAGGGTCTCTATTGAGGAAGGAGAGTGAGGTTAAAGTTAACTCAACATCACTCCAACTCCGTTGACTTCCGACTCCTCCGATGAACCTGGATAGAGAATTAGCAGTTGATCATAACAAGGTGTTGGGGGAACTATTGGGTACTTAGGAGTCTACGGAAATGTGAAGGAGATTATTAAATCTCCAAAAGCTCCTTGTACTCAAGTTCCCCTGTCTGAACTGGGAAAAACTGCCTATGAGTTTGAGACAAGGAAAATGATGCTATTCGGACAAGGTTGTAAAGGAACAGGCTTCAATACCATATCTATACGTCACAATACCTAACATAAGAAGTGTACATGGAAATTCCTAAAGGAATAATCCATGAACAGAAACCAAAGTCAGTTTGCAAGCTGAAGAAGTCATTATATGGACTTAAGTAGTCACCAAGAGCTTGGTTTGAAAGATTCTCGAAGACTGTGATTATGAACAAGTACAAACAATGTAAAACAGATGACACTATGTTTGTCAAGCATGGTGACAATGGAAAAATTGATATTCTCATTGTCTACGTGGATGACATTATCATTACTGGAAATGATAATGAAGAAATCACGCAGCTAAAGTTAAGGCTGAGTAGAGAATTTGAACTGAAGGATCTAGGAGAGATGAAGTATTTTCTGGGTATGGAAGTTGCTCGAACTGGAAATGAACTACTAATATCTCAGAGGAAATATGTTCTTGATTTACTGTATGAGACGGGGATGACTGGATGCAAGCCAGCAGACACCCCAATGCAGCAAAATATTCAGTTGAGTAGAGAGAAGGAAGTGAAGTCTACTGACAAAGGGAGGTATCAACAGTTAGTAGGTAAATTGATTTACCTCTCACACACTCGGCTAGACATTGCTTTTGCAGTCAGTGTTGTGAGCCAGTTTATGAATGCTCCCACTGAGGAACACCTCACTGCAGTCAATCACATACTTAGGTATTTGAAGAAGACCCCTGGAGTGGGGCTGATTTTCAGGAAACATGAAAGTAGATCAGTGGACCTATACACTCATGCTAGCTGGGCCAGTGAAGTTACCTCTAGAAGGCCTACTACAGGCTACTGTTCCTATGTATGGGGCAACCTAGTAACCTGGAGAAGCAAGAAGCAAACAGTAGTTTCCAGGAGTAGTGCTGAAGCAGAATACCATGCTCTTGTCCTATGAATACAGGAAGCTATGTGGATACAACGAGTGCTCAAGGAGTTGAACTTGCCAGGACATGACACAGTGCACATGTTCACAGACAGTCAAGCAACATTGAGCATTGTGAAGAATCCTGTCCATCATGACAGAACAAAGCACGTGGAGTTAGACAGGTATTTCATAACAGAAAAGGTGGAGCAAGGAATTGTTGATGTTAGCTATGTTCCATCACGCCAACAAACAGCTGATGTCTTGACTAAGGCAATGCCCAAAGATCTGTTAGAACACTTCAAGTTCAAGCTCGTTTTGATCAACATATATACCAAGCTTGCGGGGGAGTGTTGAGAATAACAGAAGTTATTCTTTCTGTTTTAGCTATCTTCCTATTTAATTATTCAGTGTATATATGGTAGTTAGCCTATATTAGAATTCTAGATAAGGAAGGTCTCTATTCTAGTGTTGTATATATGTAACTTCTAGATCAAATACTAAATCAAAAAATCAAAGAGGTTCACTTTCCCTCGATTGATACAAATCTTCAGATTGGTGTTTACCTGTCGACTAATATCCCTAAACGGTGTGAGGAACTTGAAACTATTAGAAATCTTCTCCTCTCTTTTAACGATCCATATACGATCTTTGGTGACTTCAATGCGTTAATAAGTCCGGTTGAAAGAGAAGGGGGTAATACCCCAAGTGTTAGATCCTTGGCCGATTTTAATGCATTTATCTCTAACCTTAACTTAATCAGTTTGGACTTTTCTGGACCTCCTTTTACTTGGTCAAAAAAATGCTTAACCGGAGAAGATAAAATCAAAAGTCGATTAGACCGTTTCCTTACATCGAGCAACTGGATTGATGCTTGGCCTGAATCATCAGTCACTCATATTCAGGCTAGAGGTTCGGATCATCTACCAATTTTTCTACAACAAGTTCCAATCTCCTCGCCGACTAGAAGATTGTTTAGATTCAATAATAGATGGTTGGAACTAAAAGAAGTTTGAGATATTGTCAATTCAGTTTGGAATCTTCACGTGTCAGGATCACCAATGTTTAAGGTTAAGGAAAAATTGAAGCTGATTAGACAAAGGATGTTTAGCCTGATGAAATCTGGGATGACCAATTCAGGGAAAAAAATTAAAATCATTGAAAAAGCAGTAGATGAAGCTATGGCTTCCGAGGTGCAAAACTGGGAGCTTATTTCCAGTCTAGAATCTGATTTAGCAATCGAAGTTCATAAAGAAACAATGTATTGGAAAGTAAGATCTCGATGTAATTGGATTGACTTTGGAGATAAGAACACAAAATTCTTCCATCAATCTGTTGCAACCCAACGTAAGAAAAATGCAGTTTAATCACTACTACATGAGGATGGTAATGCTCAGACTTCAGAGAGTCGCATGGGAGAAATTGCAATTTCATTTTATAAGAATCTTTTTCAAACATCTTATCCTCCGTCTGGAATCCATAATTTCCTACCCCCCGCTCTGAAGGGAGAAAAATATCAAAGGAAATGAATATAAAACTCACAGATTTAGTATCTGATCAAGAAATAAAAGAAGCAATTTTTTACATTGGGATTGACAAAGCTCCAGTTACGGATTGATTTACAAGTGCGTTCTTTCAAAAATACTAGGATATTGTTGGTGATCAAGTTACATGTGCAATTTCAAATTTTTTTAGAAAGGGAAGAATGCTAAAATCAATTAATCATACATGGATAACACTACTACCAGAGGTTAAGAAAGTAGAATCTATGAAACAATTACATCCTATTGGATTATGCACAGTCTTGTATAAAGCAATTTCAAAAATTTTGGCTCGTCGATTAGGTTTGTTGCTTCCATAAATTATTAGCCCAAATCAAAATGGCTTTATCCAAGGAAGATTGATCATAGATAATATCCTAATTGCTCATGAGGTTATGCATACCTTAAAGGACGATATTCAACAATTACAAGTTTTATGACACTTAAATTAGACATGGAAAAAACTTATGATATGGTCGAATGGTCCTTTTTGTTTACTATGATCAGGAGATTTGGATTTAGAGAAAGATGGATTGCTTGGATTTCAAAATGTGTCTCGACTTCCCCTATGACAATGATCCTTAATGGTCAAGATATTAAAGAATATTTCAAACCGTCTAGAGGTTTGAGGCAAGGAGATCCATTATCATTACTACTATTTGCTATTTGTTCTGAAAGGTTGTCGCTCCTCCTACATCAGGAAATCGAAAATGAAGTGTTTGTAGGTTTAAAACTAAACAGATATAGCCCAATCATTACTCATCTCATATGATACATACATTTTTCTTACGACTTCATCAAACGAAATTGAGATCCTTCTTCAACTTTTTAAACTTTACCAAACTTTTAGTGGACAAAAAATTAACTTTGGCATATCTGTTGTTACTTTCTGCGCAGGTACATCAGATGAAACTAAAGAAGAATGGAGTCTAAAATTGGGGGTGAAAATCTCGAATACTCAAGATATTTATATTGGTTTACCTTCTATAATTCAACGGAAAAAAACAGAATCTTTTAAAATTTTGGAAGATATCATCATTAAAAAGATTCATAGTTGGAAAGGTAAAGACATATCCCCAGCCGGGATGGAAATTCTGATTTTATCTGTTCTTTCGGCTATGCCAGTTTACACTATAGGCTGCTTTAAATTAAATAAAAATGTTATCTATAAGCTTACCCAATTACTCTCCAATTTTTGGTGGGGACAAACTGATGACATCAAGAAATTGCACTGGATGTCTTGGGAAAGAATGTGTCTTCCAAAAGATAAAGGAGGCCTCAGATTTAAAGACTTTGAAGCTTTTAATAATGTTTTGCTCGCAAGACATGCTTGGAGAATTCTTGAGGTCCCTAATTCTCTCTTTGCTCGCGTATTTAAAGGAAGATATTTCCCTAAAAATTCATTTATGGAAGCTTCATTAGGATCCAAACCATCTTGGGGATGGAGAGGTATTTTGCATAGTCGAGAATTACTACGACTTGGACTTATATGGCAAGTAGTATCGGGCTCCTTGATTAATCCTTTTATTGACCCATGGGTCGCAAATTTGCCTAATCTAAGACCAACAATTTCAATGACTAACCCAATCTCTGTTATGCCTGGAACGGTGGAAAATTTGATACATCGGGGAGTTTGGGATACTGAATTGTTAAATTCACTCTTTGACAATAATTTTGTTGATCGGATTATCTCAATTCCATTTTCATTTGAGGATGTGGATGGTAAGCCAATTTGGCAATTTGCACCTTCTAGAGCTTACACAGTTCATTCTGGATATGAGGTTGCTAGTGGGAAGTTCTCAACAATTGAAGTGTTTGGACCAACATTTATGTGTGATGAACAATTTTGGAATAATGTTTGGACATTGCCTGTTCAACCAAAACTAAAAAAATTTCTCTGGAAAATAATTAGAGGTATCTTGCCAACAAGAGAAAATCTTGCAAAAAAAAATTACTTCTATAATAAATGAATGCCCGGTCAGTCTTGTAGAAGAAGAGTCCTCGGAACATTTATTCATGAAATGTATACTTGTTCCCAAGTTAGTAAAGTGTCTTCAAATCCAAATTCAAAATTTTGAACATGATTGTGTGGTTTATTCTTGGCGTAAAATATTTAAACTTAGTCAAAAAATACAAGTTAGAGTGTTGTTGTTTTGGTGGATACTTTGGAAATCTAGAAATGATGTCATTTTCAATAAGAAACAATTGTTTCTAGAAACTCTGATTGAACAATTTCAGGCACAACTGAGAGAGCATGAGGATTTTACTGAACGCGCTTGAATTCAATCAAATCCCCAATGCCTAATTGTTTCTCAACAAAACAGAGTTAATAGACTGCAGCTCCCATTCAATATAAGAATCAAAGTTGATGGAGCTATAAAAAAAGGAATTGGCGGGCTATTGGATTTATTGTTTTGGACTATTTTGGAAACATTAATTTCACCGCAGGTAAAAGCTTTCAAGGAATCTGTGACCCTTTTACAATTGAATGTTTGGCCGTTAGAGAGGCGATTTGTTGGTGCACACACAATAGAATTCTTGAATTCCAATTAGAAGGAGATGTTGAATCTGCTGATAAAAAAATAATGGACAAACGAATGTTGCATCCAGTAGCAGGCGCAATTATACAAGAAGTTAGAAAGATTCTACCAAAAATTCACAAGGTTTAAAATCAAAATAATTCAACTCATTTAATAGCAAAATTTGCTCTGTCTTTCCTGTCAAAATCCTCCTCACTTATGAACCTTTGTCATTTTGCTTCAATATACTCTAGTTGAGAAGGTCTTTTTAGGTTCCGTGATTACTCGTAAATCGTGTTGGTCTTTCCTTTTCCTCTTCCCTCCCTCTACCTCTCCCCTCTCTTTTTTTGTATCTCGTAGGTTGGCTCGCTATCTATAGGTTCTCCCTATGGGGAGTATTGGGGAGTTACCTCGGAAAAAAAAAGATATTAATTAAAACTTTAAATAAAATAATTTTGATTAACCATAATTTAAAGCTTAGTTCTACCTTTAGATATAATTTTCGTATTAGGCTAGGGTTAATAGATAAAATTTTAAGTCTTTCCTATCTTTAGGGGATAGTAATGATTGTTCTACACTAGTAGAATTCGTAAATTTTTCAATTTAAAATAAGTCTAAAATTTTCAACTATCCTTAAGGGCTAGTAATGATTATGTTTTATGGGCCCATGCCTAGTTGTTGGATGCCTAGGACCGGCTTACGTCTCGACGGACATGTACAACAGACCTGAACCCTAGGGCCAGTAGCCGCCTAGGGTTCCGGATAAGCCACTTGGGCCGCGCGGATTTATGGGTTTCCACCTCATAAGTGGAGTCCAAATCCCACATGGGAAGGGACTCTCCCCCAACTCAGGGACTGAAGAGTATAAATAAGGAGGATCAGCCCTCCAACAGAACAAACAATCAACACCACATACACACAGAGAGATACGCTTTCAGTTGTAGGCTCCGACTAGTATGCTCAAGGCTATCGATCACCCAAAACCCTGAGGGGGTACTGATGACACTCGATTTTACGTGATTACCAGCCTCATTTAAGCGACATTTCCTTGCTTGAAACACGGTTTTAGGGGTAGAATATCGAATATTAACTCAACTGCTCTATTTCCTACCGATTTGGTTACTTTAGCCCTTTTCGGGTCTATTTGATGTGTTTTCGATTGTTTTTATGAGTTCACAGGTTTTTGCCATCAAAGATGTAGCCTCGGACGTATTCGAGAAGCAAGGAAGCCTCAAGGAATGACCGAAATTGAAACCAAAAACCAAACTGATCGAAGAACCGATTATCCACTGCCCAGCACAAAGTTCTTGCCGAAAACCTTGGAGTTTCCGGCGAGAAGATGTTAAGGAACCCAGGCAGAATTCTCGTCGAAGATGCAGTACATTTGTGAAGAAGTTCTCGGTGAGAACTACCAAAGTTCACGCCAAAAACTATTGAAGAATTGCACACTTATAGGAGGGATTTCAACTAGACTTCTCGGCAAAAACTATGGAAGTTTTCGCCGAAAACTTTCTCCTTTTCCAGTTCAAATACGGAGAAACCCTAATCCTATTTAAAGAAGCATCAGCCGGCGCATCAAGGGATTCATTCAACGAAGAATTCATTCATACATACACTTAGACTTTTAGAGTCGTCACGACTCTAGGGTCGATAGATAGAGTTTAGAGAGTTCGAGGAGCCGGGAAGAGATCGTGATGCCATCCTTCCATCTTGGAGAGCTCGGTGCTAGGAGTTAAAGATCCAGGAGATTGAAGCTTCACAGATTCATCTGAAATTAGGTTTTACAATTCTTCTCTATTCTCCCTGTTTGAAGATGTATTCTTTGTTTTCCTTTGATTCTTTTGTTTTGGATATGAGTAACTAAACTCATGTAGCTTAGATTAGATGAACCCTAAGTGACCCGGGGCTTTAAAGCGGTCACGGATCGGCGGTAAATAGATCTTGATTCAGACAGTTTCTCTTGCGTGGTTGTTTTGTTCTTCATTGTTTTTCTGCGTTTCTTGTCTAGTTGACGCCTAGATTAGATTCATTGATCTTGTGTTTCTTTTCTGGTTGATCGTCTAGATTAGGTTTTTGTTAAGTTAGGGTTAGTCGCCAGACAGCTTCCTTGCTTTAAAACATTAAACTTGTCAACAGTTAACCTATTCATTGGAATAATTTCTCTTGTAGGAACCAGTTAGGGTTAATCCGCTTCGAGAGTAACTCATAAATCACTAGTAATTGCACCAGTTAGTTTTCCGTTGCAGAAGTGAACGCACGGACGGTTAATTAATCTTGGTAGTTAGATCGGATAGAGTGAACGTTCGTCAGTCTTAAACCTAAGGGTAAGGAGTTATGGTGGTGTCTGAGAACTGACTGAATTAGAATTGAAAACCGCTGGTCTTGTGATTGCTGATGCTCTAGTGATCTTAGGGGGATTTGAAATCTAGCTCGTTTATCTTCTCGTTAGTCAACCTTTTAATCTTTATGCCTTTTATTTCCTGCTTTATTAGATTAGAAGTCGTGGAACTCACACCACGCACAACGTGTTAAACTTGAGTAAATTGTCAGCTTCTTTGAGTAGTCAATTTGAAGAAACCTCGAGAGATTCGATCTAGTCTACTTCTGTAGATTAGTTATTTGAGAAAACACGCCAAAAGCGTGTCATCAGGTACCCCCCGATAGAGCTAGCAAAATGCTGGGCCGACCCGATAAGCCCGCCCAGCCCGACCCATGACCCGACTGACCAAAAATTTAACAACCCATAACCCGCCCAACCCACGAACCGACGAACCCACGGTCCAATAAACCCGCGACCCGACAAACCCATAACCCAACAAACCCGTGACCGGCCCGACCCGCCCGACTAACTCGAAACCACTATGGACCACTATTTTAGGGAAATGAAGCTAGTAGTGTATCTAGTAAATGTAATAAGATGTATGATACTTTAGTTATGAATATGAAGTATTTATCACATCATCTTATTTGGGTTATCAATTCGGCATCTGGTCCAAAAGGACCTAGTGGTGTGCCAAGCTATAAAATAAAAAGTCTGAATATGAAGCTAGTAGTGTATCTAGTAAATGTAATAAGATGTATGATACTTTAGTCATGAATATGAAGTATTTATCACATCATCTTATTTGGGTTATCAATTCGGCATCTGATCCAAAAGGACCTAGTGGTGTGCCAAGCTATAAAATAATAAGTCTAAACTCAAACTACTTAAAGATCATCCACATGAGATCTAGGAATGACAAGTCTGACATTCTTGAATCACCTCAAACACTGCGAGTTTCGACTCGTCGGTGGAGGATAGTTCTAGTGAACCGCCGGCAAGGATAAGAGAGTTAGGTCATAGCCTCATAGGTGTCAGTGGGACTAGGGAGAATAGAAAGGGATCGGGTCACATGGTTAATTTTTGTTTAAGTCAATCCCCACGAGTCCCGTGAGGATCGATTGAGGCCCCTTTGCTTTACTCCAGTAGCTTGCCTGCTGTTCTGAGATAAGTTTAGGGCAAGGGTCGAGGGCCTAGCTCGAGTCTGACTCTGGCTCTGCCTACGATGGCTGTGGAACAACACATTGGGGCGCTGCAACTCGATGGGGATGAAGATGAGATCCTGGAACTTACCCCACCCCAGCTAGCAATACAACCGGCAGCTTCTAATCTATGTGCGGTGGGGTCGTTCGTAACATCAAAACAATATAATTTCAATGTTATGAAAAATAGGATGGCTGCTGTCTGGCAGCCAGGAAGAGGGGTTTCTATTGAAGATCTCGGGAATCGGCTTATCCTCTTTCGTTTCTTCAGTGTGATTGACTTGCGCTGGGTCATGGACAACGACCCTTGGACCTATGATGATTACCTTCTTGTCCTCCATGAACTGAAAACAGGGGAAAACCCCACTAAGGTTCCGCTGACCACCACTGCTTTTTGGATTCAAGTTCATGACCTTGAAACGGGTTTCTTCTCCGAGGCTGTCGGAAAGGCACTTGGTGATTTCATTGGTGAGTTCCTGACTTACGACTCAAAGAATGTGCTCAGCTTTATCTCCAATTACATGCGCATCTGAGTCAAACTGAATGTTACCCGACCGCTGAAGCGCGGAAAGAAACTACGGAACCCTGGACAACCTTGGATCATGTGCAAATTCAAATATGAGCGCCTTCCAACCTTCTGCTACATTTGTGGACGTATTGGACACCTGGACCGACTCTGTGAGATTCGATTTGCCAACCCGGAGGTAGAGCCTCCCAGACTGTGGGATGCGTCTCTACGAGCTCCACCGAGAAGGAACTCAGCCCTAGGAGGAGAGCGTTGGTTGGTTGACAGGAGTAGAGAGGAGGCGGAGCACATCAGGGGGGACTCTAGACTATCTCTAGCTAAGCCAAAACTCCCACCAAACCTACTAGCATTGCAAGGGAACTTGGCTGCGAGCATTCTGGACACAGGAAAAGGAGTGACAGATCTAGAAGCTGAAGCTGAACTGGAAACAGATGGTATCCTCATTGGTGAAGAGAAGAAAAGGCGACGAGACAATACGAAAGAGCAGGAGACATTGACTGATGCAAGCGGTGATACCACAATGGGTAGTCCAAACAAACAACTCAAAGGCATCCAGGCAAGCCTTACAAACCAGGCAAGGGCAGGTCTGCAGGACAGATTCTGCCAGGACAGATGTTAGTGCTTAGCTGGAACTGCCGGGGGCTTGGTCAACCCCGCGCGGTTCGGGTCTTGGGTGATCTGATTAGGGATCACCGACCAAGTATTGTTCTACTTTTTGAAACCCTTGCTAGTAGAAGTAGAATGGAAGAAGTTAGATGTCAGCTTAAATTCGACAATTGTTTTACGGTCGCTGCGATTGGTCGTAGTGGCGGGATTGGTGTTTTATGGAAGAATGAAATAACAGCAAACCTTTTATCGTACTCGAGAAACTTTGTTGACTTATCAATAACTGATGACCTGGGGGAGCAGTTTCGACTAACAACTTATTATGGCTACCCGGAGCAGTCTAGAAGAAGAGATGCATGGGATATGCTGCGAAACCTAGCAAGACATGAGCAAGACACGTGGATTTGCATCGGTGATTATAATGACCTGCTTAGTAATGGAGAAAAGAAGGGACGAAATGACTGGCCAAATTGGCTCCTCTCGGGGTTCAGAACGGCAGTCATTGATAGCGGGCTAAGCGACATCCCACTTCAGGGGTACCCTTACACTTGGGTACGTAGCAAAGGAACCCCAGATGAAATTGAGGAAAAATTAGACCGAGCAATGGCAACAGTTAAATGGAAAGACAAGTTCCCGTTGGCCTCGCTAACAAACCTGATTGCTCCGTTGTCGGATAACTCCCCGATCCTTTTAAATACAAGAGATGAGCAGGCTACCAGATTCCACAGACCCTTTCGGTTCAAGAACGCCTGGCTATTAGAGCCGGCCTTTAAAGGAGTTGTGGAGGAGATATGGGCAAGGCTCGGACAGATGGATGTTCTACGGAAATTGGAGCGATGTGCACAGGAGCTGCACACCTGGGGCCGTGAGTTTCACACTCGCTTTAGGAAGGGCCTAAAGGAAAATAAACAAAAACTTGACAGCCTACGGAATTCAGATGAGGCCGAAGCTGTTGGTCAATACGAGCAATGCCGGAGTGAGATGGTCGACTTACTCGACAAGGAGGAAAAGTATTGGCGACAGCGAGCTAAGAACCATTGGTTGCGCGATGGAGACCGCAACACGTTCTATTTTCACGCCTCAGCTACTGCTAGGAAGAAACGGAAGGAGATTAAAATGCTTAAGGATGATCAAGGAAGGGAAGTTGAAGGAACCGAAGATCTGGGCAGACTTGCAGTCGATTATTCACAAACCTGTTTACTTCAGAAGGCTGTGACTTAGACCCTATTATGGAGGTAATCGACCGGAAAGTGTCAGATAGCAACAATATAAGACTGAACGCCCGCTTTACAGCTGAAGAGGTGAGAGTGGGGATGTTTAGTATGGGTCGAGATAAAGCTCCGGGGCCGGATGGCTTGAACCCGGGTTTTTACCAATATTTTTGGCCTTTAATCGGGGAGGAAGTCTCGGCTGCTTGCATCCAATGGCTGGAATCAGGGGTGTTACCCTCGGCGATAAACAAAACAAACATAGTCCTAATTCCTAAAATCGACAAGCCAGGTACTATGAAAGATCTCAGACCCATATCTTTATGCAACGTTCTTTATCGAGTGGTGGCAAAGGTGGTGGCGAACAGGTTAAGAAACATTGTACCGGGCCTCATTGAAGTGGAACAGTCTGCCTTTATTAAAGGCCGGTCCATCATTGATAATGTTATGATCGCCTTTGAGGTGCTCCATAGCATTAAACGGCGGCCGGATGTTAACACTGGAGATATGGCATTGAAAATCAATATATCCAAGGCGTACGATAGAGTCGAATGGCGGTACTTGGAAGGAGTTCTGAAGAAAATTGGTTTCAACAATAAATGGGTACAGCTCATGATGACATGTGTACAGTCAGTTGAATATGCGGTCTGCATGAATATGTCAGTTACGGAGAGTTTCACCCCAATGCGTGGATTGAGACAAGGATGCCCGTTGTCACCCTTCCTCTTTATCCTTTGTGCAGAAGGGCTGACGGCGTTAGTCAGGCAGCGAGTCAATAGTGATCTAATACATGGAAGCAGAGTTTGCCGCGGTGCCCCGATTATCACACACTTGCTTTTTGCTGACGATAGCCTCTTCTTCTGTAAAGCCACCATTGCAGAAATCCGGGAGTTTAAAAGAGTTTTTGATATTTATGCCCGAGCATTAGGCCAGCTTATCAACTTTGAAAAGTCGGGAGCCCTATTTACAAAATCCACCGACCCTATGTTTGAAGATGGAATGCGGCAGATCCTAGGAGTCACCCGGCCACTAGACACAGGGAATTACCTCGGCTGCCTGCTCTAGTTGGAGCGAATAAGAAACAAACTTTTGCTTTCATCCGAGAAAGACTTTGGCAGCGCATTAAATCATGGCTGAGCCGAAAGACATCCAAAGGAGGCAGAGAAATTCTGGTTAAGGCGGTTGCCCAAGCCTTGCCAATATACTGCATGAATGTTTTTAAGCTCTCAGCTACTCTTACAACGGATCTGGAACGAATGATAAACTCTTACTGGTGGGGTATGAAAAGTGGAGGTCGGAGGGGTATGAACTGGATGAAATGGGAGAGAATCTGTGTTCGAAAAGAGTTGGGGGGTATGGGTTTCAGGAATTTACAAGGTTTCAACCTCGCTTTACTGGCTAAACAAGGTTGGAATCTGCTCTCGAATCCGACTACCCTTGTTGCAAGAATCTTTAAGGCCAAATACTATCCTACAGGTGATTTCCTCTCGGCAGAAAAGGGTGAAAACCCTAGCCTTGTGTGGAATAGTATTTGGCAAGCTCAAAGGATTGTCAGAAGGGGCATCCGCTGGCACATCGGAGGTGGTAGTAAAATCCGGATTTGGGATGATCCTTGGCTAAATGATGAAGACTCCCCTTACCTCTCAACAAGGCCGACCAGTGGACTTGAACACCTAAGGATACCTGACCTTTGGATACCTGGCACTAGACAATGGGATGTGGAATTACTAGAGGAGCTTTTCACGGAGCAAGAAGTAAAGGCGATAATCTCGATTCCTCTGGAGGCAGAGGGTGGGATAGATACCCCGATTTGGAGGCATACGAAAGATGGAATCCTAACTGTAAAGTCAGCTTACAGAACTTGGGCAGATCACATGAGCTCCTTACCGACTTACATAGCAGATGGCCAGTGGGAGAAGCTGTGGAATGTCCATGCACCGCCAAAAACAAAAATTATGGCTTGGAGACTAGCTAGAGACATTGTTCCCACAAGAGAGACCCTGAGGAGACGGCATATCTTAGCTCCGGGAGGATGTGGCCTCTGTGATAACGATACAGAAACGGTCCAACACCTGTTCCTTGACTGCAGATTTACAAGAGACTGCTGGAGCAAGGCGGGCTTGGGTTCACTGGTTGCAAACTTATCAACACAGTTTCTGGATTTTAATGACTGGATGCGGAAACTCTTGGACACGGGCTCAGAACAGCAGGTAGAGAAAGCCTTTGTGATCTTGTGGAGTGTGTGGCGCGAACGAAATGCTCGTGTATGGAGAGCTGAGCAGAAGCCGAGCATGGTCGTCACCAGGTTGGCCCTTGAGAGCCTTGAAGAATGGCAGAAAGCGAGGCAGCCGGAACCGCACATGCCTCCTCCAACGGCGACTCCGAGATGCAGCAATTGGCACCCGCCCCCAATCGATTATCTAAAATGCAATGTGGACTGTGCTCTCTTTGAAGATCAGAGAATGAGAGGCACAGGAGCGATCATCCGAAATCATTTGGGGGAGTTAAGGGAATTCATGACCCTCACAGAGCCCGGATGCCCTTCGGCAAGAGACAGCGAGGCGCTTGCACTCCTTGGAGCGATCAGATGGGTGAATAGTCGAAACCTGCTAAACGTGATCTTTGAGACTGACTCGCAGACAGTAGAAAAGGCAATGAACGGAGATGACAGGGACGAGTCAGAGTTTGGAAGGATTATTAGAGCCTGTAAAGAGGCGAAGCACCCTGCAGCTCAATTCTGTTTTATTCGGAGAGAAGGAAACGAGGCAGCACATACCCTTGCTCGGCATTCTCGTTACCTTGCCTCACCCACTTTGGGGACGGCCTCTCCCACATGGTTAGAGGATGTAATTCGAGTTTTTTGCTCAAACCCTAACCATGCTTGATGAATAAATTCGTGATGATTTACCTCGAAAAAAAAACTAAATTAAACTTACCAAAATAGTAGTTAATTTATTAGTCTATTAAATTATGCACTATGGATTATGCACTGGGATTAAAATTACAAGAGTAAATACAAAAGCTTCAAATAAAGAAATGACATGAGTAAATAAAGAAATTAATTTACCCAATCTAGTGAACCAATGCCTAAAACAAAATCAATCAATCAAAAAATGACTACAAAAAAGGAATCAATGTCAATATGGTCGCAATTATTATCAAAATGAATGCATTTTATTTCAAAAGCATTCCATTCTTTCCCATCTTAATTTGAGAGATTGAAGAAAGGAGCAAATTAAGGAATTCAAAGTAAATGAGAGAAAACTCTTAGTAATTTAACTTACCAAAAGAAAAAACGTAAATATTAAAAATGGATTTAATAGTAATAAGTACCAAAAAGATGTCGGCGGCAACCCCCGACTATGACCACCTTCACAAGTCAATTAAGAACAGGGCAAGCTGGTACATACAAGCAAGAATGAATTTTTTTTCCAGAAGATCGAATCCATGGAAGAAAGCGAGATAAAATGAGAAACCAAGAAGAGAATGGTGGGGGACTTGGTAAGTGAAGCTGACCCATTGTTGAGCTGAAGATGAAGAAGGAAACACGATTCGAAACCATAGATGGAGCCCATAAAAGCACCATCAGCGGACTCGCGAGCAAAGCCGAGGAGGCAAGCGGAAGGACCGGCCAGGATTACTTACTCGTCCATTTCATATGAATCTCATATTTTCCTACAACATAAAACAAAAGTTGGTAAATTCAGATATTAAAAAAAATGCAGTAGGAAGTACTTAAGGTACAAGAGTGTGAGTGGAACTCAACACTGCAACTTTGTTAGCACTTATCACTTAGCAGTTACAAGAACCATCAATAACAGTGTTAAAAATTCAAATTATAAAAAAAAATAGTGTTAAAAATCCAAAGAACATTGACTATATTTAATATTTGTCATTTGATTTAAAAATAAAATGTTTGACCAAAAAAGTCATAAAAAGGAAGTGGTTAGATTTGCAATTTTTTTTGAAAGGTTTGATTAAATTTATAAATCAGTCCAATCTTAAACCATAAACCTTAAAAGTTAAATTATATTCAGTTTTATTTTATATATTATAAGTATATATAATTTAAAAAAACAAATTGTTGTTTTTTAATATACAAGCGGCTTATAGCGAATAAAATTTATTAAATTGTTATTTTGAAATATTTAATATAAAAAAATTTATATAAAGTTTTGGAAATGGTAGTTGAGACTTGTGACCCGATGGGCAACCCGACCCAACCTGAGACCCGCCCGGCCCGCAACCCGATAAACTCCGACCCGATAAACTCACGAATCGACCAACCCTCAACTCGACTAACTCGCAACCCGACTAACCCACAACCCGACTACTATTTATTGAATAATAACATAGGAATTAATCATTTTGAATATGAATTTTAGAATGCTTCAAATGCCTTTTACATGTTGGGAATATTCTCGAGTGATTTCTGCTTATTTTCTTCAGTTCAACACATTCTATTGTCCTTCATCTCACGCCCTCCAATATCATTAAATGGCTATTAATCTCCACCTCACCTTTCTGCCTTTGATTACGGGGCTAGCATTCAAAGGAAACTTTGAATTTTTTTTATTTATAAAAAAGATCCTTTTAACCAAAAAGTATAAACTAAGGTTGGACGTAGGGGAATTCATAATTGGGTGCTATGTCTACAATGTTCCTACTCTAACAGCTATACTATACTCGTCAATTCTAGAGATTGTGGTTCATCCCAATCTGAGAAATTTCAGCTCGTCATTTTGACGTCGCTACAAAAGATGTTAATCCTTGATTTATTCTAGATGAAGTTTTCTTCCTGAGATTTTTTCGCTTGAAGCCTAGTTCATAAGATGAAGTTTTCTTCTTCTTCTTCTTCTTCTTCAACACCGGCTGTACGACGCCGGAGGTGAAAGAGAAAGGGACACAATTAGTTTCCTTGGCTCATTGGTTCTAGCCCTTTGGTGTTTCTTTCTAGAGGTTGTGATTCCGATCCAATCTGTGAATTGTCAGCTCGTCATTCTGACATAGCCGACTAATAATCTTCACCAGTGAAGTTTAATCATCTTTGTTTCCAAATTTCTGGGTTTTTAACGTTGTCGAGTTGTTCAACTGGCAGTCTGTCGACTGTTGCATTTCGGCTGTTGTCCGGTCGGAGATCCGCATTCTTTTGGCTGTCCTTCCGTACCATTTCGGGTCCTTTGATTTTGTTTGCATTAATTGATATTTAAACTAATTAATTCGATTTAATTATCAGCAATCCAACCTGTCTTGGTTATTCTCATAAGATCTTGATAATGGGATTGATTTGGTAAGTGCTCAATTATGGGTGGTAATTAATTGGCTTGAAATTTAGGATCATTACTCATTAGTTGATTTCTAGTCGGGCTCAAATTTCACCGTAGAATCATTGGGCTAATTTGGGTTTCTTGGATTGTCCAATTGAAGAAACAAGCTGTCAATGTGCATTATCATATTGGAAAGTAGCAGCGAGTAGGTTTTGGTGAATAATTTTATTCAATTGCTTGTTTATATTGAATATAAGACTATTTCAACGGTTCAAAATAGCATTGCTTATGGTCTTGTTAAAGATGCTTTAACCATTTTACCTTACCGAATTCTTCGGGCTTGATCAACTTAAGACCTGTAGGTTAGGTTATTTGTTGGTGGATAAATTTCAACACCCCCTCCCCCACCCCCACCCCCTTTTCGTTGTTTTTTATTTTTTTATCTCATAGGGGCTCACGGTCTACGATATCTCTTCGGGAGATGTCCAGAAGAAGAAAAAAATATTTTTTAACGTTACGGTATACCTCCCAACCATAGATCCATCATGTTCACTTGAATCGACCACGACTAAAAATGTAGGATTAACTTTCCTAGTTTATTTCTTGTTATGTCCTAGAGAGTCTGGGTTGGTTCAATCAGGTCGACCATTAGGGTGTGCTGGCAGGCCCTACGGCATAGGGCCATCCGGGTTAAATAGAAACACCTGAAAAATATATTATAAAACTGCTATGCGAAAAGTAGACAACAATTTGAAGATAGTCTGGTTGCTTAACTTATTAATTGGTTATGGATGATCAAGAGTTCAAACCCTTACATTGAAAATTAAATAAAACTTATCTTTTAACTAACAGTATTTTTTTTTTTTTGGAAAATGGTACTTTGCCCCCCTCTACTTTGCCAAGTTAACAAACAACCCCCTATACTATGAAATTATCAATTTACCCCCTCCTACTATGCCAACCTAACAAACAGCCCCTTCCATCCAAAATTCTGTGAAGTGATGACTCACCAATATGATTCATCCATATTTAATGACAGTACATTGTCACATCATTAATGACATTACATTTTTAGTAAAAAGGCAATAAAAATATTAATTTTAAATTTATAAATTAAAAAGTATATATTTAAATTTTTATGATTTAAATTTTTTAATTTTTTTTAAATTAAATTTAATAAATATTTTATATTTAAAAATTTCAAAGTTATTTTTAGAAAAAATTGAATATTTATTTTAGAAAAAAATGTTATTTCATTTTTAATATTAAAATCAATAAACGAAATATTAAAAAAAAATATAAATTAAATTTAATTCTTTTTATAATTTTTGTTTTTCTCTTTTTAGTTTAGTTGAGATGAATGAAAGTCGTTGATGTGGCAATGTACAGTCATTAATTGTGGATGAGTCATATTGGTGAGTCATCACTTAACGAAATTTTGGATGAAAATTTGGATGGAAGGGGTTGTTTGTTAGGTTGGCATAGTAGGACGGGGTAAATTGATAATTTCATAGTATATGGGGCTGTTTGTTAACTTGGCAAAATAGAGAGGGCAAAACACCATTTTCCCTTTTTTATAAGTTCTCTATTTTTATCATCATTTGGTCTCTTTTTTATTGGTATGATGTTAATTTCGTTGATTTATATTTAAATATATTATTTTTCACAAATTTTTATTGTTTTAAGTTTTAACAAAAGTTCTGTAAATTTTTTTTTAATTAAAGTTCATATAGGCTAGGAATGACAATGAATCTAGGATATGAATGGGTGGGTACCATATCGGATCATATTGATACAAGCATACAAAGTATATATTATCATTTCTTATACAATTATAACATAATTTTGGAACAGGGCCTCCAAAATTCATTGGACGGCTCTGGGTTCAATAAATTGGTTCGAGTGGAAGATTGTCGAAGTGGGTCATCTAACTTCTTACGTTGGGAGGTATCTCACAGTAATCAGTCAAAAAGATTGTATGAAGGTGATTTGAGTAAGGGTGAGCTTGTATGAGAGATGGCGTGGGAAGCATAGAAGTATCAGGGGGTTTCCCGTAGGCGTGTGTGAGTTTCTGGTGTACTAGCTAGGGCGTACAACTAGAGGAGTAGGTGTAGGAGGATTTTGTGTCGTGTCCCCTTTGTGACGAGATTCTATGCTACTTATAGCCTTGTGGTTAGGTTTATGAGTGCCATGTGGCACTGCCTGATTGCAGAGTAGAGTTGGTCTTGGCTTCGACCTCTACATGGAGGCTAGGTCATCCAGGTGGTGAAACCCTAATCCTTGGTGGACCTTGGCTTTTGGCGAGCCCATTCTGATCTGGGCATGAACTCGAGTCTAGGTCTGACCCAAATGAGTTTGGGCCAATTACCCCTGAGCGTTGTGTAGGAGAGGCACGCGGGCGTATCGTGCCGACGCTCAACTACTGCTGAGTGCTTGTTGCCATGTCTTTTTCTTGGGCTTTCGTATCTTTACTCAACTTGAAATAAGGAGTGGTCAAGTCCTGGTCCAAACCTTCGAAGTACCTCTCCATGCTTCCTGCCACTGCCACCACCTCAACCGCACTAACCGCAACTCCAGCAACTAAACGACAACTGCAACTCAAGCACTCAACACCTAACCACAAAGAACTGGGAGGAGATCAGTTTCCTAATGAAACTGAGTGAACCCACTGAGCTTATCTATGCGCCAAACTAAACCACAAGGAGTTATCCCAATACTCTGCACATCATAATTAACAATGGGATGAACCCTATGTCTATTCCGTTATTAATCCCTAGAACAATCTATGTGATCAACCAGGTTCAGTTCTCTATCTAGCATCATCAGTTCTCATATTCCACAATGTAGCATCAATATCATATAACGTCGATCAATGTCATATAGCAACAATCAACTCCAATCCAATGCCAACAACCACACCCACGAGATAGCATCACTTCACATTTCAACAAAAACATTTCACAATTCACGAACAATAATTTTATGTGTGTAATTAAGGCACCTAGGAGTTGCTCCCCACCACCACTGCCGACCGTCAATCCCTTGTAATACAACCCTAGGTGATCTAATCAATGTAGATCGGACTCAACCATCAATCCCTGGCACTTGACAAAGGTGATCAACTCAATGTGGACCGGACTCAACCATCAATCCTTGGTAGCTAATCAAGGTGATCCGCTCAACATGGACCTAAATCAACTCATCACATCTCAACGTGGGCAATGTGGACTCATGCCGGTTCTATCATTATTCAAGTAATCACAACAAGAAAATCATCCATCATCAATTCCATCACAATCCATCCAAATTCACATTTCCATTTCAGTCAATTCCAACTACATTTCACAATTCACAACCATATCAAGGGTAAACGTCTAGTCTTTCCGGCCACCCCACATGCATACAACAAGGGAGAGAGGTATCCATGTCACAAGTCCTAGTGTTACCCTCATGTTCACCCTTTACAGGATGATTCCACATTAGCAGAATCATCCTCCTGCAATCACAACTGACAACAGTAGAATATACAATTCCACAAGATCACAAACCCATTCATCCCTTCACTCATTTGAGTCATTTCTAAATTGGATCCATTAATATTATTATTAATCACAATTCCCCATATTTTACAACAAAGCATCACCAGAATCAATCATCAATCATAGAATAGTTTCACAACTTTTACTCTCTTCAATTTCATGAAAATCCCTAATTTCATCTAAGTCGAATTGAAACTCCTCACGTTACTCATCTTGTCCTCTCAACGCTAAGCCCTCATCTGGAATAGAAGACGAGGCCATAATTGTCTTCCCGAATCCATAGATGACCTGTTTTCCCTTCAGAATTCGTAGTTCATCCCATCTGACCAACAACACCCAACAGAAAAATACCCCAAACAAAGAATAGTGATCTCTTCTCCTCGTCGCCAGGAATCCACATGAATAAAAGGTGAATTAATCCGACTTCTGTAGCTCCCGGAATTAATGTTTGAAGTTACAACAACTTGGTTCATTAAAAGGGTTTTCAGAGAGAGAAAGTGATTTTTCTGAAAAATGAAGACTAACTGTGACTGATTTATTTTTATACTGAACCGGCATAACGACCTTTATAACCCCTATAACACCCGTTATTTGAGACAGACAATGGACGTTACATAACGCATAACACCTATTATAGAGAATGGACAATGGCCGTTACATTACATGTAACACCCGTTATGTTTATCAGTTCTGCAGAAAACAACAGTTGCTTTCATGGGACCTCAATGACATTGACTTCTGTCACGATCACCCAACCTCGAGTCTTGAACCAACCGGTTGGGCGGGGATGTTACAAACGGCTTTTCTTGTAAGCCACTCTAGCACGTACGATTGTCCTTCTTTTTTCCTCTAGGGTTGGAAAAGTTGCATCGTCGCATGTATGAGCGACTGGGGCGTTTCCATGTCGCGTTAGTTTCCACTTTTCTGAAGGGGCGTGTGGATGAGGGCTACATGTCCCACGCCCTGATGCGACGCTTCGATTGCCCACGTCACCTGTATAAAAGCCCAAAGTTTGTCTTTATTTGCTCCACTCTTTTCTCTCACTAAGTCTGAAGCTCTCGAACGCTAGACGCCTAAGCTTAGATGCTCTGCTCGTATTTTTTTTCCTCTCTTTGTCAGTGCTCTCACCGCTGTTTGTGAAGATGTCTTCCAACTCTGGTGTCTGTCAGTCTCTTTTCTTGTTTATCTTTTCTTTTCTAGGTGTATGTCATTTTCCTCTTTCTTCTACTGGATTTTTTGAGTGGTTGACTACTCCCTCTTCTGGATATTTCATTGCGGCGGATCGGTAACATACCTTAGATTCTGGAAACCCTTTTTTTCTGGAGTGTGCCTCTTCTTCTGAATTAGCATCGACTTCTTTCGTCGTAGTGCCTCAAATGTCGTCACCTCCGTCTCCGTTGCCTGATTCTTTGATCTCTTCCCTTCAAGACGACTTGGTGAACTTTTCCCGTTGTCTCAATTGCGGTAATTTCAACTTCTCTTTCCCCAATGAAGAGATTCATGGGATGTCGAGACCCCGCATGCGCTTTTGTTTATGCGCCTGACTAGGCTGGCGCCAAAAGCCCTGGACCGCTCGACCCCATGAGCTATCCTCTAGAGGGATCATGGGTATATGAAGATGAGGGGTCTGATGAGGATATGTGCTCCCTTTCCGAGCCTCAGCTACGTCGAGCGACATCGGCGAAATTCAGAAATAACCGCCCACGTCTATTTGCCTCTTTTTAAAATGGGTCAGAGCGCGGTATCAACGGGTTTGAGATTGAGCTCGGCAGCTCTTTTGGCGGTGGGTACTCCGTCGTTCTTTGGCATAGCATTTGGGCGGCTCGACCTCCTGTTTGACGAGGCATTTCATTGGGCCTTCGTACTTCCCCTATTCGTCTGCTAGCCAGATCAATTAGTTCTTGATCGACGTTGGTCTGCCCCAGTGGTTTTAGTATGCAGCTCCCTCCCTGCTTTCAACTGTTGGGACCTGTACTCCCGACTTGCACGGGGCCTGGGTCCTAGCGTTTGACTATGGTTTGTTGTGGCTGTCCCTGGAGCTGTGGCAAGTGAAGATTTTGTAGTGGCTAGGCGGGTTGCTAGCTTGTCTAGTGGCAAGTGTTTGGGGGCACTATTGCTGCATTTACCCTATCCTACCACTGTGTTAGATTTCGTCCGAATATCAAGCTGTTCAGGATGTTGTACATGGCGCGCTCTGATGAGAATGGGTTCTCCTTTTTAAAGAGGGACCAGTTTGCTCACGATAGGGTGATTCAGGCTTTGAAACCGACATTAGCTTGGTACCACTCTCATTTTTACTTCAGGGCGCCCGGAGGAGGACGCTGACTGGTATCAACAGATACCTCATTCTTGGTCGTATGAAGGCTAGACTAATTTAACAAGCCCCTCGCCATGTCTTCCCGGGGGTAGCATCTCGTTCAGCATATAAACGCTGCCTGAGACTTTGAACTGAGGTATTCTAGTTCCTTTTTAGGGGGTTCCTGCCCTCTGGTGGTGGTGAGCGTCTGCATATTTGTTGTCTTTGGTGTTTGAGGAGCTCGAGGAGGAACCCCCATTGAAGAGGTCAACTACCTCCTTGATGCTTCGTGCTAGCCAGCCTTCCTTATTTGGCGACTTGGATAGGCTGAACCTAGTCGAACAAGTGGCCAAGCAGTGGGGAGTGGTTGCCTCTCTCAGAGGTGAGGGAAACCCCACACTCACGCTTTTTGCTCGCATGGTGATGAACACTTTTTAGCGTGTGGTTAAATAACTAGCCTACAGAAGTAGACTAGATCGTATTCCAAGGGTTTCTTCTAACTGACTACTCAAATGAGTCGGCAAATTACTCAGGTTTAAACAAGTATGCGTGGTGTGAGTTCCACGACTTCTAAGCTATAAAGCAGGAAATATGAAATGAAAACATAAAACAAATTGAACGATTGAATGACTTGACAAGACGACAGACAAGCTTAGATTTCGAATCCCCCTAAGATTACCAGAACATTGGCGATCACTAGACCAGCGGTTTTCAATCCCGATTCATTCAGTTCTTAGACACCACCATAACTCCTGACCCTTAGGTTTAAGACTGGCGAACGTTCGCTTTATCCAATCTAACTCCCAAGATTAATTACCGCCCGAGCTCTCGCTTCTTGCGACGGAAAACTAACTGGCGCGATTACTAGTGATTAATGAGTTACTCTAGCAGTGGATTAACCCTAACTGGTTCCTACGAAAGGCATACTCCAATGAATAGGTTAATTGTTGATTTGGTGTTTTAAAGTGAGGCGAACGTTCGCTACTATCCTCATCTTAACAAGAATAATAACTAGGTGATCAAGCTAGAAAAGAAACACTGGCAACGAAGAACAAATCAAACATGCAAGAGAAACTGACTGAACCTGAATTTAATTACTGCTGATCTGTGACTGCTTTAAAGCCCCTGGTCACTTAGGGTTCATCTAATCTAAGCTCTATAGGTTTAGCTACTCATATTCTATACAAGAGAATTGAAAACAAACAAAGAACACATCATCAAGTAGGAAGAACATAGAAGAACTGTAAAACCTAATTTCAGATGAATCTGTGAAGCTTCAATCTCCTGAATCTTCAACTCCTAGCACCGAGCTCTCCGAGATGGAAGGATGGCGTCACGATCTCTTCCCAGCTCTTCGAACTCTCTAAACTCTCTCTCGAACTCTGAAGTCTGAAAATTAATCCAAGGAATAAGTGTATCTTCAATTGTGGCCGCCGGTTTAATATTTATAGGGTTTCCAATTCCCAGCCGGAAAAGGACCTACTTCTCGGCGAGAACCTTGAGAGTTCTCGCCGAGAACTTCAGTTAAAAACCCGGCTGAACCTCCTGTCTCTCTGCTGTGTAATTTTGCATTAGTTCTCGGCGAGAACTTTGGACTTCTCGTTGAGAACTTCAGTGTAAGCCTGAGCAGATTTGCTTGGGGACTTTATATGATCTCAGGGTCGATCTTGGGTCATTCCTTGAGGTTCCTCGCTTCCCGAACACGTCCATGGCTACGCTAATGACAGAAAAAACATGTGCTATCACAAAAGCACTAGAAAACCATCAAATAGACCCATAACGGGCCAAAGTAACCAAAACGGTAAGAATTAGAGCAATCGAGTGAAAACACCCTAAACCACCCTAAAAGTCGTGTCTCAAGCAGGGAAATGTCGCTTAAATGAGGCTGATAATCACGTCAAATCGAGTGTCATCACATGGCCTCTGTGGCTCTTAGCGTAAGAGTTTCTTTCTACAATGGCTTTTGGAGTTATTTTACTTTTCCGCTTTGTTTGGCCTTTTGGCTTGATTGCTTTAACTTGTTCTGATGGAGTCCTATTGTTGAGCAATTCCTTGGCAACACTGTGGGGGGGGGGGGGGGGGTTGACGAGTTTGTTCACACGGCCAATGCCTCCCGACCTGGCGCCACACCTAGGCTAGGGTCCTAGATCGTGGCGCTCGAGGAGAAATTCTCGGTCTTGCGGAACCGAGTGGAAGAAGGCTAGCGGCAGCTTTAGGACACCGAACGCCAATGTAACACCCTCACTTTTGAAATAAAGGGAATTACCAAAATACCTTCTACAACAGCAGAAAACAAAAACATTACGATGGTGCTACGCTTTAAATAACATATATTTCATAAAAACCCCTGACTAGGGAACTTAAAAATGAAATAAAGCTTTTTTAAACTTATTAAACTTCATGATCATAAAACAATAGCTTGATAACTAAGCCCTAAACGCTTGGGAAAAACCGACATGAAAGTAAGTCTCGACATGCTTTTAATAAACCTTAAAAATGTTTGTCTCAAGTCCAAGTCTTACATCACTGAAGACACCACTCCACACACTGAATCAGCTCATCAAGGCTCAAGCTCGAAAATAACTTCTAACAACTTGGTGGGTGGCTCGAGGTCAATCTTTCGTGCTCACATCAATAAAGGGATCCCAAGAACTTAGGATCGATCAATCATATTACTAAGAAACAGTAATACTTCTAAACATGCATCACAAAGATATCCATAACATAATACACAACCTTACTTGTAACATAGTTCATGAAATAACTTATGATTGTACTCATGACATTCACATTCTTAATTGTACCAATCATCTCATTAGACTTGTACTCATTATGACTCTTAACTGACTTGGGTTCTTTAAACATGGCTAAGTAGAGATCATTAAGTATTAATCATAACATAGAAAGGATTATTAATAAATCAATAATATCATATACTAATACTCAACAAAGATGCATTAATCATATAACACAACAAGCACATAACATGACTTGAACAAGCATCAGTAATCATAACGTACATGGACACACATAAACTTATCATATCACTGATCATGATCTGAAACTGAGAAGCATATCTCACATAACGTATCATTTCAAGACATCCTTAGTCATCATAAGACACATAACTTGTCATCTCAAGACTTTATTCGTCATCTTGCTAATCATCTTTTTGGTAGGGACCCCAACTCAACTAACTAGCCTCACTGCCCCCTGAACTGAACTGACACACTGCCAGAGCATGTTTCTGACCGATAGTGGTAACTGATAAGGACTCTCTGGTCCAACTGAACTAAGGGGAAAATCTGGCCCAATGGGTCTCTGGTTGCCCAATAAATCATAACGTAAAATAAAATAGCATTGACAAGATATTACCCCCTTAAACCAATCCACCTGTAAATAAGCGGGAGAACCAAATGTAGAGAGTTTGGTCTAGGGAGCTGAGCATCTTTAGGAACCTAATGATGAGAAATGTGTTAGACTGAGTCCAACAAAAACTAGGGTTAGTCTAAGGCGACAGTTTGGAAAATTGGGGAAGGACGACTTCACAACTAATCATGAAGTGTGACGGACGATTTCACTTTACGATGATAAATTAAATCTATTAACTTAGATAAGTAATTTACTGATCTAAAACTCTTTTCATTAATTCCTTAATTAAATATCTTCTGAAATATACTATTGGTCAACTTAATATTCTAACTTCAAAATAAGAGAGAAAAGAGATGTACTACCTGATGGGCCCAAGCCAAGTTGCTAGGCCCCCAAAGATGGCGTACACATCGACATCCAAGTACAACGGGCCTAAACCCTAGGGCCAACGGCCGCCTAGGGTGTCATATAAGCTGCCTAGACCGCACGGATTACAAGGCCCACCACAAGGAGGCGGAAACACTAGCCGTTTAGGGTCCCATCTCAGACGCGGAGTCCAACTCCTACAAGGGAAGAGACTCTCACCCCAACTCAGGGACCGAAGAGTATAAATAAAGGGCTCGGTCCTCCAATAGGGAAAGACATTCATACACACAGAGACACGCTTTAAGTTCTAAGCTCCGACTAGTACGCTTAAGGTTGATATCGAGTTCCTCAAGGCTTGACAACAAACACTTGGGTGTGCACGCAGGTTCTGACTCCCACTTCATTGCAGCTTCCCTGTCACTTGCCAAGTGAATGACAAGAGATTGTAATTTAGATGCCGAGTGGAGCAAGGAGTGCAGAACGCGGTAGCTGTTTCCCGCGATTTCGAGTGTCAAATGTGTTAGATTGGGGAAGGCAGGCAGCAGCTCTACATTTGACACAAGACCCTGAAAGAGCAAAAGGATTAACAAGCAAGCAAAATAGGCTCTTACTATTGAAAAATGGAGATGGATGGATGCTGATGATTTACCAAAGTCTGCCAAGATAGGTATACTTTCTTTGCATTGGAGATTTGAGTGAGGAACTGAATCATGCAACGCTGCATGATACAGCTCTCACCAATGTCAACTCGTGCTGAAACAAGGCATGACAACTGACTGTCCACCATCTGTAGCTCTGTACAGTCGCCAAGATGAAGATGCTCGAGACTTGGTGCTTCGATTACAATGGGACACAACTCCCCAATAGTATCAATAATCGTCAGGCTCTTCAAGGATGGTACCGAAGCAACAAGCATTTCTTTGTCGATTGTGCTCAGGTTTAAGCTACAACAATTCTCCAGATGAGCAGTCGCCAGAACAGGGCAACCAGAAATGAGCTTCCCTAACGTCTCGGAGAAGTCCCTAGTCTTCACCCTCGAAAGCTACAAAGTTTTCAGACAATCAAGTTAAACGGACCGAGTGTTCACTACTACTATAACCCCATCTAGCTTCAGAACGTTCAGATTCTTCAAAGCGTAAAAGCTCTCTTCAAGACATTTGGCCGCAATCTTAACATCAATCTCCTCAGCCTAAGATTCATCTCTTCTCACTACCTTCTCAAACCAGTAAAACCATAAATCTGCCCTCAAGTTCAAATCTAGCTTCTTTGCCAAAAAATGTAATCGTAAACGCCTCACGCAATTGAGATTCACGTGTTGTAGTAGGACATTGTAAACGAGGCGGGAGAATTGTGAGTACCTGCGACATCGAATTCTTTCGAGAATGGAGATCACATCTATTTTGGGCGGAAACTCATCTTTGTTCTACAGATATTGCTGCCTTCATTCTGGCGTCATGGATTGGTAGGCAAGCTACTCGTTCAGACGCTGGTAAATTAAGCTGTTGTCGAGGTTGATGTTGGAAACCAGAGTGCAGAGATCCTTCCACCACCAGCTCAGGACGGCGGTGCCGGCTGCGTACTTGGTTGGAAGGAGAGAGAGGATGTGGGAAAGGATTTCGTCAGGCAGGGAGCTGAGCCTGTCGAGGTTCCATTCATCAGTCCTCACGATTTTAGTCGTCGTCTCCATCGACGACGAACAAAGAGACCTTCGGGGAGAGAAGAAATAAAAGAGGCTAATCGCAACTCAGTTCTAGGGTCGGGATTGAGGAGAGGGGTCAGGATTGAGGAGAGGGGTCGGGATTGGAGCGGAGGTGGTCGAGAAAGGAAGGATGATTGAGGAAAGGGGTCAGGATTGGAGCGGTGGTGGTCGGGATTGGATCGGCGGTGGTTGGGAAAGGAAGGATGATTGAGGAGAGATAGTGGCGGTAGTCGAAATCGACTTAGGAAGCTTGCTTGTGGGACTGGGAAGATAAAACACTTCAATTTTCAATGGGTTGTCAGTGGGGAGGGGGGAGATAACAACGTGTCAACGGGAAGATAACAACGTGTCGGTGTGGGAGAGATAACGTGTGGGTTAACTTAATTTAGTTTAGAAAGTTATAAGTTCATTTTGCAATTTTTTATAATAATAGGTACTAATATGTATATGTCCTGTGTGGAATAGAATAATAATAAAACTAATTAATTTAATCCTATTTAATTGAAAGGTTTGAGATCCGTTGATTGAACGAACGGATGAGATCGCGACACGCAAGCGGGTGCACTCGGTGCACCCACCTAGCTAGGTGCACTGGAGTGTTCACCATATTCTTATAACCATAACCACCATTATAAATACATACTCATAAGCACATGGTTGGGTTAAATACATACTCATAAGCACACGGTTGGGTGAGGGTAAACCTTCCAACCAATTCTACACATTCATCACCCGAAAATTTCCCTCATCCATCGACTTCATAGACACATAAACCTAGAAATGTCGTTGTAACATTCCAACCTTTTTTGACAAGATATTGTCCATTTTGGGACAACCTCTTGATGTATTTGTTTTTGGGTGTTGGTGGAATTTGAACCCATGACCTCCTCCTCTCAAGATCATGCCCCCACCATTACACCCCAAAACGCGTCATGTTGATTAAGGTTGAACTATTCCATATAGTCATGGATCTCTCTCGTGCTTTGTCAATGTGGGATTTGCCTAGGATGTAACTTACACCACTCATCGGGAACAAAGAGCTCATAAACAGTGGCTCTTCTTGGGAGATTGCAACACACGATTCTTCCACATGTCAACAATTCAGAGGAGAATATAGAACAAAATTACTTGCCTAAAAGATAGCAAGGATCGTTGGATTGACGAACCTAAAGAATTGACAGATCATATCATCTCTTTTTTCGCTCTTCGTTCTCTGAAACAAAGAATGTTACTGCCTTTCTATTTTGTAGGGATATCCTTCGTTCATCACAAGAGAAACTAATGCTACACTTTGCAAACCAATCACTCTTGAAGAAGTCAAGAGGGCCACCTTCCAATTAGGCCCTCTCAAGGCCCCGAGGCTGGATGGGTATCCGGGACCATTCTTCCAACGACATTGGGATTCTATCAGGAGATATCTCTTCACCGAAATTGAGGGCTTATTCAATATTGTTGTCTTCCCTCCTTCCTGCAACAACACACATATTGTTCTGATCCCTAAGACCAACCATCCTGAACAGATTCAACACTACAGACCCATCATCCTAACAAACTTCAGATCAAAGATCATTTCTAAAGTCCTTGCTTCGAGACTAAAGCCTATCATGCGGTTTATCATCTCAGAGCTTCAATCTTCCTTCATGGGTACAAGATCAATTCAGGATAATGTGATTATTGCACACGAAGTCATCCACAAACTGAGAACTAGAAAAAAGGGGAAGATCTATGACTTCTTTCTTAAAGTTGACATGATGAAAGCCTTTGAAAAAATTTCGTGGGACTTCTTCCTTGCTACACTTCAACAAATGGGTTTCTCTAATCTATGGATTTCATGCATCAAAGTAATTATCTCCTCAGTTCGTATTAATGGAAATCCCTCACCTTATTTCAACTCGACTAGAAGAATTCGCCAAGGTGATCCGCTTTCTCCCTATCTATTCATTATAGTCTCAAATGTCCTCTCCTCCTCATCCAACATGACCTTGATTCAAAAAATCTCAAAGGCATCAAGTTGAACTAATGTTGTATAGGCCTTTCTCATGTTCTCTTCACCTACGATACCCTTGTCTTCGACAAGGCCACAACCTCAGAAGCCCCCCAAATCAAGACAGTTTTACAGAGATATTGCTACCTCTCTGGCCAAGCAGCTAATGATGGAAAATCAACCCTCTTCATCTCTGCGAACACTCTTGAAGATGTTAAAACTGCCATTTCAGATGTCCTGCATATCCCAACTGACATGAAGCTTGGAAAATATTTAGGGATGCCCACTGAATGGGGAACCTCAAAGACTTCCACGTTTAAATATCTCCTGGAGATGATGCAATCTAAGGCTGAAAATCTTGGACTAGTGTGCTTCTCTCTCATACTGGACGAGAAACTCTAATTGAATCAGTTCTGCAATCCATCCCGACTTACATCTTCTCTTGCTTCATACTGCTAGCAACCCTAATCACTAAAATGGATAACCCTATTAGCATATTATGGTGGACAGAAGACACCAAAAGACGGTTGATTCATTGGTGCTCGGCAAACAAGCGTATTCGATCATAAGTTTCTGGTGGATTAGGTTTCAAAAGCTTTAAGGGTTTTAACACGACTTTCATCGCTATGCTGGCATGGAAGATCCTTACAAACCCTGAAACTCTTTGAGTGAGATTTCTAAAAGTCTTGTATTTTCCCCGCTTTGATTTCCTGAATGCTACTCCCCATCACAGGCCTTCTTGGTTGTGGAACAGCATTATCAGCGGCAGAATTGCTCTACTTCAAGGACATAGAAAGAACACTGGAAACAGGGATAATACCTTCATTGATGAGCCTTGGCTTCCATTTGCCCAAAATCAGAGCCAACCCCCACTCGACCTGCAAAGTTTTTGACTGCATCCTCAGACCGCAGAATATTTGGAACCAGGACGCTCTATAAGATCCCATTTCACCGACAATAGCGTACAACAAATTTATCTTATTCCTATCGCCCTCCCACCTAGAAGACTAATGGATCTGGTATCATGATCGAAAATGGATTTTTTATGTTAAATCTTGCTACCACATGATTCACAATGTTGCCTCCTCTACCAATGATAAGATGGCTTCTTCCCGTAGCAAAGAATGGAAATGGCTCTGACAACTTTCCTTACCTCCTAAAATCAGATTCTTTACTTAGAGAATCTTCCATAATGCTCTTTCCCGTCCTCACTAAAATCAGTATAGTATTTCGGTCATTACTATTTACTCAGAACTCCGATTAATGCAAGGTAATTTGGGTTGGAAAGATAATTCAATTACATTTTCGCCCATATATTATGGGCCATCAGATTCAAAGGGAGCAGAGAGATATGTTTGTTTAAAGTGGGCGGACTAGAAACTAAAAACTATTTATTTAGTAGTTGCATTTGATTAGGATTAGTTTATTAAAATATGAGTTTTTATTATATTTCTATGTAGGAATACGTTTGTTTTTTCCTTTTCCTTTAACCATTATGATTCTTGTAAAACCTATATAAATGATTCTCCACCCATTGTTTTTAGATATAATATTTTGATAATAAAGTTTGAGTTTTTAGCTTGTTCGAATTTTTAACTCGTTAGGGTTCTTTGAGAATATGTGGATTCATACTCGAGAGAGTGACAGTCGTATCGGCGAGACATCCACCCTCGTTCGTGGTCGGGGTCTATCTTGCTTCCGCCCCTTGTCGAAGATTTTGAGTTCGTTGATTCCGTGCCATATATTGTTGTCGGGTTTCGTCATAGTCATTGGCGTGGTTCACATCACCCACCCAGGTGTCCAACCCCCTAGTAATTAACCTTCAATAACGTTTCCAACCGTCGAGCAATGATCATAAATCTTTGATGTGTGATGGATCCTTTTCAGGAACCAGCCAGAAGGCGGGCTGCAACGTCATTATTTATGATACTGCTGGAAGGAATCGGATCCGGACCCAACCCTTCCAAGGGGTTGGTTTTGGGTCCAACCTTTTATTGGCCGTTAGATGAATCAAGATTTCATCTAACGGTTGATATTAATTTTTGATTTTGTTCAAATTGTTGACCGGATCCGGCTTTTGATTCCTTCATATGTTCTCGGCGAGAACCTTGAAGTTCTCGACGAGAACTTCTTTTTGATTCTTTCATATGTTCTCAGTGAGAACCTTGACGTTCTCGCCGAGAACTTCTTCAAATGCTCGACGAGAATTTGGACTTCGTGAATACATTCTCGGCGCTCTTCAGTTAACGGAGTTAACTAGTTAACGCCGTCAGTTATCGGCGTTAACTAGTTAGCTCCATCAATTTAACGGCGTTAACTAGTTAACTCCGTCAGTTTCATGGCGTTAACTAGTTAACATGTTAATTTTGTCAGTTAACTAGTTAACTCCGTCAGTTTAACGGTGTTAACTAGTGAACACGTTAATTTCATCAGTTAACTAGTTAACGTCGTCAATTAACGGTGTTTACTAGTTAACTCTGTCAGTTCACGGCGTTAACTAGTTAACAAGTTAATTTTGTCAGTTAACTAGTTAACGCCATTAGTTAACGGAGTTAACTAGTTAACACGTTAATTTCGCCAGTTAACTAGTTAACTCGGTCAGTTGACGGCGTTAACTAGTTAACACGTTAATTTCGAAAATTAACTAGTTAACTCGGTCAATTTTTTAGGTTAACTAGTTATCTCACTTAACAAATTAATTCATAACATTTATATTTTTACAAAATGGTACAAAAATTAAACTGTCCACAAACTAAAGTGGGTGACTTAACATGTAATTAAAAAAAAATTACAGCCAATTCTCATCGAGCATTTGAAGAAGTTCGCATTTGAAGAAGTTCTCGGCGAGAACTTCAAGGTTCTCGCCGAGAACATATGAAGAGCATTTGAAGAAGTTCTCGGTGAGAACTTCAAGGTTCTCGCCGAGATCATATGAAGGAATCAGACCGGCCCGCGAAGCACCTAATTACGAGCTTATGTGGTTTTGGTTGGAGCCGGATCCGCTCCCTTGCTGGAACGATCGTTGATGGTAGGGTTGGACAACTCTTTTGTCGAGCTCCTATCTACGCAGAAGCTACTGTTGTGCTTCATGCCGTGTTGTCGGATAGACTTTCCCCCACGCCCATTATTATGTACATGACTGCCTACAAGTCACAAAGGTCTTAAAAACTCCCTGTTCTCAATGGAAATGAGAATGTAGTGCCATCTTTGCCTCCATTTCGGAAGTTCTCCAAGATGCGAACTGGAATACCATCCAACATTGGAGACGATAGCTGACAAAGTGGCCAAGCTGATCAGAGATAGCAACCTCCCCATATTGGTTGGAATCATTGTTCTAATTAGTAATTTCCATTCCTGTTTATGTTGCTAGCTTATTTATCTCCTTTTGTCGCTTTTTTCATACATAATTTTAGTATGTTGTAAGCTTGCTAGTTGTTGATCTATAATATCAATCACCCTCCTTATAAAAAATATAAAAAAGGAAAAAAAAACATTTTACCAAAAGAATCTATTTAAGATTACACAAAACTCCTTCAACTGCCGACACGACACGTAGGAAAGGAAAATACTTAAATAGGCTAAAAAGCGGAAAGCAAGTGAAAAGAGAAACTCATAAATTTTTAAAAAAGGTAAAAAAAAGATATGGAGCAGCTTCCACGCGCCTTCCTAAACGGTGAGGGCCAAGCGGCAAAGGCCTTAATACAAATAAACTACCCTGAGGGTGTGGAATTCCTGAAACACAAAAACCCAAAACCCAAAACAGCGCGGCGAAGAAATCTCTGGACATACTACTACTCGGATCTTCTCTCTCTCTCCCGCCGCCTCGCCTCGCCTCATTGTTTCAGGAACGCTAAAAACCTTTCGTCTTCTCCCTTGTTCGTGGTATTTTTTTTTTCTTTTCTTCTCTCTATTCTCCACTGCTTTTTTTGACGCAGAGGCAGAGCTTATCGTAAAAATAATCGTCAGTCTGTGCTATTTTCTGTTTCGAGCTTAGCATGACATGTGCTCCGTTTGAGTTTGCCTTCAATTCCGCAATTAATTAGACTGCCGACTAAGTGTTTGTGAAAATGCCTCACTGAAGGACAAAGATATAGCGGAAAGAGAAGGAAGGAAGCAATGGACAGTTTAATAGGGAGAAGAATGTTCAACGTCTCTGTGTGTGGGCAGGACGAGCTGGAACACATATCAAGGGATGGAAGCCAATACAGCCTCACAACTGGGATATTGCCATCACTTGGTGCGAGGAGTAATCGTAGAGTCAGGCTCAAGCACTTCATCATCTCTCCTTATGATCGTCGTTACAGGTAACTGTTTTACTTTTGTCTGCCGTTTTCTTTTTGATTTCTCTGTTTGTTCATTACTCGGGGAAAGTTTCAGGCTTCACTTATGAGTTCTGCCTGCCTTTTTGACCCCGGACCACAATTCCCGGGGTCACCACTACCATACTACCAGCGTTAGTTTGGTGTGTTATTTCATGGCATGGTGCCCCTGCGAGACACTTGGTTTGGTTTAACCATTTTGAGTGTTATGTTAGTTTATTTTATTATTATTAGTCTTTGGAGTTTTGCTCTTGTTTCTCAAACGATTGTTCTTCTGTCACTTTGTGTCCATCTGGGCTGTTTCTGGTATTTCCAACCTTTCTTCTTGTGATCTCTTTTTGTCTCTTTTGATAATTGCTTTTGGTTAGCAGGAGCTTTCTCTGCACTGTTGCTTCGTCTTTGTCGTTGTTAATTTTCTTGGTCTCGTGTTATAATGTTCTTTGTTTATCTTATTTGTTCCTGCTAATTGCTAAACAAGCTTTATTTTTAGCTTATATTGTTTCTAGTAACTAAGTTTTTTCCCCTCCATATTTCTTTGATGGGTCCTACTGGTTTTTTTATTAATTTATTTTGTAAATCATGTGCAGGACATTGTTGCTTGCTCCCTTCTCTTGTAAACTAGTTGTCATTGTCCATTCGGTTTATATGCTACTATGGAAGAATACATCCATGAATCTTCTTGTAGTTCGCATCTGAAATCTGTTTAGTCCAGCCTTACTTGGGCATGAACGATCCAACGACAAGTTAATTAGTATTTTGTTGACTTGGTTGAACACAAGTGCCCCACTCAAGAGACACGAGTGTTTGGTTGAATACTCAGTTTTGAACTTTTGACTACTAATATGAACGTTCTACCCGCCTATTTAGAACTCCTATTCAGCTTCCTGTATTGATTCTTCCACGAGAAGGGAAAGCAAATTGAATTTGAACATTTACTGGATTTCAAAAATAGTGGCTGATCTTTTGGGGACGGGGCTAACTTGAGGACTGTTTTGACACGTGCAGGATATGGGAGACCTTCCTCATTGTGTTGGTCGTTTACACAGCCTGGGCTTCACCGTTCCAGTTTGGTTTCCTTAGGAAACCAGAGAGGCCACTCTCAGTTGTCGACAACATTGTCAATGCATTCTTCGCTGTGGATATCATCCTCACCTTCTTTGTTGCCTACCTTGACAAATCAACCTACCTTCTTGTGGACAACCGAAGACAGATTGCTTGGAAGTACACCAGGACATGGCTGGTCTTTGATGTCATTTCCATCATCCCATCCGAGCTTGCTTGGAAAATCTCCCGAGGCCCTTCAGATCATATGGCTTGTTCAACATGCTTCGTCTATGGCGTCTCAGAAGAGTTGGTGCTCTCTTTTCTCGGTAATATGCCTTCTCCTCCACCATTGTGTAAATCTGTATGTTTTTCATATCTCTGTGGGCAGACTCAAATCAGTATGACTCTTTGATCAGGTTGGAGAAAGACAGGAACTACAACTACTTCTGGGTTCGATGTGCCAAACTCATTTGTGTAAGTGTTTCATTGAGTGTGTTTCTGAACACAGCAGGAGTATTAAAATTGGGCATTGCAAATGCTTAAGATGTGAATGATTCTTGCAGGTCACCCTTTTTGCTGTCCATTGTGCTGGATGCTTCTACTATCTTATCGCTGCTCGCTACCCTAACCCAGAGAGAACATGGATTGGAGCATCTCTTGGGAATAACTTTCTTGAAAGAAGCTTATGGATTCGATATGTGACATCAATGTACTGGTCTATCACTACTTTGACAACTGTTGGATATGGAGATCTTCATCCTGTGAACACAAGGGAGATGGTATTTGACATTTTCTACATGCTCTTCAACCTTGGACTGACAGCATACTTGATAGGTAACATGACCAACTTGGTTGTCCATGGTACAAGTCGAACGAGAAAATTTGTGAGCAACTCCTAACCTTTCTAATGTTTCATTGGATTTCAGGAACTCCTGCATTTTCTTGAACGTGTTGTTTATTTAACCCTTTTGTGTTAATTTACATTAATCAGAGAGATACCATACAAGCTGCATCAAGCTTTGCTCAGAGGAACCAGTTACCGGTTAGGCTACAAGATCAAATGCTTGCACATTTATGTTTGAAATTCAGGACCGATTCAGAAGGACTGCAGCAGCAAGAGACTCTTGATTCCCTTCCAAAAGCCATTCACTCGAGCATTTCACATTATCTGTTCTACTCACTTGTGGACAAAGTCTACTTGTTTCGCGGAGTCTCCAATGATTTGCTTTTCCAGCTGGTAATTCTTTATTAGAATAAGCGCCTTACGCTTGTGCATATCTAGTGGTTGTTGACTGAATATTTGAAGCTGTTATTATTTGAAAATATGAAGGTCTCAGAGATGAAAGCTGAGTATTTCCCTCCAAAAGAAGATGTGATTTTGCAAAATGAAGCACCAACCGACTTCTATATACTCGTCACTGGCGCTGTGGTAAATTTTCCAACAACAAATTGGTTTCTTATACACAAGGCTTACATTTTCGTGTTTGATCTTCACCAAATTCATGCCTGCTTTTATGTTTCCTCTTTCATAGGATCTAGTGGTTCTCAAGAATGGAGTGGAACAGGCAAGTTCATGCACTTAAGAAACGCTAGACTGCATTACACTTTTTTTTACAGTATGATTAGCTGCATGCTGAAATTACATTGGAACTCTTCAGATTGTTGGGGAGCTCAAAACTGGTGACCTTTGTGGTGAGATCGGTGTGCTTTGTTACAAGCCACAGATTTTTACTGTGAGAACCAAGAGATTGTGTCAGCTACTTCGAATGAACCGCACTTCCTTTTTGAACATTGTTCAAGCAAATGTTGGAGACGGGACTATAATAATGAACAATCTTCTTCAGGTCAGTGGGCTCTTTAACCATGGAATATTAAGAATTCACTGCCAAAATCCAGGCCTTAAAATTTTGTTATTTTTGCTAAACATTAATCTTGAATTCGATGTTTAATGGGCTCAGCATTTGAAAGATCTGAAAGATCCAATCATGGAGGGAGTTTTACTGGAAACAGAGAACATGCTGGCTCATGGAAGAATGGACATTCCTCTCAGTCTATGCTTTGCTGCATTGAGAGGAGATGATCTCTTGATGCATCAGCTACTGAAACGTGGTCTTGATCCAAATGAGTCTGACAACAATGGAAGAGCAGCTCTGGTATGATCACAAACTTCTCCCCTTTCAATTAATGCCTAATTGAACCATGTATCTCCATTCTGATCTTTTATTTATTTCAAATACCAGCACATTGCAGCAGCTCAAGGAAGTGAGAACTGTGTTCTTCTTCTGTTGGATTATGGGGCTGATCCTAACATTAAGGGTAATTTCATTTCACTACAGAGACTATGCCCTCAAGTAGAAAAAATTCGAACATGGCATGTCCATCCTGTCAATGTATAGATTGGTTCTGGATCCTTGTTTACTAATTTTAATGATCTTTGGAACCTTGTTGCAGACTTGGATGGAAATATTCCACTATGGGAAGCAATGAAGGCTGGTCATGCAGGAGTGGTGAAGCTGCTGGTTGATAATGGTGCCAAGTTACAATCAGGAGAGATTGGTCACTTTGCCTGCAGTGCTGCTGAGGAGAACAACCTCAACTTGTTGAAGGAAATTGCACGCTATGGAGAAGATGTCACGCTTCCTAAGAACAATGGGAGTACAGCACTCCACGTAGCAGTCTGCGAGGATAATGCTGAGATAGTCAGATACCTTCTGGATAAAGGAGCTGACATTGAGAAACCGGATGCCAATGGTTGGACTCCAAGGGAGCTAGCTGATCAACAAGGACACGAGGAGATACAGTTGATGTTTAAAACCTTCAACAAGGATCCTAAAGCTCAACCGGTGGTTGTCTCGATTCCTGAGAAACAGGAGACTGGGATTAGGTACCTAGGGAGATTTACGAGTGAGCCAACCATCCACCCGGTTACAGAAGATGGAGGAGCATTTTCATCTGTGGATGATGGCTCGTGGGGTCGGAGCAGCAGGCCGAGACGTAAGACTAACAACTTCCACAACTCACTGTTTGGGATGATGTCAGCTGCACAAAATGGGGACACTAATAAACAAGCACTGTTCCCAGCAGTGAACAACAACAACGCAAGCTATGGGAATGCTGCAGCTAGAGTGACGATAAGTTGTCCAGAAAAGGGAGAGGATACCAGGAAGCTTGTCCTGCTTCCAAAGAGCTTCCAAGAGTTGCTTGAATTGGGAGCAAAGAAATATGGAATCCAAGTCGCTAAAGTATTGACAAATGACAGAGTTGAAGTTGATGAGATTGAGGTTATTAGAGATGGTGATTATCTAATACTAGTTAGTGATGGGACAACACCAGAGACTAGCTAATTCAATTCATCTGACAAGTGTATATTTTTTTAGTTAGGCTAAGTGCTAACTCAGGAGTTTAAATTCTGAGAGTAACACTTTAGTCTTTAGCTTCTCAAAAGTTATTTCTTTTTCCAACAATCTCGCAAGAGTATAAATTTAGCTTCTACACGTTAATATCAACTAATATTTATGTAAGATTTAGTTATGATTAGTTTAATTTACTTTTTATAGATGGTTATAACATTAAAAATTAAATTTATTTATAGAATTTCATTCATTTTTTACATAATTTTGTATCCTAATAATAGGGCATCGGATCCACGTCCAAACTTTAAAGTTTGGAACTTTCCAAACCAAAAAAGACTGGGAGGGCATTTTCGGAATTCCCAAATAATCTTTCAACCCTAATTATCCTCGCAAGACAGCCGCTCGATTACTTCTCCACCTTCTTATTCTCGCCGCCTCTCCACCATTTTCTCTGGCACCCTGCTTACAACAGCTTCATTATCGTCGTCGTAATCTCCGGCAACCCACTCCCTATCAACCAGCAACTTCAAATCGAACCTAATCCCCTCCGACATCGGCGGCGGCGGCACCCCTTCGTCCTTCGCACCCAGCTTCCTTGCCCACGCGACGGACTCATGGATCTGGGCCAGTTCGTCGTTGAGCAGCCTATCCTCGACCATGGTCTCCTCCTTAAGCATCGATCACGCTCCGATCTTGCTCCTCCGAGAGGCCATTGACCGAGTCGCGGAGGACCTGGAAAGCGAGATCCAGAAGAAGCTCTGTTACAGGGAGGTGAATCACGGCGGGGAGAAGAGAATGAAGACGCCGGAGTGGGCGAGTCGTGGTAGTGTTCTTGCCGGACCATCCAGCCGTCGAAGAAGGCGGCGAATAGGAGTTGCTTGGCAGGTCGCGTTGGCAGGAGAGGAGTTGCTTCGCCTGGCCGCCGGTCGAGGACGGCGGTGATGATGGTGGTTGTAATTGGAGGAAGTGTTGTATTGCTACGGCGGTGGCGGGTGATTCTGGTTGTCTTGGTGGTGGAATCGGGGGAATAATTTCTCCATCGCTTGGTGTAATTGATAATTCATATTCTAATGATGATGATGGGTGTTGCTTATTCTAATGATGATGATGATGATGATGAATGGATGGATGATGCTTCAGAGAAGGGGAAAGGATGGGAAGGAGATGAGAAAGAAATAGGGACTTGACTAATCATATATTGCTCCACATTCGGCATTATAGTCAATTGACCATCTTACATTTTGTTGTTGTGCATACTGTGGCAAGAGTTCATATCATAATGCTTACCTCTAGATGATCGTTGGGATCGACATCTTTTAGTTGTCTATTATGTTATGATTTCTAGTGTTTCATTACTGCATTTAATGTAAGGTGCTACTTGCTAGTATGTTGTGTACTGCATTCCTTTCTTCCTGTTATATGGGTCCTAATTGTTGTTGTGTACTGCAATTCCTTCTTCATTTGAACCAATTTGACTTCTATATGTTTAAGTCTATCTAGCTAAAAGAAACTCAAAATTCTCATAGTGAATTCCTGGATTGAGCAGTTTCTGACAAGTCTTTCTTGATGCAGAATTAGTATGGTGCAAGAAGAGAGGCTTTTCCTTGTAGAACAGAGGTGTTTTGTTAACTGTTGTAGACATCATTTCAACTGCTTCTCATGAATTGACAAGCCGATTGTGTACAAGTTTGGTTAACTCTCGATAAGATAACTAGTTAACTCGATTAGTTATCTAGTTAATTCGATTGGATAACTAGTTAACAACTTAATAACTAGTTAACTCGATTAGTTAACTAGTTAACTTGATTGGATAACTAGTTATTGGTTAACCAAGTAACTCGATAAGTTAACTAGTTATTGGTTAACCAAGTAACTTGATAAGTTAACTAGTTATTGGTTAACCAAGTAACTCGATAAGTTAACTAGTTTATCGATTGATTAACTAGTTAACTCGACCAGTTAACTAGTTAACTCGAGTAGATAACTAGTTAACTCGATTAGATAACTAGTTAACTCGATTAGATAACTAGTTAACACTAGTTAACAACCTGGTAACTAGTTAACTCGATTAGTTAACTAGTTAACTCGTTATCTAAATTATGATGTTAACTAGTTAACTAATTAAAAATAACATAACTAGTTAACAAACAATTTAATTACCTAATCATGATAATTAAGTTAACTAGTTAACTAGTTATCAACTTGATAAATAGTTAACTCAACTGGTTAACTAGTTAACAACTTGGTTAATTAGTTAACTCGATTGGATAACATGTTAACTAGTTATCTGCTGATAACTAGTTAACTGTAAAAACTCAGATTAACTAGTTATCAATAAAAAAATCTTGTTAACTAGTTAACTTGTCCTCGCCGAAAAAAGTCACCGGAGTTTGGTCGGTCGTTGGAGCCTCGCTGGAAAAGTCACTGAAAAACATGTTAACTAACTAGTTAACTGTAAAAATTCAAGTTAACTAGTTATCAAGTTATCAATAAAAAATCATGTTAACAAGTTATTAGTAAAAATCAAGTTAACTAGTTAACTTGTCCTCGCCGGAAAGTTGCCAGAAAAAATCACCGAAAAAAGTTGTCGATAAAGTCACTGGAAAACTCGTCGAAAAAGTCACCGGCGGCCTGTAGCCGGAAAAGTCGCCGGCGGCCGATCACCGGCGAAAGAAGCTGGTCACACGAACAAAAATAAAATATTTAAAGGAAAATATAATTATAAAAGATTTAAATTAAATCTAATAATAAAATATTTATATTAAATATAATAATTAAATTCTGTGTGTAAAGTCCTAAATACCCCTAATAAATGTGGACCATTAGATTGGTCAAGGGGTCAAACTAGATCTAATGGTTGGAGGAGAGTTTGGAACTTTCCAAACCCAAAAAGTATTGGACGCTGATCCTATTCCCTAATAATAGTGAGTTAATTGAGTTATAATTATGTGACATTGTTCACTCACATCAACCATGTTACCATTTGTCTTAGAAGAATAGCACTACCCATGAAAAATATAATCATAAAAACACTAGCATAAATAAATACTATTGAAAATATAAAAGAAAAGAACAAAAAGATCGCACTATGCCTTCACATGACATCTACACGAACAAATTTGTTCCTTTTTTTAGATGGAAGCCATTCGAAAAGTTTACTTTGGCCGCCGACCCCTTAAGATGGGTGGAAGTGGATGTTCACTAAGGATGACATTTTTTCTGTCAGATCAGCTTACCACACAGTGTGTAATTCTTTTTCAACGAATTGTACCGTCCCTCCAAGGCTCCAATCCTTTGAGTCAGCCAAATGGAAGTGGCTGCGGAGCCTCCCTCTTCCACCCAAGATCATCTATTTCCTATGGAGATGCATTCACAGGGGGTTGGCCGCAAATGCATGCCTGATGACAAGACATTGTGCCCCTTCGACATCTTGCTCGCTCTGCTCCAATCATGATGAATCCATTACTCATTGTCTTTTTTTTTTTTGTGTCCCCACTCCCCATGCTGCAGACACTTGGGGCTCTGCTCCTTTCACTATTCCTATACCAAACATTATCTGCAGGATCAGATTGATAACATCGCAATTGGGAAAATTGCGACGATGTGTTGTAACATTTGGAAAGCTAGAAATGCCTTTATGTTCTGCAACCATTCCCCAGACGTAGATGATACTCTGGAGGGATCTCTGTCGGATGTTTCCTTCTGGTGCTTTACCACTCACAACCCCCCAGCCCATCCACAGGCGGGAACCCCCTGCCAAATACCTCGTCTCTCAAGGTATACTGCGACGGATCATTCCTAGATGGTCCCCAGAAGGCAGCTTATGGTGTCGTCATTATGAACACCTCAGGTCAAATCTTTGATGGGCGAGCTGGTAATTTCGTCTGTTCTTCACCAATTGTGTCGGAAGCAAGAGCTCTCCTAGAAGTTGTCTCCTACGCAAGTGTCACTTCACAACCTTGCTTTGTGCTCTCAAATTGCCTCAACCTCGTGTCTTGCCTAGAGGGCAACGTAGTCAAAATCGTGATTCCACGTGAAATCAAAAACATGGGTGAAATCAGAATCGTAGTTTTTTATCGTAAAATCGTAAGCTTTTATGAACTACTATCGAAACATTTAAGTCAACAACATATTAAGAATAAGAAGACCATTACCCAACTTAGAAAAGTCTAGATAAGAAAAAAAAGATAATGCCGGCTCTTAAGCGGTCATTCGAGGAAGTAATAATTAGATTTTAAACACTTTTTAGTAATAACTTCTAACTTAATTAATCAAAATCTTAAAAAAAATCAATTTAATTTAATTGTCTTTGTTATGACTTACATGTAGTTGTACAAACTAGTACTTTCCCCTAGAAAGTGAAATCGTAAAATACAAGAAAAATCATTGATTTTATAAGATTCTAAGATTTTGATCGAGATTTTACTAGATTTTACAACCCATAGATTTTGCGTGGAATCAAAATCGCTAGATACCAGTGAAATCGTAAAACCGTAAGATTTTAAGATTAAAATCAGGATTTTGACTACATTGCTTGAGGGTGCTAGGAACCAATGGCCTTGGGAATGCTACCATCTCCTGGGAAGTATTAAGGAGATTCTGAGTTACTCTCCGAAAATCTCCATCAGTTTCACCCCAATAAGATCTAACTTACTAGTTGATTGGGTCGCTCGCTAGAGATAACAAGTAACCTACAGACTAGCTGTTGACCTTAAGGTCTTCTCCTATAGTCCTGATCTGGGTCTCTCTCGGTTATTTTGGTGTGCCTGGTGTTTTATGGCATCCCTTTAAAAAAAAGGCTAAATCTATATGAGAGAACAAATTAACTCTCAGTTTTACTTTTACTTTTTTTTGACAGGAAAAGACGATCATTTCATTCCAACTGGGCATACAAGATACAAAATTACAGTTGTGGGAAGACCCCATTAAGGAGGCTAATCCAAGAATCAGGAATAGATCCTCGGGCCATCTGTTTAGCCACCGAATCTGCTTTTTTGTTACCAGCACGGGGGATAAACCTAATCGAGACATTGGGAGCTGTACGTAGAAGCTTGATCGACGAAGCTATAGAAGCTGCACAATCCCAAGGCCAAGGGTTCGATACATTGTTGAGAATATCAACCAGGACTTTGCAGTCAGAGGAGATCTGAACTTGCCCCTGACGAGAGAGAGCAAAGGAAATCGCCTCAAAAATAGCAGAAGCCTCTGCCGCAACAGGGGAAGAAACCAAAGTCGGGCCAGCCTTCCCTTCAGTAACAAAGCCATGGGTATCGGTAATGACGATACCATAAGCCGTCGTCCGAGTCTCATGCAAGAAGGACCCATCACAGTAAATATCCAAAGGATTTTCACTAGGCGGTGGATTTGGGAGAGTAGGGGATGGTCTGGTGGAGGTAGGGTTGGGGGTGCCGCAAAGATCCAAAGGGCAGAATCACGATTGCATCCAACGGCCGAAACCGAGGCCGAAGGTCTAACATTGTTGAAAACAAAGTTATTTCTCGCCTTCCAGATATTCCAGCATCCCGCTGCAACTAGGGATGGCAGTCGGCCCGGTTTGGTCAAAAACCGAACCGAATGGTCGGTTGACCGAAACCGAAGTGTGGCCGAAGACCGGACCGAAAATGACCGGTTTTTTAGCCGAGCCGAACCGAACCACGACCGGAAAAACCGAAGTGGACACATTTGACCGAAATCCGAAAATAAGAATCGAACTGGAAACCGAATTGAAACCGAATTTTGGACCGAAAACCCGAATTTTGGACCGAAAACCCGAATTTTGCACCAAAACCGAATTTTGCTAAAATTTTGGCAGCATAACCCTACAGTGGAGCACTTCACTTTACATATAATTATTCTTAAAAGATAATGTTAAGTGATTGGATAATGTATCTGTTCTAGTTATGGAGTGAATTAGTGGTGCTACTTACTTAGTATTAGATGATAATACATTCTAAATACAATAAACTAAAGGGACAAATATGATACACTCGACCGAATCTATGCTTATATCAAATGGTCTTGAGAAAGCTTGGTGGGCAAAGCCGAAAATATATAAAATAATTCTCTCACCGATGCAATTCCAATAACTATGGAACTAATCTGTTTCAGAAACTAAGTGTTTGGTGTGAACTGTCAAATGCACTGTGGGCTTCTGGAAAGATACAATCAACTTCAGATGATGAAACATCTGTTGAACTTGCAAATGGAATCGAAAGGGCAAACCTAACATAAAATGGCACTAGAAGCTTAACTTAACTAGAAGCTTAACTTAACTAGAAGCTTAATCTACATACACTGACTTAGCATCTCACGATTCACATCAGCAACATAATGTAACCATTTGAACATAATGTAACCATTCACAACATTTGTAACCATTTGAAAGCAGTCAGCCCTATTTCGAACTTACATTTACGATGAGCTACTCCGAGACTTCGAGAGTTCGAGTGAGCCGATGGAAAGGATGAGCTACGAAGTGTCTTTCCGTTCAAGTGTTCAACACCTAAAAAGCTTTAATCACAGTTGAAGGAGGAAGTTGAATTAGTAGGCTGCAAGTTGAAGTTCTAACTATCTAACCTAATTTCAAAACCGTAAACCTAGACTAGAAGAAAACAGGACTTACATTTCAGTTCAGACTAGGGAAATCGGCGGTGACAGTAGCTGGAGGATGGAAGGACGACTTCGATCGGTGAGGAGCTTCCGGCAGTGAGAGATTGCAGGTGGGTGTCGGCGCCTCTGCAACCTTCGGCAGTGACAGAGAAAACGCGGACTCGCCGACGGTGTTGCTGAATGCTGCCGCCGTCGGTGTTGCTGCCGCCTGCCGCCGTCGATGTTGCACTTGCTGCAGCCGCCGATTTCGTCGCTCCACCTCCAGTCCAGAGTTCTAACGCTTGACAGAGAGAGAGTAGAAAATAGAATCGTGGTGGATAGAAAATAGAATTAGGGGATAGGAATAGAAAGCTATTCAGTCCCTATTCGGCTTTTCGGTTTTTTTCAGTTTTTGACCGAAAACCGGCAAAAAAACCGAAAAAACACTAAAATCTGGAACCGGCCACTGAACCGAGTTGGTTTATTTTTGGCTCGAATCTCTCGGTTTAGGTTCGGTTTTTGGTTCTAACCGAAAAACTGATAACCGACTGCCAGCCCTAGCTGCAACCACGGCCCAAGAACCAGGTGGCATCCTGTCCCTCAGAGTGAAAAGCCAAGACCTGAAATCATCTGATAAGGGAGGAAAGAGCGAGGGGGAAACCAGAGCCCAAGTTTCACGGGCATGCTGGCAGAGGAACAGACAATGGGAAATAGACTCCTCTTGATTACAAAAAGGGCATAAAGGAGATTGAGAACACTTCCTGATGAAAAGGTTGGCGTTAGTTGAGAGACAGTTATTGGCCCCTCTCCACAGGAAGAACACCACTTTCGGGGGAATTGAGAGGTTCCAGAGCCATTTCTAGTTAGCCTCCTCGTTAGGTTGAGTTGGGTGTTGACTGAGGTTTGAAGCTTTCCTGGTAGAATGGTAGGCAGAGCGGACAGAGAATTTCCCCATGGGATCGGGGGTCCAAGCCCAGAAGTCTTCAAAATCTGGCGGACCGACTGGGATTCTTAAAATGGCTGCCACATCTTCAAGAGGTAGCATATCATGAAGTTTAACCGTGTCCCAAGTCCTAGAATCTGTATTGATGAGGTCAGCCACTTTAATTTGGGGAGGACCCTGCTGTTGAATACGAAACGAGGACAAATCGGGGATCCATGGGTCATCAAAAACCGAGCAGTCGAGGCCATTTCCCACGACTTTAACACTTCTCAGCTTAAGGGTAGACCTAGCCTCCACCGGGCTACCCCAAATCCAGGAGGGACGCCTACCCTTGGAGGCCGACAGGAAGTTGGAGGACGGGAAGTAGATTCATTTAAGTAACCGGACCCATAGAGCATCGAGTGAAGTGAGTATGCGCCAACCTTGGCGAGCCAGAAGTGCCTTATTAAATGCACCAAACTCTCTGAATCCCAGACCCCCATTCAGACGAGAGTTGCAAAGTTTTTCTCCTTTACACCAATGGATAGCTTTTTTGTCATCGACCCCGACCAAAAGAACCTTCGGAGGAGTGAGTTCATGCGTTTAACCATTTTCTTGGGAAGGAGGAAGAGACTCATAATGTAGGTTGGGATTGCTTGGATCACAGCTTTAAGGAGGGTCGTCTTCCCCGCATGAGAGAGCAATAGGCCTTTCCAAGCCTTACCTTGCTTTTCCATTCTCTCTAGCAGATAGTTAAAGGTTTCCGCCTTAGATCTTCCCCATTCAGTTGGTACTCCCAGGTACTTCGAGTGATCCCCAGAACCCGGAAGTTAGCCAGATTGGTAATTCTAAGCTGGAGGTCCGTAGGGGTATTCTTACTGAAGAAGATGGAAGACTTAGCATTATTGATCTCCTGCCCCGTAATGCTACCGTAGCCCTCAATAATGTTAATATTCCTAGTGACCTCTTGCTCAGAGGCTCTCCCAAAGATGACAGTATCGTCAGCAAAAAGGCAATGGGTTAGAACCGGGCATCTAGGTTTAAGACGCACCCCCTGGATTGTGTTCCTCTCGACTTCCTTCTCAATCATATAGGATAAAGCATTCGACATTAGAATAAAGAGGAAGGGAGATAGAGTAGGGGTGGCAGTCCCAATCTGAAACCCAAAAACCTACCCGTAATCGACCCGGTCAACGCGGTTTTATAACCGGACTGACCAAATAACGGGTCCGGGTCGGGCGGTTAAAAAAAACCGGCCAAATATTAGGGCGGTTATTAGTCCGCCAGATAACCGGGCCGACCCGGCCGAATGCCACCCCTATATGGATGACTTGACGAGTGTTGGCATCATCACATCGTTATGTTTTAAATTTATTTTCTTCGAACTCTTAGTATTCGCAATTTCAGATGTTAATAGTTATTATTAAACAGAAGTATTTGTGTTATTATTTTGGGATTTCATATTTTTAGTTTTCAGAATTAATTATTTGGTTAGGTGTTTAGTATTTCAGAATTAATTTTTATCAATTGTGTCACTTAATAAGTTAGTACGAAGTACGAACTAAATTATGAAATTAACATATCCCAAATTAAGTGCTACAATTGAAATAACAAATTATTTGGGCTACTAAAACCCATAATTATGCAGCCCAATTGGGTTTGGAAGCAGTTGGGCTACATTTGGATTCGAATTTGGGCCGCAAATGTTGGGCTTCACGCTAGGCCGAGTATAACCGTTGTTGCCCGCCCGCCCGTCGGCCACGGTCACGGTAAGGAAAACAGAACCGACGGGTCCGGGTCGGGCGGTTAAAAAAAACCGGCCAAATATTAGGGCGGTTATTGGTCCGCCAGATAACCGGGCTGACCTGGCCGAATGCCACCCCTAAGATAGAGGGTCTCCCTGTCGAATACCCCGTGTAGGGGTAACGGGTTCTGAGGGCGAGCCGTTGAACATTACTGAAAACTTCACTGTCTGAATGCACGTTTTGATCCAGTCGCACCATTGGTCCGCAAAACCATAAGCTCGGAGGAGGGCATCTAGGCATTCCCAATCAACAAGGTCGTAGGCTTTGCGCATATCCAGCTTTATCATCATATCATGCTTTCGCCCTTTTTTCCTAATGCGGAATTGGTGAAGAGTCTCATGGACCATGATGATGTTATCCTGTATCATTCTCCCACCTGTGAAGGCACCTTGCATTTCCGAAATAAGGGAAGGCATCCAGGGTTTGATTTGGGATGCCTTCATCTTTGAAATAATCTTATATGTGAAATTGCAGCAGCTGATAGGCCAAAACTGACTCATTGATTCCGGGAGAGGGATTTTGGGAATAAGAGCAATATGGGTATCATTCCAACCAGTCGGCATAACTCCAGTAGAGAAGAACTGGAGAATCTTTGAGCTGATTCCCAGGCCGATCACATCCCAGTATTTCCGAAAGAATTGACCGGAGAAACCATCCGGTCCCGGAGCTTTGGTGGCCCCCATGCTGAAAGCCGCCCTTTTGATATCAGCAATGGTGAAGGGCGCACAAAGACTGTCATTTACTTCACTCGGGACGATAATTGGAAACCCCCGGATGGTCTGAAGGTGCTCATCCGCCCGGGGTCTCTTGGTAAAGAGATTCATGAAGAAATCTTTTGCATGCGTAGCTAACCTGGATTCATCTCGGATCCATAGGTCTTTACTATCTTTCAGAGCTCTGATTGTGTTCCTCTACTTTCGAAAGACAGTTGAAGCATGAAAAAAGGCTGTATTTCGATCCCCGTCCTTGTACCAATTAACATTTGCCCTTTGTCTCCAAAAGGAGTTTTCTTCTTTCCAGTGAATCTCGAGCTCCAGAAGGAGTCGGTTCTCTTCCTCGATAACTTCCCTGGTTCGATTTGAATTCTTCAAGATGGACAGCTGATCCTTCAAATCATTTTCGCGCGTCAGCTTTAGTCTTCGATCTGAGGTAGCCCATATTTTTAGATCTTCAGCACAAGATGAGAGGTTATCAAAGGTTGGTCTCTCTTCATCCCACTTGCCAATAATGATCTCATCACATTCCGTCCTTGTTAGCCATCTAGAATCGTAGCGGAAGGGGGTTGACCTTCGTGTGCGATTCCCAAAAAGCTCAAGACGAATCGGACAGTGGTCCGATCCAATCGGTTCATCATGATAGACCACCGCGTTTTGGTAGGAGAGGCACCAACTTGTAGAAGCGAGAGTTCTATCTAACCGACATTTAATAAGACCGGAGCCCTCATGGTTGTTTGACCAAGTAAAATAATCACCAACAAAACCCATGTTAGACAAGCCATTATTAAACATGAAGTTTTTGAAGGGTTGAGACGAGGTATAAGAAATAGGATCACCGCCCGACTTTTCATAATTATATAAAAGAGCGTTACAATCACCCATGACAACCCACGGAGCATTAAGGCCCGGATTAAAACCACTAATCTCGGTCCAGAAACTGTTATGGTCCCTAATGTCATTGGGGGCATGAATGAAAGTACAGAAAAAACCCGACCCATACTCAATGAAAGCATGGATATAAAATTTGATAGACCTAATAACATTAATCCTAATATCGGCAATCCACCAAAGGGCAAGACCACCCGCTCTACCAATAGGATCAACTACAAACCCATTAGCAAAGTTACAAAAGAGTCGTTTCCTTTCCAAAAAATCACGAGCATTTTTGGTCTCCATCAGGAAAATAATCGAGGGCCTAAGATTGTCAACAAAACGATGGAGATAATCACCTGTCAGAGAGCGGCCTAACCCTCGACAGTTCCAGCTGATGATACTCATGGACGTGAGGTGGCTTAAGGCGAGCCACCGCTGCCCCCGGAGTATCCAGGTCCTCTTGGTGATCTATGATCGGTGGAAAGGTGGAGCAGCTCGTTCCTCTCCTTGATTTCTGCTTCTGCTTACTTCTGCCCACCAGGCTTTTGGATGGGGAGGATCTGGCCTTGGGAGGTCCACTTGGCCCAGCTGAGGGGAAGGAAAATGCATATCCACCTTCTGATGCCCTTCTCTTTTTAATAGCTGGCTGCAGGCTTAAGTGGAGGTCCAATATTGGGCCCGATTCTGTTGCTGCCTCCTCCTCAAAATAACTCGCCGGCCCATTAGGCCCGTCCCTCTCCCCATCGTCTTCGTGAGACACCACCAGGCTTCCCATGGAAGCAGCCAAATCTCTTGGAAGCAAAGGGGAGTTGATGTCCATAGCACGGCCCAGATGGCTCCTACGAGGGAAAATATCCTAAAAAGTTGGTGTCTCTTCTAACGGTAAGTTCAGATTGAGTGGCCTAGATCCGAAACCTGGTGGCGGCGACCCGAGAATAGGGGAAATCGGACCGTTATGCAAAGCTGCAAAACCCATCTCGTTTCCCCAGATTCCTCGAGACTGCAACCTCCCGTTAGGAAGTAGGTTTCGGCCAGAAGAGTCCGGTGACACCGGCACTGCTGAACGCCTCATCGCCGCCGCCGGAGAAATACCCCGCCTGAAGTCAACATAACTTCGTCTCGTACTCGGTGGTGAAGTCGGTGGAGAATCAAAGCCCGCCAGTAGAGATAGTCTGAACTCCCCCGTCGGTTCGCCGTCCTCGCCCGTCATCATGTCTTCCTCCCTGTACCAACACATGTCCATCTCATGCCCAATCCGCCCACAGTAGAAGCATAGGGATGACACTTTTTCATATTTGAAGCGAATGGTCTCCTGAGCTCCATTTATCTGGAGAGTTTTCGACGGCCACAGAGGTCTGGAAATTTCCAGATCCACCATGATTCGGCCGAAGCTACTCCAACGGCCTCCGTCGAGTCCCGTGGGATCAATGGAAATCAAGTTGGGAAACAGTTGAGCGATGTTAATTAGATTACCCGCATTCAGATTTGAGATCGGGAGGTCATGGACCTGGACCCAGGTCGCGGAAAACTCCACCTCTGCCGCCTGTGGCTGGCCTCTGCAATCCCATTGTCGGAGGGCGACAGTGGTTTCGGATAGGAGCCAAGGCCTTCGCTCCCACACGTGGTTAGCCACCTGAGCCGTGGGGAACGAGAAAAGGAACTTGTTCTCTCCTATATCTCTAATGACTGGCATACCAGAGCGTCCCCAGGCCCTCTTTGCTCCACCCACCACAAATCCCTTATTAACCCGTCGGGGGCAGAGGAAGCGTCCTATTAGCAGTCGGTCACTCGAGGGGGCATTAGGGCCTGTTGAGGCTTCCAGGTTAATCTCCGGGTCGGAGTTGGCTTGGCTGCGGTACCTCGATGAGCTAGCCATGGAGGCGTTTCGGGATTGCTTTTGGTAAAGGGGTTTGTTTGCTGGTTCAGGGTAAACGTAAAGAGAGAGGACGATAGGAGTATTCAGATTGATGAACAGAATAATAAAGAGAAGGGGGTTTCGTCTAAAAGGCTTGTCCTCAGTCCCTTCCTCCTTTGACAGCTCCGAATATCCTTCGGTGAGCTGCTCAGAGTGCCAGGCGACAGCTGTTGGGTCATATCTCCGCCGCTTAGTCATATCATAGGTAGCTTCTTTGCTGTTCGAATTAGTTTCCTCTGTTCTGGAGCAGAATAGGACATATAAACCCATCCGTCCTTTTTCGTCAAAGGCTTTAATGAGTCTCCGATAAGATTTTGATCTTCTCCTTCTCTCCTTCCAATTAAATGCAGGCCGGGAGGGTGGAAGTTTCCAGAGGATTTTGATAGGGAACGGTTGGTATTCTTTAATGCTGCCTTCATTAAGTTTGTGGATGAAGAGACGATTGATATCATTAAGTTTGTCGTTAGTATTCGGCGGCCAGAGATTTTTGGGGGAGGAGCCGTTTCCGGCCAGACGTGCCATTGATTTATCATGGAAAGGCTCCTTAATGGAGGTTTGCTTAGGCCCCTCAAGGGGGAAATACTGAAGCTCCTGGTCAGAGGAATCATACCAGTCGAGAAAGAATTCTAGAGAGAGAGAGAGAGTCTTCATGCATTCTTACATGAAAATGAAAATACGTAAGTTTTACTTTTACACTTTCATATATCCCCATATTTTTTAGTGTTCCACCTTGATTCGAGGCTTGACTATTGCTATCCAGAAACTGGATACCCCACCTCAAATCTGGTTGATTTGGAGATTACCCATTGACGGGGTACAATCAAACCTAATACACAATTCGAGTGGCTAAAATGTAAGGACGAACTTGAAGGTGTCCTCCATACCCAAACCTGATGGGTACCCAACATTAAACAACTTCGTCTAAGTCGTCTTAGTCTGAAAATGAGATTTATGATTTCTGATTTATGATAGTGGGGAAGGAAGCCTACCCATTATCGTTGTTTTGAGGTTCTTATCATCGTAACACTCTCTTCATGCAACTCGTAGCCATCTGGAACCCAATTTTGGTATTGATTCAAAACTGAAAGCAAAGCTAGATACCACCATCAAGAGATGCAATTACGCCTTCTACCTTCCTTACACAATTCTACGACTAGTACGAACACGTTAAAAAGGGAAGAGATGGAAATGAGACTATCAAAAATTCACAATTAGTTTGGTTTTATATCTCATACATTGTCTTACAACCAACTCCCAGTCTTTTACCTTTTGTATTTACCAATTACAATAGTTTAAGCATTTTCAGTTTTTCTTCATGCTCCGAGTCCAGTTTTGGAGGTGAGTAACAACCGTGAAGATCTTCCACTATGTACTCCTGCCAAAATCCCCCCCCCCCCAAAAAAAAAAAAAAACACTATGAATTCCTTTTCTACTCTTCAGCAACCGGATAACACATTCTATAACAAGATTGAATCAAGAGATTGATTGTGATCGTCGATCATGCTTACCTTGGTTAGCTCGCTCTTTGCAAGGATGTGGTAATGTCTCTGCCATATCTTCTGAATAGCCATGGTGGCAGCAAGGAAGCCATAAGCTATGCCCAGGATTGCAAAAATCACAACAAATACCACTGCCAAGGCAAAGCATGCCTCCATGGATGCAGGGAAGCAGTCTAAGATTCCCCATCCATAGCAGCAGTTTTGGCATCCAGCCATTCGAGGGTCACTACTGTTGAGAGTCGAGCAGTGCAGTATCAGGCCAAAAAAGCCAAGCAGAACAAAGAAAGCCATTACCCCTAAACCAATTTACCAGAAATGTCAGTATGCAGTGCCGATGGAGCTGATTGAGTAATATCAATAAAGATAAAGATACAATATAAGCAAAATCAAGACATTCGTTATCATGCAGCAATGCTAGAGTAATCTATTAGAATCTTCCTTCATTTTTTTCTGATAAGAAAGAGCAAAACTGGTCACTAAAGGCTGGTTATTAATGCTCAACAGATTAACTAATGGGTGCCCATAAGTGCTAAAAGCAGTTTGTAATGAACGCTGAAGTTCAGACTTTGAGACAAGATATTCTAGATGTTACGTTATAAGGCCATGCTAGAAGAACAGCTCCATTTCTCAAAAGAACAATATACTGCACAATCTACTTCAATTTCACAACTCACACAACACCGCATTAAGATGAGGTTCATTTTACTCCGTCCTTACACAAGCACAAATGGTGAAACAATTTCATTTGCATTGGAATCGATTACCAGAAGCAAGTAGCAGAAATTAATACTACGTAACGTGATGCAGACAGCAAGAAAAATAACAATATAATGCTAACAGTAGAATACTTTCCTCACCTATACAATAATAAAAGGGAATTGGATGTTTAGACAGTATTCGGTCCCAACCATCACTAAACGAATTCCTGAATTCTCCATCTTTGTCCATGAGGAAAGCAATGCCACCCATAGCAGCAATCATCTGAAATGAAATTTTAGACATGAGAAAAGTGCTCATATATCATCTTCAAATGCATGTGTACCATTTCTTCAACCATTATGTTTTCCTACTATGGAGTCGGAATAAGAAGCCAAGTTAAGTCGCAAACTATGGATGGGCTTTCTTACAATGCCATAGGTTAGAAGGTGCTTATCCAAAAGAATGGGTCAGTAACTCAGAGAATCCAATTGATTTTACTCATGCGTGCAAAAAACTATTGCTGGATAGGGCATCTCTCCTCGCTTTATAAGCTCACATAAACAAGTAGGGCCAAAAGATGCTGGAAATCCTGATTAGTCAGGACGAACTGAGGATAAAAGGACGGCAGGGTGATTGTACAATTATGGGTGAGCACAATGCTAAGTCATTAGTTATTGCAGAAGAGTATTAACTCAGCACTTTATTAAAAATATAAAGCAGACAGATTACTCACTGTTTGTATGGCCAAAAATACTAAAAGAACGTCCCTTGTTACAAAAAGCCTGAATTTTATTTTACGCCAAGAATTCTCCTCAAACAATGCAACTCGAAGATGAAACTGTGCTTTGCAAGTAGTGCAATGGGAGAAAGCAAATCCTTCCTGTGAAATAGAGAGTAGTTTACTTATTTATCAGTACAAATAATATGATAACGAAATTGCAAAACTGAGGCTACAGAAAGGATTTCTCAACGTAGAGAAAAAGAATTCACCTTTACTGCACGCCAATGATCAAGGCACACACGGTGAACAAACTGTTGGGTGCCTTTGCACATGCATGGAGATATCAGCTCATCTCCTATATATAAACTCACAAAGATAAGCACAGTAAGCTGAAAAGACGTATCTGAGACCAAATGCTAGCCAATCCACAATTGCCAGATTACTGACTAAGCAGATACAGCGGCACAAAGTTGCAGAAACAAATCAATCAGTTGGACTACATATATCAACTCCAGAGAACAAGATGGCTAACAGTCTTATAAATAATGGCTTCAGGGCTGGCTCCAACTTTCTGATATGATGAAGCAACGTGAAGAAGCAGCACCTAAGATGGAAATGACACATTACAACCGTTGCAATAAGGTTGACACTCTCTAAAAACACAAAAGAATGTGCGGTTCTTGGTCTCATTGCCAAACAGCAACTTAATATCTTACCATTAGAATCCAGAACAAGCAACTATGTTCTAGGAATCCCTTAGCTAGCAGCCGAAGGAACTGCACTGCACAAGGGGAAGTGGACTCCGTCTAACTTAATAGACTTTGCAAGAGAGACGTGGTTTACAGCATTATAACAAAGTTTCGGCACCACTATTTCACAATCAATCACGGTCTGACAACAGTGAAACAAGTGCCAGTATGCCACTTTATCATCCGTTCTCTATATGATCAGGAACAAATAACTACACCTATCAATTCATGAATTGGAACGGATAACCAACAAAGTTGGAGAAATTTCTACCCAAATTAGCCAAAAGCCATCAAACGCACTGACCTGGCTCGCAATCGCTCTCGAGACAAATGCGACAAGCGGGAACCGAACCGTTTTCGACATCATCCAGATTCGTAATCTCGGTTGAACTAACTGGCGATGACAAGGACGAATCCACCGGATTCTGGAGCAGAGGATCAGCGTCACTATGACTCTCCCCGCCAGCTGGCTCCATCTGTACCTCCGCTTTCATCTAAATTTCTGTATCGGGAACCCTAAATTTTGATTGCAGAATTGCAGAATCAGCTACCAGTACTAATAAACAGAAAGAAAAACGAAGACCAGGAAATCAATAATCACCTGACTACACAAGAAAGAGAAGGCGATCGTAGAAACTAAATCTCCAACGGCGGAATTCGCAACGGTGATCAAACGGCGGGACTGCCAAACCGAAATTCCGGCGAGACAGACAAAAAAAAAAAAGAAGGTTTGTTAACGGGGATAAGAAGAAAGAGGTAGCGAAGCAAATGAGTTCCGAGTAACCATTTTGTTCTCTGAAATTATTTTATTTGTTTGGGTAAATTTCTGGGCGGGCGGAGCAGGAAGGCAGTTTTGGGACAGGACAAGATAGCTGCGGGTTGATCCGATGCATGTGCCAATTTCTTAGGGATAATAGGCTGGTTAACAAACAATTACTCTTACAATTATTTGCGCAAAACACATTCTTCTATTTGGAATTTTTAACAAATAAATTTTTCTGATAGAATTTTGATAAACTACGTTACGATTTTGCTAACACGTTATGTTCACTCAGCTTGTAGGTTGTCTGATTTGACATGTCAGCAAACTGCAACAACGTCGTTTTGCCTTTTGATTGATTTTTATTGAGGAAAAAATTTTCATCCCATTACCCTTTTGGTCATTAAACTCCACCATTCTGATCCCACTTTCTACTCTTCGCACTGCTGCTAAGAGCATCTACAATGGTCTTGAAATTTAAAGCTTTAACAAGTATGTCACATCATTTTTTTTTAAACACTCTAACTTATAAAGCTATTCCTACAATGGCATGAAACTTACAGAGCTTTATAACCTTTCAAATATTAATTAATAATATAATATGATTAAAATATTAAAGGAAAATAGCACTTTGCCCCCCAAACTTTTCCAACTTTACAAATAGCCCCCCTATATAAATACAACCTCCTAATTTGATCACTTTACATTTTGGGTCTTTCCATTCCACCATTCATTTTCATGACGTTAATTGGTACGCATTCAATACACCACACTAGCTCCAAGACCATGTATCAACTGACTAAGTATTTTATGATTGAGAATATAATATATAATTACAAATTATGAAATCGACAAATAAATCGCCTAAAAATTAATAATATAATTAAAACAACATAATACATCCCTTTGAAGATAAACAGGTCAAACTCAATTTAAAATAGGTATTTGATGGAATACTATGAAAAATGCAATCAATTAGTCCAAACCTAAAAATATATATCTTCAATATATTATTCAAACCCTCATATCCCCATGTATCCACACTATGAGTATTTCAATCCAGCAATGCAACAACAATATACACCGCAAAGTATGCCAACACCGCCTGCCGATACAAGACCTGATGATATGGTGGAGTCTGACGGAATGAGTAATGATGAAAGTTGCAAGAGGTGGACCGTTGAAGATGACAAATTGCTTGCAAGCTCTTACCTCATCATCTCAATTGATAGTGTGAAATCAATGCTTAACCAATGCTTCATTCAAACTAAAAGACAAAATCATAGCGGTTGGTCGGATGATCAAGTTATGGGAGCTGCACGAGAGTTGTTTTACTCCATGCGTAACAAACATTTTAAGTATGAGCATGTGTGGATGATGGTCAAAGATGAGCCAAAATGGAACGCGGGCAACTTAAGTGAACCATCTTCGAAAAAGAAGAATGTGTCTGCATCTGGAGATGACTCACCTGTAGGTGATGAGGATACACCCATTATCACTAATGATGATGAAGTTGAAAATCGTTCGATGGGTCAAAAGAGGGCGAAGAGGAAAGCCAAAGCGAAAGTCAATTAAATAGATGAAAGCGTAATCAACAAGTTGAATGAATTTCGTGCGATGAATGTGGAGCGGATGGACATGATCAAACAAATGAAAGAAGTGATGCAGGAAACCATTAACAGTAGTTCGATTGGGGCTGATTATGCGAGAAATTAGGAGAGATAAATGAGTTGATTGGTGAATTGCATAAAGCTTTTTGCAAAAGCTTTCAATATACAAAGCTTTTGCATTCTCTCTCTTCCATAATTTCCACCTCATACTATTTTATGGATTATTATATTTTCACTTAAAGCTTTAAACTTTTAAACCATATCATTGTAGTCCCTAATACTTTATATACATAAAGCTTTTAGTGCCACCTAGAACTCTTCTAAGGTTTAAAGCTTTTTAAAAGCTTTAAACCTTTTACACAAGACCTTTGGAGATGCTCTAAGCTCCAACATGCTACTGTTAATAATGACTGCAATCACAAGCCCAAGAAAGACAACTGCTACTGCCAGAAGCAGCATCGGTGGCGGCAAGAGGAGTCTGAGAAGATGAATTATCGAGCTTTGACGATTGGAGATCGACAGTGGAGAGCCTGTGGTGGAAGTCGAGTGATTACGAGAGAAATGATAAGAGGATGAAAATCCTCTTCTTAATAAAAATCAACCAATAGGAAAAATGACGTCGTTTCGTTTTGCTGACATGTCACAACCTATGGGCTGAGTCAACATAACGTGTCAGCAAAATCGTAATGACGTTTATCAAAATTATAACGAAAGAGCTTCTTTGTTAAGCGTTCAAAGTAGAGGAGTGTGTTTTGCGCAAATAATTGTAAGAGTGATTGTTTGTTATATTTCAATAGTATAGAGCATCCACATCCGCATACTGGTATTGTAATAAATTGGATGAAAAAAAATAATCATCAAGGAAAATGACTAGCAAAAGCTAACAAAATAAGAAAATAATTAAATGCAGAAAGCAACAAATCCTTACTTGGGCACATAAAAAACCAAAATCAAACAAATTAAAGCAAACCGAAGCAATTATAATGAAACATTAGAGAACACATGATTTTTAAAAAACACTTGGCTCTAGGCATCTCTGAACATTTTTCTTCCATTGCCAATCTTTAAAAAAATCTTTAACAATGAATTTACACATCACAGTGGCTTTTAACCATGATTCGAGATTCAAAGAGAAATTATAACTTTTTAAAAATTGATTTCATGAAAGAATTTAAGCATAAAGAAACATATGTAACTTCTATGAAAGTAGTCTAAATGAAAGAACATTGACTAGAAAAAAAGGGAAAACATACCATAGCCATGCAGAATTCCTTGTACATCTGACGTCGGGATTGCATCCTCATCTAGTTCAGATATAGCATCAACATCGGGCGAATGATCACTCTGTGAATTATTTAGATCAAAAAGAGGTGCGGAGGAAGGTTTGTTGACTTGGGAACTCGAACCAGGTTCATCCGTTACAGGTTTCATTTGATTGAGAAATTGATCCGCCTCTTATATTCCTAAATTTCTTGGTTCTGAGTAATTGATCTGAAGTGGTTCTGGTCATTAATCGTATACAATATATGAGTTGAACTTATTTATCTATATGTATTCATTAATTAAGCAAACAGGTAGATAATAGTTAATAGTGACTGAGACCGGTAGTGGGTTTTCCATTAAGTTCTCATGACCCTAGATACTGCCATGAACTGGTAAATTTCATGTTTTGCTTTCCGCAGTCGTGTGCTAGAATTTGTAGCACAGAGATGAATTGCCTGTAAAAAACTGAGAACCTATTTTGCCTAGTCATTTGTCAATGCCAGACTTGAAGCATTTATTTATATTAAGAAGACAGGATTGTAGGTTTGAAGATCTGATCTTGTGCCAGAGAATTGTTTGTGCTCTTTGGGGAAGCCTGGTATGTTTTTCTTTTGGTCAAGCCAACATGTAATGTAAGAGACCCATATGTTCAACTTTCTAGTTTAAAAACTTGTATACATCCAATTATACTTATATCACAACCAAGCTAAGAGAAGAGAGTGATTATAAGAAATTTTCTATAGTATATAGCTTATGTGTAATTGTGTGTTATGAGTATATTAGAATGCTTATATGATAATTGTGTGTTATGAGTATGTTAGAATTCTTATAAGCGTTCGAATAAGCACACGGTCAGACTAGAAGTTGATACAGAGTTCGAATAAGCGTATGATGAAATTATACAATTGATTTATGGTAGCATTCAATATACGGGGCAATCTAATTAGATTTAAATATCTCCTTTTTTTGTACAATACAACACTGATGACAGATGTGATAACTGGTGGCGCTGGTGGAGATGGTGGTGATGAAAACCATCACCCAAAGAAGCCCCCGCCGGAAGATTACAAAGTCCATATGATTGGTGAGTTTCAAAAAGCTAGTACATATTTATGACTGTAATATAGTAATCACTAGCTCTCACATTAACCCCCCCCCTCGATGTATATAGATTGTAATACTGGAGTTCGTTGGGTGGAAAAGGCAAAAATAAAAGATTGGGCTACTGTAGGGAGAATGGGGCGCATCGAGGTGAAGTTGGACAGAGACGGTATGCCTTGTGGTGTCGAGGGTAAGTATTTGCGCCAGTATCTTGGCAAAATCACAGGACAACCCAATATTCTCCCCATTGGGGAACCTTCATCCGGGTATGAGTTTCTCAAATCTTGTTAAATTTACTGATGATTTTATTGTGTTAAATGTTTATTGTGGCATGACAGCGCAACTTCACTTTGGATGACGATGATGATGATGCGAAGATAGAAGAATTTGTCATGCGAAACCTAGGCGTCAAGTGGAGGGAATGAAGGGGTCGACTATGGAAACATGCAGAGTGTGATCTGACTCAAGGCCTGGAGTATAACTTGTCCCGTAGGCCAAATGATGTATTTGAACGGGATTGGAATATGTTATGTCAGTACAGGCTGAGATAGTCAACTTTGGTAAGGACGAGATGAACAATAATACACATACTACATTTGATCTCACTAAACAAAATGCACGGTTATTTATATCTATTTTTTCGTGGGATGCATGTGCAAGGAATGCTGCTAATCGAGCAAATCAAGATATCTATCATACAAAGGGATCAAGACCATTCAACGTGGAGCGTGAAATTATGGTAAGTAAACCAACTCATTTATAGAAACTGTAAGTGTTTCAATTGGTGAATGTGGAAGTAGGTGTATCAGTTGTTTACATATTGTAGCCTATAATATTCTTTGTTTTGTAGGAAAAAGAGAAGTGGAGGGAAGTGAGTAGAACCGAACTCTTCATTAGATGCTATGAGAAAGAGCCAGGAAAATGTGCTAATCCTGCCACAGAAGCATTTGTGGTATGTGTTGTAGTAGTAGTTTATAAGCATACCTTTGAACTTAATTATATGAGAATTTGTTACTTACTGATACATGTGTGAAATTGAATGTAGGAGTCCATTAAAGGGTTTTAGTCTGATCCTACTATTGACTCGGGGACCAGCCGAAATGATGTACGCAACAAGAAGGAAAAATCAGAGAGAGTACGTCATCTTGGCTTTGGAGCGAAAGCCAAAAGGGTAAGTGATATAAGGTTGTAGAAATGTGAAATGGAATGATAATAGGTTGTAGAAATGGATGAAGGAATGAATGCATTGTGTGTTATTTTTGTAGGTTAAAGAGTATGAGAATATGTGTATATATGAATTGGTCATGTCGATTTTTTTGCAAAATTGCTTATTCAATTGTTTGTTGCAGGTGTATTGTGGGTCCTCTTCATCTTCTGGGTCCCGGGAATCACCCAATCCAACCCTCCCAAGTTGGGCCTCATTTGGTGTGAAGGTCGCGGAGCACTTGGACAAAGCCATTGGTCTATCTCCAGACTTCGAGGAAATGCGAAAAATGTTTGCAAACCAAGGAGGATGTAGTGGAAGCGCTCCTACCCCAACAACTTATGAAAATATTCCTAGAAGTGAAGAAGAGAATGATGATGAAAGTAACAATGATGACGCTTAGATGCTATCGAGGTTGTAGGTGTGTGCTTTAGTAGAGGACAAAATAATTAAGTAATTATGTGTGTTTATTTTATCTGGATACTTAGTACATGTTTGTATTTCAGTGCAATTGTGAACAATGACGTTGTTTAATGACTATAAATTTATTTACATAATGTCCTCTTTCAAATGTCCCAAATATAAATCGAATAGTAGGCGGTAAAAAATTAAATAGTAGGTGATGCTACTGTGCAGGAAAAAAAAGATTTAACAGGCGGACATGGCCGCTGTTAAATTGTAATAATATAACAGCGGCTTTGGGCCGCTGTTAAAATTGCCAACTTAAAGCCTGCTGTTAAATTGCCTTAGCATTGGGCAGTTTAACAGCAGGCTTCGGCCGCTGTTAAATGTAATTAACAACGGGCATGGCCGCTGTTAAACTGCTTATCTGTCGCTGTTAAATGGGCAGTTTCCTGAAGTGATAAGAACGAAGCAATCGAACCTGAGAAGGTCATTGATTTGGAGGCATATGTGCTCAACTATGAGAGAAACTTGGATGACATTCGCGTGGAGCAGGCTGAGATCATTGATTATAACACATCATACTGTCTCTTTCCTCCTCCAGTGGGAAAATTTGAGAAGAAAAGGTCATTCAAGCAGAACCAGGATTTCTTTGAGCAACACCAACTACATCTCAATCTTTCTAGAGTGCTATTTGGCACCCAACCTCTAGCCTAGAAGAAACTGATTGACTTCAAGGAACTCTTGAGTTGGGCTCCATAACCTGGTATCGTCTAACTCAAAGACGTTAAATAAAAGAGCGCTTCTAGGGAAGAAACCCGAACATTGAGTTTTTTTATTTATTTTGAGTAATTTAGTGAGTTTTGTGTCGAGTCGGTTGAGTCTGGATGAAATAAAATAATTGAAAAAAAATAAGTAAAATAGATTTTTTGGAGTGTCTTCACATCATCATGTGTCAAGAAAGCACATTAGGTGAAATTTGAGGAATAAAATCACTATTTCAAAACACCACATTGGTACTTTCAAGACACATAGTGCTAAAAGAATTGAATTAAAAAAAAGGGAACAACAGCTCCGTTCTCTCTCTCTCTACGTAGAACTCTCCCTCTACTCCATCTTTTTCTTCGACCCACCACAAAACCCACGCCGGCCTCACCAACTCCGACGGCAGCTCCACCACGCTGGCACCCCTTGCCGCTGCCGGACTACCTCCCCTCACGCCAACCGCCGTCCAGACTTGCAGCACCGGCGACGAACCATCAATCAGAAACCCAATTTTTAACCACATCTCGGTATTTATTAATTTCTCTCTATTTCTAGTAGTTAACTTGATTTCCACGTATGTACCACCCCTCCCATACTCTTATACTCTTTTGGTGTTCTTGACCCGAAACCCTAAATTTTTCAAGTTTGTGTAATTGAGAAATTGATCTGATATAAATGAAATTAGTGGTATATTGAGATTATAGTTTGAACCAGGGTTGTTTCGATGTCGTTTGCCCCTCCAATTGAGCATCTAATTTGACTTTTCATACTAAAATTGCTCGAAATTGGGGATTTTTGCATATGACCGAATTTGGATGAATTGTTACTTCAAACATGATCTTTTGATGATTATGGATATGTTTGCATGCTTGTAGTTTTAATATATATGCATTTAATATGCTCGTATGATGAAATGAGTGAATTTTGTGTCTCAATTTCTTGAGTTTATGATCTTAGCATGTGGGATTTGTTTAGCTGTCTTGGATGTGATTATTACTTGATTTATGACAAATTGTTGATTGAGTAATGACATTTCCTTGTTCCATTGGTTAAATGCTCGAATATGTTCATTTTTCTAAGTGTTGTATTGTGTCTTGATATGTGTTTAGGGGACTTTGGCTTAAATTGTTGGCAATCATCATACATTCTTCAAACTTTGCTTCTTTGGTGTTTGTTGTTGTTGCCATTTTTCAGGGTGGACATATCAAAAGAGAATACCTCTTCTTTATCTCGTTGTGGCAAGGAAGTTGGCTAGATTTCAAGTGGAGGATCGAGTGCAGTGACTTGTCATCTAGATGAAGGGCGTCACAGCCATGAGTCGCATTGATTGGGAAGACATGGAGGAATTTTCAGTGATCACATTGATTTCAGGATTTTTCTTTATTTTTTTATCATCCAGAACTCTGTACTTTTATTTCTTTATCCGTGTCGGTTTGTCACATTTTGAGTCTTTGTCGAACTTTTATAGTTGTTAAGTCGGTCTTTGTAGTCTAATACTTTAATCGTGTCCTATCTTCCAACGTCTTCAAGTTAAATTTAGTACTCTCGATGAATCAGATCATGATTATTACCCCGGTGTTTCGCTCACGCCTTCTCCGGCATCCTCACGGTCCATTGTCAGTACCTCTATACACTTTTCTAATCTCGTTTTGGTCCATTGAGGACAATGTCCAGTTTAAGTGTGGGGTGGTTTCTTTGCATGACATGCATGTTGGTTAATTAAGTTCTTGTCGTTAAATGGGTGGTGATTGTGCTTTGTTTTTCACTCTTCCACTAATTCTCATTCTCGTTTGCAAGTATCTCTTCGCATTGCTTAATATCTTCTTGAGTGACTTACCTTTTTCCATATGGTGAGATTGATGTGGTGTTTTGGCTTAACCAAATATGTGTGTGAGAACCCGTATTATGGTCATCTCTCATTCTTCTTGCTCATAATAGTCTAGGAACTTGCTATTATCGTGTTAGTGAACATGTGACTTGGTTTTGTGGAAGACTTGGTCTAATCTTTTGCTTGAAATTTCTCGATTCTGATGTCATGATCAGTCTAGATAAGGGATTCCTAAAAGTGTGTTTTAAATCAATGCCAATGTGCTTAATTCAGAAAGTTTTTGAATCAAAGTTGAAGTGTCGGTTGTGGTTGATTCACGAGCTGGCATACGTGCCTACCCATTGCTTAGTCCAAAATGGAAGTTTCAGTGTGACATTCTTCTTCTCAACCTACTCCCGATCATGGTCAGGGTCTCGGATAACGCTGAATTCTAAAGATTTTCGGTTGCTCCATACCTAGTGGTATCCACAATCCTACCACCAAAGAATTAAATGAAAAGGAAAAGAAAGAAAAGAAAAAGTCACCATTTTAACTTCCGTTTTCTTTCCCTTATCTAGCGAGTGTCGGGTTACGTCCTAGAGTAAGTGTAGCGAAAGTAAATATTATCTTACCTTTACCAAGTTTTGTTCACTAGCTCGATAAAGTCATGTTCCTCTTTTACTCTGGCAAATGTTTGGTTTTTATTTGTGTGGTCAGTCGGGTAATCCTCTTGTTTGATAAAAACACCATATACATCATTCGAGGAACCAATAGGTTTTCGGTTTTCTCATTCAGATTGGTGTATTGTTGCGTTAGAGTTCTTGCTTGAGGACAAGCAAAAACTTAAGTGTAGGATCATTTGATGCGTGCAAATATATGTGCATTCATTCCCATAATAAGCAACATTCTTGAGTTATTTTTCATATATTTTAGGTTATTTTTACTTATTTGATGATAATTGTCATGAAGTTACCATGTTGTTCCAATTTATGTTTGATTTTGTTTTTGACATGTTTTAGGTCAAGTTCGTTGATGGAAATTATTAAAGGAACCAAGTGGGACAAATGGAGCTCAATTTAGTGAAAAAGCATGTTGGTGATGTCTTCTGGACACCATGTGTCTTCCTGACACACCCTAGGCCGAAAATTAGGCCTTTTCCAAGTAGGAAAAGAGTTCTAATTAGGGGAAATTACCTTCTTAGGGGGGACCACGAATTTGAGAGGAAATATTAGACTTTTTGGACATGAGAGATCACAATTCATTCGTCATTCAATTCTCGACGAACCAGACACTCTCAAGAGGAGATTTTGGAGCTTTTAAGGCACGATTGAGCGGAAGGAAGCAGAAGATTGGTCAGAGGTTAGATCAGTTCATCAAGAGTAGTTTCTTACGGAGCAAGATGACCATCTCTCCGGTTTTTCTATCTATTGTATTTGTGATTTCTCTCAGAACCATGAGCAGCTAAACTTCCATATTAGATGAAACCCTAGAGAGATTTTGTATGAATTGGGTTTTTAATCCTTTGATGGTAATTGAGGTTTATTCAGACTTTTGATGTGATTCTCCTAAACCCTAATTTGAAGTTGTTTGAATCTGATTGACTTATTGTCAGTTTCTTTGCTCATCTTTGATTTCGCGGGTCTGACCAAGAATGTGAGTCATTCTAGAGTTTAGGAAGTCATTAGGTTTTGCCGATAGCTTGACCATAGGTCGGTAGACCTAATCTCTTTGCATTATCTGTGTGACATTTTACCGAACACCTTACATGTGTTCTTGACAATTTGCAAGTTAGTTTGACCATAGGAACTTGTAGGTTTGAAAGGATAGTGTCTTTACGACCTAACCCTATAGTAGAGATCAACCAAGGAAGTGTCGAATCATCAAGTCTATTGAACCGAAATTGCATTGCATCTATCCATCTTAACGAAATGATGGATTCTAGTCTGGACAAATCTATCTTTAAAACCAACTTGTTTACTTTTGCATTCTTAGATTAATTAGATCACAAACCAATTCCAAAACCAAACCCTTGAAACCTGAACAGCTTAATTCACTATGTTGAGTAATAGAACAGAAAAACTCTAGGGAAATACGATCTCGATAGAGCATTCTAGTGAGTAAGACTAGGTGTGCGTTAGTTTTCACTTCATATCCAATCCTTCTTCGCCGTCAACCTTGAATTCTTTCCTTCCACTGCCGCCTCTCCACCTCTCAATGTCGTCTCTCCAACTTCCTCCCACTACAAAAAAAAGCATTTAGCGTCTTCATTCAGACGCGCGTTATAGCATTGGTCATCGATTGACGCTAAATGAAATAGCGTCGGTCGATAAACCGACGCTAGTTCTAGTGACGCTAAATGCTGACCAATTTCTCGAGTTGAAATCACCTTGGCTTGGGTTTGGCTCCATTAACTTCCGAGTCGGCTCACAAACCAACTTGCTTCAAATTGAATCGTGTCGCGAATGCAATTTTTCCGAGCCAAATGTTGAGCGAATCACGGACAGCTTTGTTCGTTAACAACCCTACCCTGTTCATGTAGAGGGATCCAAAACGATTGAAGTATTGAAGTTACTAAAACAGAACATGACCACACCCAGTCACTACACAGATGTCTTGCTTACAACTAAACCAAGGAGGAGCAAGAACAAGCAAACAATCTCCAGGGAACAATATAGTAGCCAAAATTAAACTTGAAACAAATCTCATCAGCAAGTAAATAAGGCTGATCTGGATTCTGGGGTTGGTTACTTCAACAAAAATCAAGCAAAGAACGCATTACTTTAAGCTAGTAGCTATACAAGTACCAAAGCAGACAACCTAATGATAAATAAATAAGTAAACAAAAAGAATTGTTCTCTTCCAGAGGGAGATTACCAGTGGAGCAGAAACACAACTTAAACACAAACAATACGGCCACTTTCAGGATTGCTTGGTAAAGAAAGTGGTAGTCCATCCAATACACACATATTTTTTTTCTTTTCTTAAAATGCAAGCATGAGGGGCTCCTCCAGTTCTACCACCACCACCTCCTCCGCCTTGCTCTGCATTCCAAGCAATCCTTTCTTCTTTTAGAACTAAGGCAGCCACAGCCAGCCATATTTACCACTTCTTTTAATACAAACTACCAACAACTTCATCATCATCATCATCATGTGGACTCTTCTGAATAGCTAGCTCCATAACTAGCAGGCAACAGAACATGCTGTTGCTGGTTCTATTTGACCTATGCTGATGCTGAGGGAAATGGGAGAGTTGAAACCTGTTCCAGCTGCATTTTCCAAGTTTTCCCATGTTAATCTCCTGTTCTCTGCCACCACATTTGGCTTCAGTTGTTCTTCCTCCAACTTGCGTTGGCAGGCCATCATTAGCTCCTCATCCATCTCCAGGAATATCTTTCTTATGTATTGTGTCAGGTTCAGAACTGCTTGGTTCCAGTGGTTCTGACTGTTGTGTTCCAGAGCTGAGAAGATGATAGGCACTATCACCTCTCGATTCTGTACAATAAGATGGTTCACAATTCGCTCGTTGTTCCATAGCAAGTGAGCTCGTTCAGCAACCTGCAAAATGTCAAAGTTTTGTCATTAGCATTGGTTGTCTTTTGATGAACAACTTCTATTTTATCTCAATATTAGTGTTCCAAATTGAAGGTGCTGTTCTCTTAGAGAACATGAATCCAAAACTTCAATAAATCCGGTGTCAGTAAATTTGGCGCTGTCAGATGTTTTCGTCTCATTAACAATTGGAAAGCTCATCAGGACTCTAACCAGTATGTTTCATCTTCCATGTATCCATCTAATATACTCAATTTTGTAAGTCTACCAGCTAAAGCGGGAAATGCTTCAAACTGCCAAATAAGTTCATGATCTAATAAACCATAAATGCATATTTTCATTCCACGATACAGGAAGGAGAATGCAGATAAGGTTTTCTACCTGATAATGTGAACTATTCAGACAAGCCCCTATTCGTCGAAACAATGGCACCATGACCTTTTGAAACTCATCCATGCTAGTCATTTCCAAAATCTCTTCTAGCTCACTTATAAACATCAACTCCTTTTGGCTGTTCGTCACAGGCCAGTACTTCAATAGGCCTTTGATAACTGAAGCAGCCAAATTGGGATCCTTGTCCACAAACTGCACAACACAAAATGACAACTGTTGATGATAGATGCCAACTGATTTTGGTTTATGTAGAGGTATTAAAGCCCTCCACAGAAACAACTTGTGCTCTTCCTTCAAAGGCAGTGCAAACCCACTAATAATGCTACCGAAGATCTCCAACAGCTCAGCAATTCCATTATGTCGTTCAATCTCGTAGACAAAACGGTAGATGATGTTGCTGACACCTTTTCTTATGAAGGGCCTGTGTACCATGAATTTCCCATAAATCCTATGTAAAACAGTTTTCAAACAGTCCCTTTCTCTTGGATCATCAGAATCGAATAGGTCAAGTACTTTCAAAACAAATGCATGATCCACATGCTTCTTTGCCATCTTTGCATCTACTAAACTTGTAAAACGAAGTAGTAGATCATATACAATTTGTAAACACGACCAAGCAGGATCAAAGATTGGTTCTTCATCTTCAGTTTCTCCACCACTCGTACCAGAACGATACTTGGGAGGGAAGACCCTGAACAAGTTTGCTGCAAACATCTTACACATTGCTGCAATAGCTGGTTCAGTGAACTTTGCTGATCCTGAAGAAACAAAATCAACAAGCTCCACCAGTGCTTCTCGTTTAAGATCTAGCTGGGCATCGGCCTTGACTGGATCACTAAAATCAGATATCTCACAGCAAAAGTTTAGTTTACTAACAAACAGATTCTGCTTCTGCGGAGCTGAAACATCCTTGAATGAAAGATGGGGCTCCACTGCATCAGCCCCAGTCATAATGCTTGAAGGAAAAACTGCAGAGGAAACCCTTTTAACAACATTTAACCGACTCGAAAACGAGTTTCCTCCATTTGTTAAGGGGGCTCCATTACCCAAGTTTGCAGGATTGCTATTATCATTAATCACTGCGGCCTCTAGTGGGTCGGATTTTGGAGACTTGCGGGGAATTTTGCTGAGAATTTGCTTGAGCATGGCACTAGTTCAAGACAAAACCTGGATCAAATCAACAGATGAGAGAGAGATCTAACAGTAGAGAACATGGCCATCAAGATAAAAAAAAAACCTTGTTTGAATGGTGTTGCACATCAATGCATGAAAGCTATTAGGGATCTGATAAGAAAAATAAAACTGAAAACTCCTCGTTCGCACTACAAAAGCTGAACTTGATGTATGTGGAAACATGTGTGTGCAGAAAACCAGGAAACTAGACTTGATTGCCTTCCAGACGCATAAGGAAAAAATAACTAGATAAGGAAGCTATCAATCAGCATGGCAACAAATTTCAAACACAGAATCTATCTATCTTGATTAAAAAAAATAGAGAGCCCAAAAATACTTTCTAAATTAGTTACAGTAATCCGAGAAGCCGAAGGTTGAACCTTGCTTTATTGGTTGGCAAAAGGGCAAACTCGAGTGGAAGCAAAGAGCCCAGATCAGGACAACAGCAACCCATTTTATTTTGCAGAAAAGTTTCCAGCAAGAGCAACCTACCAATCCGAGGAAGAAGAAAAAAAGAAAGAGAAACTCTGAAAGGCAAAAGAAAAAGTGACTTATTCCTCCACAGTTGGGGAAATAAAAATGAATTTTTGAAACAGAAACCCTAGATCTGATACAATTTACGACCGCATATTAAACCGAAACACCAAAGATCTGGAAAAACGAAGAGGCAGATCTCTACAGCACAACTTTAACAAATCTCCAGTCAGGTTGAGATGATGAAGTAGTGATGCTTAGAAGGAATAATGCAGCTCCAAAAAAGCATTCATCTTGAAGCAATGCAAAAGAAAACAGAAGCTTAAAACAGAGATGCAGAGATATAGAGAGAGAGAGAGAGAATAGAAACCTGGGTTTATCTTTTCCAGTAAAGAAGTGTGACGCTAGGTCTGAGAGAGAGATAGAATGAGGGGAAAATGCTTGGTAGGTTTGATTTTGAGTTGAGAAAAGCAACCAACTTTTCCTATTATTGGATATTTGCAGAAAGAAAGAAAGAAATGGAGATACATGAGAGCTAAAATGTCTAATTAGTAAATTACTTGGATCTCCAATTCTCTGTCTGTATGAAATAATGGTGAAAATGAGAGAAAAAGCAAAAGGCACCTCCTCCTCCTCGATTGGAGAGAAAGAAATACTGAAGCTACCAGCCTACCACCCACCGACGGTCATTCCAAAATCTGTAATTCCTCCTCAGTAATTAATTTTCTTCTTTCTTTTTTGGATTTAATAATTTCGAATGATTTTTCTTTGCTTTATTTTCATTTATCTTGGTAGACTGAGATTAGTGTTTGAAAAAATGGAGACCCTCAACAACAAATCTGATCCTTTTTCAATATATAAAAGATCAAATGTGACACTGAGTAATTTGGCCCCAATAATTTGGCCAATAGTAATCATCATGGTGGGACTACCATGTTCTTTTTCGTTTTGGAATTTTGATGTCTTCAACTGTGAAATCTTAAAACACAAACTTCATCAATTTTAGCTCACGTTGAAGCTCTTCCGAGGAAAGCTGAAGTCCCAGTAGTCTGGTCCTTTCATGGTGGCTAGACAGATACCATTTAGAGTTGTGGAAATCAAAGTGGTCAATTAAGAGTCATTCATAGTGAACAGTTCTCCCCTCAAGAAGTACCCCAAGATCTTATTGTCGCTCAGGTTGACGTGCATTTCATCACACCACCTTGCTGACCTCTATCCAGGTATCGTTCGGCTCAAGGACGTTAAACAAGAGCGCTTCGTGAGAGGCAACCCATAGCTGGAGTCAGTTTTGAGTCTAATGAGTTCGTTCTTTGTGTTTTCAGTCGTTCGAGTCGATTTTGGGGAAAGCCAAAAGTGTCGGTTTCTTGGTTTTTATTTTTCCTAATGTGCGTCTTGAGTCCACGGTTTTTTTTTCAATTTATTTAAAAAATGATTTTCTGTTCTTTTATTTTTGTTTTTTCGAAGTTTGGGTCATCAGTTTTGTCGATTTTATTGTGTTTTAAAGAATTCTTGCTAGGTCCAAGGTTCTCGACGAGAAGGTCAGACCTTTTCTCTATCCAAAATTTTTTTTTCTTGAAAAGGTTCTCACCGAGAACCTTGAGTTTCTCGGCGAGAAGGTTGGCCATTTTGTGTGAGTTTAAGTCAGCCCTCTTTTGTATTAATTTTTGAAGAGGTTCTCGTCGAAAACTTTGAAGTTCTCGGCGAGAACTTGGGTGAAAAATTCCAGAATTGCCCCCATTTTAACTCTTATCTGGAAACAAAAAAACCATCCCCCCTCAATCATCTCTTCGTCGAAAATCACACACACATAGCCCCCTTCGTTCTCGCTGACCTCCCCTTCACCAAAACCATTGTCGCTCGCCTCACTGCCGGCGAGAATCGCCACCCAATCCCCAACCAAAATCCGACCCCCCAAACCTTAAATCGCCCCAATCGGAGCTCTCTAGCTTTGGTTCCACCTGAAAGAGTTTTTTCAAGTTTTCGTGCGTTTCTGTCGATTTATGGGAACTATTTCTTCAAGATTAGTTGTTGATATTTTCAATACGAATCTAGGGGTATATAGATTTCTTCGCTTCATCGAGTTTCGTTTTGGTTGACTTGTTAACTTGTCTCGATTTGCATGCCTGCTTATTATGTGATATGTTTTGCGAATCTGATTGAATATACATGATCTAGACCATTCTAGGAATGATGTGCTATAATTTTGTGTCGTTTGGATATCGTTTTCCTTGTCAAATTGTCGTTTGTTTCGGTTTTGTTGACTTTCGAGTACCGAACAATTGACTTTGAGTTTTAGACATCCTATCGGTATGTCGTTGATCCCTATGCGTTCCTTGTGCTTAGTGGATGTTATTGAATGTTTTCCATGACTAAACCCTACTCGTTTTCCCTTAATTTCTACCGAAATCGAGTTTTTCTACCAAGTGTGGGGTGAATGTCGGTTTTTGCTAACTTTGGTTTCATGGTTCGTTATCTTAGTAGGAACACAAGTAAATCCAAAGCCGCAGTCGCGGACCAAGAAAGGAGGCTCAAGGCCATACGTGAGAAGGCGCGAGGTCATCATCTACCATTCCCAACCCCGTGGACACCGGAGCCGGTTTGGAGCCACTCATGCAAAATGAGCCCACATCCGCCGCTCCCAACCCCCAAGAGATTCAAGGCCTCCACTCGTGCCTCGCCAAGCTTCGAGCGTTACTTTCACATTAAGGATGTCCCATCGGCCCCTCTCGGGCATCTATCTATGACGCCTATTGTTGAGATCAACCCTGACTGGCATGACAATGTCAACACTGCTCTTACAGCGGCAGGGTTGCTCGACTTAACTACGTTGGCCTCCTCGTACTCGCTTGTCACCCTTCAGGAGTTCTGGATCTCATTCGACCTCGACACCCGACCATCCAAGCAATCTGGGAAGTGCATCTCCTTCCACTTAGGTGGCATGTAACATGAGGCGTCTTATGACGACTTTGTAGATTTTCTAGGCATACACCCTCTCTGCCGCTGACGAGCCACATTCGGGTGGGACAACAACAGCTTCATGATCGGGCCACCATATCACCGGTCGACCAGATGCCGATCTGAAGTGATCGCGGCCGCCAAGCCCTGGCGGGCACCACCCCCTAACTTTCCCATGTTCGCTTGGGGTGGCGGAACTCATGAAGAAACCTAGAGAGGTTACCCCTTGCTGGACGGGAAAAACGCCAGGCCAGGAGCCCCAGCATCAAGTCCTGATGTTGATGCCGATCCGGCCCCAGCACTGATGCCAGGCTGAGACCGTACCTGCCCAGGGTCGATGCCAGAGCCGAGCCGAGCGCTGATACCGGCACAACATCCAATTAGGGTTTTCACACCCCATCCATCTTAGACATGGATTAGGGTTTTCCGCCGGCTTAGGGTTTCAACCGGCTTTATCGAATTATTCTATTCTTAGACTTTTAGTATTTTAGTTCTATTTTGTTTCCTAATTAAACTATTTAGGAATTGTGTTTACTATTTTAGGAGTTAGAATTCTAGGAGGATTCATAGATCTTGTTCTCGATCCTCACCTATAAATAAAGGCCTACGACCTCATTGTAAGGACACCAACCTCTTGAACAATTTACAAAGAAATTTCAAAACTTTTGTTCTTACTCCTTCAAGTCTTTGCTCGTTGTTGCATTGCTTAAGGTTCGATTTCTCATCATGGGCATCCATCCCACGGTGTGACACCTTCGACTTGATACTTAGAGTTCCTAGCTCTCTATAGCTAGCGGGTCCAAGTCCTATCCACCCCCGGCTACTAAGGTTAGACTCGTCATCTTTGTTCATTAGCTTATTGGTATAGGGTCACCGCCCACGATTGCGGATCGGTTCATATCAGCTAATACCATAGCGAGGTTCATCACTAGGACCAACTCTATCCTTTTATCTTCACTGTTTTTAGAAAAATTTCGAAGACCCCCTAAAAAGTTTCATTGTTGTTTACTGATTTCTGTTTGTCTTTGTTTTCAGTATTTCAATTCGTGTAAGGCAGTAAAAGCTGGTGGCCACAAAGGAAAATACATAAAAAAAAATATACCAAAAAAAAAGAAAAGAAAAAGAGGCCAAAAGAAAATATAAGACCCAATCAAAGCAAGACCACCTTGCCAAAGTATTCATTTTAGGTTGATCTTAAGAAGAGGGGAAAGTTTTTCGATTTTTAAAGCTTTCGTTGCTTTGTTTCAAACTTTGAACCGACCCTAAGACTACTGATTGCCAATTGCTTGATAGACGAGTTGTAGTAAGGATAGTATTTGTGGCTAGAGATATAATCCTAGGTTTTTAAGTTTTGTTTGTGTTTACGATTTGATAAATTTGAACTTGGTAGCTTTGAAAAAACTTGCAACTACTTGAACTTGAGCTTGAACGTTTGTTTCTGATTTTCCTAAACCTACTTGAGTGCTTACTTAAAATTAAACACGAGTGGTAAAATCAGAGTATGTGAGTTTTAGTTCATATTGTTAGTTGAGAGATTTGGGAGGCTTGTGTTCTATTTCTTACTAACCATGGCAGATGAGAGGATGAAGGCCATAGAGGCTCAAATCGCAGTCCTAGCTCAAACCATCACCAACTTCATGGAGCGCCAGCCGAGAGGCGGAGGATTTCCTGACGACGACAAGCGGCCAAGAAGGGCTAACCAAGAGCTTGATGATGATGTGAGCAGCCTGAAGCTGACCGTGCCTAAATTCGCCGGCAAGGTCAATGCCGACGAATACATCGATTGGGAGCAAAGCATGGAAGACTTCCTGGACTGCCATAACTATTCCGAATTGAAGAAGGTAACTGTATCTACTATTGAGTTTACTGACTATGTTGCCCTATGGTGGAGTCAATTCAGGCAGCAGGTCCATAGGGATGAGGCGGATCCAATCGAGACATGGAGGGATCTGAAGCGAAAGATAAGAAAGAGGTTCGTACTGGCTACATACACACGTGACCTACACACGAAGTTCCAATTCTTGAAATAAGGTAGCATGTCGGTGGAAGAGTACAACAAGGAGATCGAGTGTTGGTGACCAGGCTAGACCTAAAGGAGGATGAGGAAACCAGAGTAGCCAGGTTCACAAGCGGATTGCAAAAGGACATACTTCACCAAGTTAACATGATCAACTATGTTGATTATGAAGACTTAGTGGCCTTAGCCATCCGTGTGGAGAGGGAACTGAAGAGTGGCTTCGGGAGGCGACCCGCGACCACACCAGCCAACCCTTAGAGAGGGAACGCTAATGCTGGAAATGCCCCATGGAAGTCGAATGCTGATAAGAGCGCCGCCCGACCAAACCCTAATATTAAAAGGCTAACACCCCGGGTAAACCCTAGAACTACGCCTACTGTTCCAAATTCTAACCCACACTCTAGTGGCATCCTGTGTTTCAAGTGTCAAGAAAGAGACCATGTAGCCAGGGACTGCCCAAACTGAAGGACAATGGTGATCAGAGAAGGAGAAGTGATCACTGATGATGAAGAAGAGGCGACCGAAGAATAGGACACTAGATCAGAAGATGGAGAAGAAGTTGTCATGGAGGGCCTAGAGAAATTCTCAGCCATGCACATCCGAGCCCTAATCCCAGAAGTTGGGTCTGACGAGGATACCTTGTCCGATGTGGACAACCTGGACACGGACACCGATCTGGAAACCTTGTTTGAGACGAATACCGTACCCTACTTAGCGACCATCACCGAAGAAGGTGTTGAACAAGGAGAGCCCCTGGAGGAGAGTTCCGACGCACTAGGAGTAGCTGCACAGACGCCCCAGACCGACTAGGCCTGAGCTCCAGCACGAGCCCCTACATCAGCTCCAGGGCACACAGGAGCCCGAGCCAGGAGCCCCCGTACCAGCCCAAGTACGACCCGAACTCCCTAGGAGCACCGACGCCTGCCCCGACGCAGCACACTACATGCGCTACAGGTCCGAGCCATCAATGGATCGCGCCCTACTACTCTCAGCTATCCTGCTGAGTAGTCTGAATGTCTAGCCAGGGAGAGGTAGAAATTCGAAGACGAATCCCCTTCAAGAAGATGGGAATAAAGTGATCGCGGCCACCAAGCCCGGCGGGCACCACCCCCCCCCCCCCCCTCAACTTTTCCATGTTGGCTTGGGGTGGCGGAAGTCATGAAGAAACCTGAAGAGGTTACCCCTTGCTGGAAGGGAAAAAAACAAGCCAGGAGCCCCAACATCAAGTCCTGATGCTGATGCCGATCCGACCCCAACACTGATGTCAGGCCAAAATCGTACCGGTCCAAGGCCAGTGCCAGCGCCGAGCCGAGCGCTGATGCCGGCACCACATCCAATGCCAAAGATAACTCAAGTGTCAGAGCTTAAAGACACATATGGGATGATGCTGACACGCAGCCAGGCCTCTACGACCGAGCACATGACCGAGCCAGCCAAGGGCCCAAAGCCGATGCCGACCCAGGCGCAGGGCCAAAGCTGGAGCCCGTAGGAGATGCGATCAGGGCCGACCCAAATTTTCAGATGTGCTTTTCAGGAATCTGTAACATCCCAACCTTTTTTGACAAGATACTGTCCGCTTTGGGCCCAGCCCTCACGGATTTATTTTTGGGTGTTGGTGGGATTCGAACACATGACCTCGTCCTCTCAAGATCAAACCCCCACCACTACGCCCCAAAACGCATCATGTCAGTTAAGGTTGAACTATTCCACATAACCCAGAGATCTCCCCTGTGCTTTATCGATGTGGAATTTTCCTAGGATGTCACATACACCCCCACTCAGGGACTCAACGTCCTCGTTGAGGTTTGCTCACCATCATTCAAAAGGGACGAGGAGAGACTCTGATACCACTTGTAACATCCCAACCTTTTTTGACAAGATACTGTCCGCTTTGGGCCCAGCCCTCACAGATTTTTTTTTGGGTGTTGGTGGGATTCGAACTCATGACTTCGTCCTCTCAAGATCAAACTCCCACCACTACGCCCCAAAACGCGTCATGTCAATTAAGGTTGAACTATTTCACATAACCCATGGATCTCCCCTGTGCTTTGTCGATGTGGGATTTGCCTAGGATATCACAGAATCCTCTGCACTAAGGATTCCCTAGTCTTCAAGGACAAACCTCCATCAATCCCAATCCAATTCGGAGAAGGACTTCAGGAGGGCACCCGAAGGCGCCCAATACCGTACCTAGAAACCCGACAGCGCCCAGAAATCCACCCGTGACCAGGATTCCTATCCTGATCAGGAAACCCCACGCCACGGAGCGCCACCCATGTTTCCAAGTCCTATTAGGAGTAGGAAACACGAAGAAGACGAAGTCCCTGTCCAAGAGGGTTTTTTCATAGTCCATCCATCTTAAACATGGATTAGGGTTTTCCGCCGGCTTAGGATTTCAACCGGCTTTATCGGATTATTCTATTCTTAGACTTTTAGTTATATTTTATTTCCTACTTAGACTATTTAGGAATTGTTTTTACTATTTTAGGGTTTAGAATTCTAGGAGGATTCGAAGAGCTTGTTCTCGATCCTCACCTATAAATAAAGGCCTACAACCTCATTGTAAGGACACCAACCCCTTGAATAATTTACAAAGAAATTTCAGAACTTTTGTTTTTACTCCTTCAAATCTTTGCTCGTTGTTGCATTGCTTAAAGTTCGGTTTATCATCTTGGGGCATCCATCCTAGCTCTCTATAGCTAGCGGGTCCAAGTCCTATCCACCCTCAGTTACTGAGGTTAGACTCGTCGTCTTTGTTCATTAACTTATTGGTATAGGGTCGCCGCCCATGGTTGCGGATCGGTTCATATCACGATCTCACCAATCTCTTTTTAGGTAAGCTCACTCACCCCCTCTTTTGTTTCCTACATTATGTGTGGCGTCAGTCTTTGTGTTTTGCTGCAGACCGTGACCGACATCATGTGTCTGCAGACCGTGACCGACATCATGTGTGGCGTCAGTCTTTGTGTTTTGATCCGTCTACGAGCGTCGCCTCCTCCACCCAGGTGGTGGCTCGCTCGATTTTTTCACAAGCGCACCAAGTTCTCCAAGCTTCCCACCGCTCTCCCTGGAGGCACATTTGTGGGCCGCTTCATCATCCGCCTCCACCTTCACAATAGTTGGGGTCCCGAGATTCCACGTATTCAGTCTGAGAGCCTTTGTTCTGGGATCTCTATGGAGTACGGGTTAAATCTGGTGGTCGAGCCCACCACCCACGACGTCGCTTCACCTTTAGAGGCACGGGAGGACGAGCCTCAGCCATAGTCACCACCTGCCGACCAGGAGCCGCCCCAGATGCCTCCACCACCACCGCCGTCCTATGTTGACCAGTACGGTCAGATGTTCACTACTATGCAGCTGTGGCAGACTGAGTTTCCCAAGGGCGCTCACTAGTGGCAGCAGGACAAACTGGCCTACGAGGCTGACCTTACCACTTCGAGGGAGGACCAAGATAGGCGATGGGACTCCCTTGACAACTGACAAGCGGACCAGGACGCTAGGTGGGTCATCACTCAGCGACACCACGAGTAGGTCGCGACTTAGTGGACCGCTCAGCAGCAGCGCGATCGTTGGGGGCATGCCACCCACACCACCCGGCCCGGACTGATCTGGTAGTATCTGTTTCCTTTTCTTTTTGTTTCTTCTTTTCGGACTTCGGTCCAACTTTATTTTCTGTGAATCCGGGACACTTGTCCCAGTTTCCTTTTGAACTTTCGTTTGTTGTTGTTTTTGTTTTTGTTTGTGTAGGACATTGTAGCTGCTTCGCTCCGCTCCGAGCTCTCCATACCCATTGTCTACTTCCTCCACACACACTCCAGGTATTCTGTATCACTCTAACTCTCTTTGGTTTTGTGATGGCACAGTTCTAACTAAGTGTGGGGTAGGATGTTATTGTTGTGCTAGATGCTTTTCTCTGTAATTTTTGTGTGATTTCTCTAATTCAAAATATATTCGATTCTAGACTTGCAATGTTAAATTGACTTCAATTTTTCACAATGACGATTAGACTTTTTAATTCAGAACATGTAACCAACATTCCTGCACTGATGCTAAATGAATTCGGTCAGAACAGATCTTGTAGCTTCATCTTGAATTGCACATCATGATTTGAGTTTGACTAACAACCATCTATGATATTTTGAGCCGTTGCACATAACTAGCAACTTATTTCTTTTTTAGTGGTTTTCTCTTATTTGAATGAGTTAGAATTTTCTTTGAGACTGTTTGAAGACCACACGACAACACTAGGACTAGGATGATAAAGATGCCTAGAATTACCCACTTTAAGCCATAAGTCGTCCCAACATCAATCCTCCTAGGTGTAACCCTTTGTGATGGGTCTGTTTTTTCGGTTTGATAACTACATTACATCTTTTTCCATGTTTTTGTTCACCCCGTTGATCCCTTGTCGTAGTAGCTCAAGATTAGCCGAACATGAGTCGAAACTTATGGTGACTTACTCAATAGCTAGAATCTGGTGGTCTTAGCTCGTAAGTCCTTTCATTCCGAGCCCTCCAGTAACAGAAAAATAAGCACGAAAAAAAGAAAAATATAGAAAGTGATGAGCCCTCTCACAGCGATCATAAGGTGGGCGATCCAGACTATGGGTAAGCCCTCACCCAAGCGAAGCTCGGCTAGGGACTTGGGGGCAATTGATGGGCCCAGCCCAACAACACTCTGAAGGCCCAAGCAGCGGCCCATGCGCAGTGATCGACGTCGACGGTTTGGACCTAGGCGACCATTTTGGCAAACCAGACAAGCAAGCCCAAGGGATAAAAGAAGGCCCAAGACAACAGCCCAACTCGGCGACTCTTAGGGTTCCAAGGCAAAACAAACACGTGAAGACATCCTAGGGAGGCTACAAACGAGTGGTCAGGATTCAGCCTTGGCGACCAAGACAGGGGTACTATAAATACCCTTCGTACACCCCATAAACTAGAGGACAACACTTTTACCCAGCGGACAAATGCTCCGCGGTACGTCTCACTACCTCCTTCCCATTCCTTAAACTAATCGCCTCACTTTCCCTTGAACTAACTACCCCCATTATCGCCTACGAGGTACACCACCCCCTGAAGACCAACAGACTTGGGCTTCCATTATTGGGCCAGGCGACAAGGCTGGAACAATTGGCGCGCCAGATAGGGGGCGATCAGGCGACGTTTCATACAATCCTAAGGTGAATGGCTTCTTCAGCAGTCCCTGCACTCGCTAACGAGAGTGGCGAAGGAGGAGATGGAGTAACACCCGTCAAGCACATCAACCCAGATTCTCGAGTAGACCCAAATCTCACTAGAAACATGGAACGCGAATTGGAAGACGACTCTGAGTCTCGAAGTACTATCCCTGCCGGTGATGCCTACGAACTATTGGAGCAGCGATTCCGGTCCCTTGAGCAACAGAATGCCGAGCTCACCCAAATGCTGAAGACGGTGATCGCCCAGAAAGCTCAAGCCCTTGGGGCCAACACTCAGGTCAGGCAGCCGCTGCAGGACTCTCATTTTGAGGTATTACAACAATTCCTCCCGGCTACTCAAATCTCACCCGCATAGTTGGCAGTTCGCCAACCTCTGTCCAGGGCGATACTCGCTGAGCCGCTACCCAAGGGGACAGGTATGTGGGGACAGGCGACCCAGATGAGCACCTGCAAGCCTTCCAAATCGCCATGCAAATGCAGCAAGCCGGCGATGTCGCATACTACAGGGCTTTTCCAGCGACGCTTGGGGGGCGAGCTGGGGAGTGGTACATGAATCTACCAGAAGGCATCATAACCTCTTGGGAAGGTTTCGCCAAGATCTTCTCACAGAAGTATGAGTGCAAAAAAACGAGGACGGTCCCGTTGCAGGCATTGGTGAGCTTAAGGCAAAAGCCGAACCAATCGCTGAAGGAGTTCTTCGACGAGTGGACTGGGGTCGTCCAATCCATCCGGAGGGTAGATCATGAGATCGCTGCGGTAAGCTTATTCCAGTCGACCCATAATGACAGATTGCGAGAGTCGCTGCTACAGGTGGCTCCAAGATCATTGTCCGACTTGGAAACCAGAGTACACAAAATTATTCTAATTGAGGAGTAGTTAGCAGAACCTCTACAAGGAGCGGCGAAGAGGGAAGAAAAGCCCGTTATAGGGAACAAGTAGGCCAAATGGCAGCCCTCCGAGAGACCGCCATGCAGGAGAAGTTGCCTTGAAGAACAAAGGGGATACCAAGAGAGAGGATACCAAGAGGAAAGAACGGATTACACGCCTCTCTCAGAGTCGCGAAGGAAGATCCTGCTGTATATGCAGCATAAAGGACATACCATCAACTGCCTAGACCGATGTACACCCCCGCAGATCAGCAAAGTCGCCAGAAGTTCTACGACTTCCACGACTCTCATGGACATACCACTGAAGATTGCAGGGAACTGAAGAATGAAATTGAAAGATGGATAAGCGAAGGTCGATTAAGGGATTTCATCGTGAACACCAAACAAAAAAACTATCATTTCAGGATTTTCGGGACACACGGTCCCCATCAAGGGAATCGCCACAATGAAGATAACTATTGGAGACGGAGACTTGCAGGTGACGCGATCCGTTGACTTACATGTCATGGATTGTCAATCTACGTACAACATGATCCTGGGGCGACCGGCGCTCGCCGCTTTCCAAGCAATCTCATCCTCGGTACACCAAGTGTTGAAATTTGCTACCGAAGAGGGAATAGGGTTTGCCTGGGGGCACCCGGACATCGCCAGAAGGTGCTACAGGGCGGCAACTAAAAGCACCTGCCTCACCATAAGCTTGGAGGCGGAAAATGGTGGAGAAAGAATGGTACCAGCAGAATCAAATATCCCAGTACCGCTTTTCAAAGAAGATGAAAACAAGACAGTTCGAGTATCGTCCTACCTAGGCGACAAGGAGAAACAAGAGTTGGTTAAGTTGCTTCGAGAGTTTTCACACCTATTCGCATGGTCGCCAAGCGACATGCCGGGAATCGCTCCAGACGTCATCAAACACTCTCTAGCAATTGAACCCGGAAGTCGTCCAATCCAACAAAAAAGATGGAACATTTGTAGGGAAAGGCAGCATGCTGTGGCGGTAGAAGTGGAGAAGCTTTTGAAGACAGGATTTATTAGGGAGGTACAATATCCTGAGTGGTTGGCTAATGTTGTTCTTGTAAAGAAATCATCAGGAGCATGACGAATGTGCATTGACTTCACTAGCCTGAATGATGCCTGTCCCAAGGACCCGTACCCTTTGCCCAATATAGAGCAGCTGGTGGATGCAACGACGAACAACGAAATGTTATCCTTTTTGGATATGTTCTCAGGATACCATCAGATACCTTTGAATGAGCAGGATCAAGAAAAGACAGCTTTTATGACACCAACGGCGAACTACTGCTACCGGGTAATGCCATTTGGACTCAAGAACGCTGGTGCGACATACCAAAGAATGATCGATACGGTTTTCGCTAAGCAAATTGACCGGAACTTGGAAGCATACGTGGATGACCTCTTGGTCAAAAGCAGGAAGTCTGGCGATCATCTAAACGACTTACGAGAAACTTTCAGCACACTACATGAGTACTCACTCAGGTTAAACCCTTTGAAGTGTGTGTTCGGAGCAACATCAGGAAAGTTTCTTGGATATCTTATAACCAGACGAGGAATAGAGGCCAACCCCACGTAGATTGCAATGATCACATCCATGGCACCTCCAAAGACCGTGAAAGAAGTGCAAGTTTTATCTGGAAGATTAACGGCGATCAACTGGTTCATCCCCAGGATCGCCGATCGCTGCGCCCCATTTTTTGTAACTTTAAAGAATGCATCAAAGTTCGCGTGGAACGATAAATGTAACAAGGCTTTTGAAGAGCTGAAGCAATTTTTAATTACCCCTCCTGTACTTGCATCCCCAAAGTTAAATGAAGCTCTATTTCTCTATATCACAATCTCTCCAAAAGCAGTTAGCGCAGTATTGGTTCGAAGAGAAGACAAAACCGAACATCCTGTTTTTTACACGAGTAAGACTTTGGTTGATGCCGAAACAAGGTATCCGGCGATAGAAAAAATGGCGTATGCTGTGGTTTGCGCGGCAAGGAAGTTGCGACCATACTTTCAGGCACATACGATACATGTGCTCACCAACCTTCCGATAAAAAACGCATTGAGATCTATGAGTGTGGCGGGGCGATTAGCTAAATGGGCAATCGAGTTAAGCGAATACGACATACGATACCAGCCAAGAACAGCGATCAAAGCCCAAATCCTGGCAGACTTTGTGGTAGAAGGTGTGGTGCAAGAGGATGTTGAGGAAGGCAATGAGTGGATATTATTTACGGATGGAGCCTCAAGTAAGGGAGGATCTGGCGCGGGAATAGTTCTAAAATCACCCCGGGGTGTCCTCCATGAGGTAGCATTACGATTTGCAACTAATCGGACCAATAACGCATCAGAGTATGGGCCATTGGAAGTTGGTTTACGAATCGCTAAGAGTATGGGAGTTACCAACATCAAAGCTTTCTCAGATTCGGCGATAGTGGTCAACCAAATTAACGGAAGTTTTGAGGTGAAGGAAGAGTCGCTCCTCCCCTATTTCGATGAGGTGAAGCTTCTTATGTCGGAGTTTAAGAAAGTGGCCATATCACAAGTCGCGAGAGAAGAAAACTGCCATGCAGATGCGCTATCAAAACTAGCAACAACAACGGATTTTGAAGAAGGCCGAATGGTCACAGTAGAGAAAGAAACAAAGATGAAGCAGTGCTTCCATATGGTCAGCGGAGTTGAAAAAAGCGACTGGCGAACGCCTATTATCCGATATTTGGATAATGACACAATACCAAGTGACCCGTTAGAAGTGACCAAACTCCGCCGAAAGGCAGGGAGATGCACCATAATAGGAGGCGAGCTATACCAAAAATCAGCTATGGGCCCATACCTACGGTGCTTGGGAGAGGATGATGCAACTTGGGCTATGGAAGAAGTACATTCAGGGGTGTGCGGCACTCACTTGGGGACGAGAAGTCTGGAAAGAAACTTAATATACCAAGGCTTCTATTGGCCAACGATGAGAAAAGAAGCAGGCGACTTGGTGAAAAAATGCCACAAGTGCCAGGAGTTTGCAAGCTACCACAAGATGCCAGCAACGGCGCTTCAGGCGAACGTTAGCCCATGGCCTTTCGCAAGATGGGGAATGGACATCCTAGGCCCGTTTCCAGAGGCCTCAGGGAAAAGGAAGTTCCTCATCGTAACAGTGGATTACTTTACCAAGTGGGTTGAGGCCGAGGCGGTGGCTAGCATCACTGCTAAACAGATACAAAAGTTCGCATTCAAAAGTATCGTCACCAGATTCGGAATACCGGAAAGTATCGTCTGCGATCATGGCACTCAGTTTGACTCACAGGTCTTTAAAGAATTATGTGACGACCTAAAAATCAATTTAAGGTTCGCCTCGGTCGCTTACCCGCAAGCCAACGGGCAGGCAGAGGCGGCCAACAAACTAATCTTACAAGGGTTAAAGAAAAGAGTGGATGGATGTAAAGGTGTGTGGGTCGAAGAGCTTGACCACGTGCTATGGGATCACCGAACGGCTTACAAAACGGCGACGGGCGAGACTCCCTATACGCTGACATACGGGACCGAGAAAGTCCTCTCGGTGGAAATTTCGATCCCATCTATACGAATCCAGGAATACAGGGACGAGGTAAACGAAACAAGAGTTATTACTCAACGTGGACATGATCGAAGAAAGAAGGGAAAAGGCGCAGATGCGACTGATCACGGAGAAAGAACAGCTGGCAAGGCAATACAATCTAAAGCTCCGGCTGCATCACATCACGCTCAATGATTTAGTGCTGCGAAAAATCTTCAAATCAGCAATCGGGGCAGCCAAGCTCAACCCCGGCTGGGAAGGCCCATACAGGGTACGGCGAGTGGTGGGGGCTAATACCTTCAAACTGGCAGAGTTGGTACAAAGATCCCCAAGACATGGAACTCTATGCATCTTAGGCGGTATTATGATTAAAAAGGCCCTGTAAGCGATGCTATCTTCAATGAAATGACCGAGTGTCTAGATATTTAATCTTGAACTTACGATGCATAGTTCGAAGTCATTAAAGTAAGACCTACGGGCATTAAATGTCGCCGTGTAAGACCTACGGGCATCGAAGCCATCTAAGTAAGACCTACGGGCATTAAAAGTTGCCGTGTAAGACCTATGGGCATCGAAGCCATTAAAGTAAGACCTACGGGCATTAAAAGTCGCCGTGTAAGACCTACGGGCATCGAAGCCATTAAAGTAAGACCTACGGGCATTAAAAGTCGCCGTGTAAGACCTACGGGCATCGAAGCCATTAAAGTAAGACATACGAGCATCGAAGCCATTAAAGTAAGACCTACGGGCATTAAAAGTCGCCGTGTAAGACCTACGGGCATCAAAGCCATTAAAGTAAGACCTACGGGCATTAAAAGTCACCGTGTAAGTCCTACGGGCATCGAAGCCATCTAAGTAAGACCTACGGGCATTAAAGGAAAATTGTCCAAGAAAGTTAAAAGAGTAGCACGCAAGGAAACAATCGCCACAGACAGAGAGAAGTAGGAAAGCGATAAAAATTCATAAAGCCCGGCAAGGATATAATGTTTCAAAGAAAAAAAAGGAGACAAAACGACAAATGAGAACAACAGTAGAATGACTTTTTCAAAGGGCATCTCCTTTCCCCTTATCCACGGGTTTGGCAAGATGAGAGCTAGAGCCCGGTTCGCTGGAGGGTGGTGCCGCCTCAGAGGATTGAGGCTGAACTTCCAAACCATCGGGGTTCAGAGCAGGAAGGCCACGCTTTCGGCGTTCAGTTGCTATATACTCCGCATCTTCAACAGACACCTCCCGCTCCAGGCGACCGACACTCCGGAAGGCGATCTCTTCGTCATTGTCAACAGGATCGGGCACTCCAGCATTGTAGCGATTAAGGCCTTTCAGCACAGCGCGAACCATCTTGCGGCCAGGCCAGCTCTTCGACGGAAATTTTTTGAAATATTCGTTCCGACAGCTGCGCATAACCACGCGAATACTCTCACCAAGAGTTTGGGTGAAGTATTCAACAGATTCAGCGTACAGAGCCTTCTGGGCAGCCAACTCAGAATCAGTCGCTGCCTGGGCCGCCAAGGAGTCCATTAACAGTTCCCTCGTGTTATCACGTTCCTTGGCGATCGCATTCACGCTTGTAGCCTTCTCCCGTGCCTCTGTCAACTCAGTTTCGAGACGAGAGAGTTGTTCGCGGGAGGCTTCCAAGCTCTCTTTCAGGCGATCAGACTCCTCCTGCAAGACTTGTTGCTGAGCTTCAAGGCGGGCACTTTGGGCGGTCCGATCATCTAGGCTCCCCTTCAAGTTGCAAAGAGCGATACTCGCCACATTGGCACGGCGCTATGTAAAAAATGATGAATGATGACAAAGGTGGATCAGTGAAAAATCACCATGCTAATCACAACAGAAAGGTGAAGACCAAGGATCCTTACCGTCTCCTCGTTATGAAGTCGAGTAAGGCTCATGCGAAGCGAATGAAGATTTTCAACATTTTCCTTCAGCTTCGAGTTCTCCTCTTGGAGACTTCTACAGGCGAAGGACAAATCGCCAAGCTCAGCAAAAGCCTGGCAACAAGGTTTATACATTCCTCAGTTAGGCAACACCGAGACATTATGATTACGTCAAGGGTAGGTGTGAGTTTGCTCACCTGTACCATTCGGTACCATGTCGCCCCATGCAGGTCTATCACCTCCGCACCCACCCCAGGATTAGTCGCGCCTTGGAAGACTCCGCGGGAAAACTCCTCCGATACGTCACTCGCCATCCTAGGCGATATGTCGGAAGTCATGGGGTGGACGATGGCAAAGTAAGGCAGACGGAAGGGTCCCTCATCCTCCCGTCGCCCTGGAGGGGTGGGTTGGTCGAAGATAGAGTTCACCCGCTCTGACCATGAGGCACGACGGGGGCGGTCGGCAGCAATGAAAGGCGGCCGGGATTGATCTCGCGGCTGTTCTCGAGGGCGTGGATCATAGTCAGGCGATGACTCTGACTCATCAACAGCAAGATCGGGGGCATGCGGAGTGGAGATTGAGGCAATAGTAAGGCCATCGGCGACGACGGCGGTAGGTTCCGGGTTGCCCGCAGCTTCCTGGTGTACGACCCCTCGGGGAGGTGACTGATTCTCGCCCTGAATCAGAGGCTCATCTTCCTCTTTATCTAGGCCGACTGGGGCTTGCTGATCTTGGAGGTGCTACCCCAGTAACTCAATTGAGGCTGGCTGGGCCTGTGGTTGGTGCCCCGATGACTCCCCAACCTTTTTCATGGGTTTTGAGGCCCCAAGTTTCTTTTTCTTCGGGGGAGCAGGATCCTCGTCACCCTCAGTCGCTTTCCTCTTTCCCTTCCCCTTCCCAACTGAGTGAGGAGGAACGGAAGGCGAGGCAACATGTGGAGGGGGGACAGGAGGATTAGCGCGGGAGGCTTCTGGACGAGTCTCGCTGACAGGCCCGCGAGCCGTGGTACTAATAAGACACCCGACGAGGTTGGTAAAACCTGTAAAAAAGATGTAAGGCAGCGACTATCATAAACATGGCGACAACAAGGCCTAAGAGCGGAATAGTCTGCGAAAACAAAAGACAACAGCAAACGAAATACACGGAAAACATGAAGCAAGTTTTTCATTAAATCCTAGAGCAGGAGGGTGACAATCCTTAAGCATACGACATTTATACCTCCGCGAATTCCCCCCTAGGAAGCCTGTAACCCCGCTTGGTTAGACAGGTGATGGCGTTCACAAAGAACTTGACTTCGAGCAAAAACCTCGGTGGGAGTGGGATCGATGTCGTCATTAAAGTGACTTAAATCGCCAGTAGACCATGAAGAGGGAAGGAAGTTGGTCCAAGAGCAGTCCAAGTCGCTGGCTTGAAAGTAAAAAAAGGAGTGGTACCAGGTGGGGCGAGGTTTGGGGGAAGAGTAGTTTCCCTTCTCGGTAAATTCAGAGCGGTGGCAGAAACTTATGCCATTCATAGTCATCTTGGCATAGTGGATAAGCTGGAAAAGTTGAAGGGTCGGGGCGATAGCTTTGGCCGTGCAGGAACACTTAAAGGCCGACGCAGCCGCCCAACATCCCACGTTGAAAGCTCCAAGAGACGCGCCGAAACATTCAAGAAGCGACGTTACAAATAGAGATGGTGGAAGGCGAAGACCGTTGGTGAACGCCTCGGTCCATATACCATGACACCCAGGGGGACAATTGCCAATGGTAGAAAGCCGGGATGCCACGACGAACTTCCAGGTTGAGGGAAGCATAGACAAAGGCAGGACTCGAGAGATTCTCCGAGCAGTGCCCGAGGGAAAATATCCAGGACCAACGACCCTTCGTTCGTCACAGGGCGATCCTTGTCACATGGATCGCCAGTTACCTACGACATAAGGACCTTCACCAATGGTCTCTTCGGGATCGATTTCGAAGGTGTTGAGCGGCACTTGGAAGCCGACTTGTTGAGAACCCCAGAAAGGAAGAGCGGGAGAATCATCAGTGTAGTCTTCCACATCAGCTAAGCAAGGCAAGTAAGAGTTCTCAGTAGAAGATTGAGGGTTTGAAGGGATAGGTGAATCATTGGAAAGAGTAGGGCCAGAAGATGAACTATTGGAAGAGGCGGAAGAATAGGAGCCCAGGGGGTAAGAATAACTCTGGTTCTGACTATCGTTTGAAGAACTCATTTTGACGAGAGAAGGTAAAAGAAGGGGCCACGACAAGAAGAAAGAGCATTTATAGAAGTAGAAAATGTGGAAGAAGGTTACGTACCGGGAGGTCGGCGGGGAGCTCCGGACATCCTGAGAAGGGCTAATGGATAGCGGGAGTAGTTTTCTGATCAAGGAGAAGTTTAAACAGGGAGCAGAGAGTGCCGGTTGAGCAGGGGAGATAGGAGGCAGAGAGAGACGAGGAAAGTGGAAGAAGATGGAGAAGTGGGGTTTATAAAGGCTAAGGTTAGGAGAGGAATGAACCGTCGCGACAGCCGATTGGCGGCACGCGCGGCTGAGGAGACATTTGGAAGACTAGGGTAATGATGACCCCTAGGCAATTACTTAAATGCCCTAGTTTCCTCAGCTTCCTCAACAAGATAGAGGGTAAAAGACCGTATTACCCCGGAAGGACGAAGAGACACACGTGCGAAAGGGAAAAGGACACGAGCGGCAGCGGCGATAAAATTTAGAGGCGACATAGATCGCACAAGTAAAGGCAGTGGGATTCACATTCAAGTTGGAGAGGAACATGCGTAAAAAGTTAGAAGAGGGTGAAAAAAAAACAGAGGCGACAAAGCAACATGATACAAGCGATCAAAAGCCCTCACCCAAGCGAAGCTCGGCTAAGGGCTTGGGGGCAATTGATGAGCCCTCTCACAGCGATCATAAGGTGGGCGATCCAAACTATGGGTAAGTCCTCACCAAGCGAAGCTCGGCTAAGGACTTGGGGGCAATTGATGGGCCCAGCCCAACAACACTCTGAAGGCCCAAGTAGCGGCCCATGTGCAGTGATCGCCGTCGACGGTTTGGACCTAGGCGACCGTTTTGGCAAACCAGACAAGCAAGCCCAAGGGATAAAAGAAGGCCCAAGACAACAGCCCAACTCGGCGACTCTTAGGGTTCCAAGGCAAAACAAACACGTGTTGACATCCTAGGGAGGCTACAAACGAGTGGTTAGGATTCAGCCTTGGCGACCAAGACAGGGGTACTATAAATACCCCTCGTACACCCCATAAACCAGAGGACAACACTTTTACCCAGCGGACAAACACTCCGCGGGACGTCTCACTACCTCCTTCCCATTCCTTAAACTGATCGCATCACTTTCCCTTGAACTAACTACCCCCATTATCGCCTACGAGGTACACCACCCCCTGAAGACCAACAGACTTGGGCTTCCATTATTGGGCCAGGCGACAAGGCTGGAACAGAAAGAAAAAAAATTAAAAATTAAAAAAAAATCTGAAAAATAGTAGAAAAAATTGAAGTCCAAAGAAAGAGTCATTCTGAAAGAAAAAAGAGTGAAAGAAAAAGTGCAAAGTTGCTTGAGGGCGTCCTAGGAAACGAGCATTCATTATTCCATTCCGGTTTTAGTTAGACGGTAGATATTCATGGGTCTAGATTTGAGGAAGGTTAGTCGATTGCTACACCGCATCATACCTATCATCATTTATCCCTTCATCCATTCATCATAAACCCTTGTAGTGTAGGATCGTTACAGTCCCGTGCAAGCCCTTTTGACTAGTTGTATGTTGTCACTCGTGGTGGAGATTGTGGTTGAATTGAAAACCTATAACATAATTCAGTTGGAGAAAGTGAATGAGTGAATAAACACGTCCCTAAAACAGAGAGTGAGAGTTCCCCCTCGTACTAAATATTTCTGTGTGAGGAAGTCTAATCGGCTCGGTTGGCATTGTGCATGATGGGTGATTATTACTTGATGTGTGCAGAAAACAGTAAGATCTGGATTTGTTTGGTTGATGTTCTTGCATACGTAGGTTACATTTTCTAAAAGGAACAGTGTAAACTGAATTGTTAGGAATTGAACTTTGATTTGACTGATCTTGTCATATGTGAATTTGAGTGTATTTCTGAACTACTTTGTTTGAGGACAAGTAAAAACTTAAGTGTGGAGTGATTTAACGAGACTAGATTAATCATGATTATCGCCCCCGATTAAGCGACATTATGTTGTCTGTAGCACGTTTTCGGAATAGTTTAGTAAATTTCGGTTCATTCACATATATATTTCTTATCGATTTGGTTACATTGGCCCGTTTTGGGTCTATTTGATGTGTTTTCTAGTGTCTCTTTGAGTACACAGGTTTTTATCATCAAATAAGTACCTATCGGACATGTTCGAAATGCAATAGAGCATCAGAAGGAGTCCGAAACCATCGGGAAGTCAAAAGGGAGAAGAAGAAACCAAAAACCTGTCAGTGGGAAGGTTCTCGGTGAGAACCTCATGGTCCTCGACGAAGGTGGTGAAGAGAATCCCAAAAATCAGCACGGTGGAAATCTGAAATATTTGTGAAGAAGTTCTCGGCGAGAACTTCAAAGTTCTCGCCGAGAAGGTATGGAGAAAAGGGAGATTTGGCTCGATGAGATTTTTGCACAGTTTGTGAAGAAATTCTCGGCGACAACTTCAAAGTTCTCGCTGAGAGCCTTAGCTTTTTTCTAGATCAAAATTGGACTCTGATTTCAGCCCTTTAAAAGGATCGGTTCAACCACTTTTCAAGACACATTCAATTTTCCAGGCCGATCCACGACCGGGAGAGAGTTGAGAGCATATTTTGGAGTATTAGGAGAGATCACAAGCATGATTAATCCATCCGGAAGACGCTCGAAGCATCGGAGTTGAAGATTTTCAAGATTGAAGCTGCACGAGATCATCAAAATTAGGTTTTTTAGTTCCCCTATGTTCTTCCTTCCTATGATGAATTCTTTTGTAGTTGCTGAATCTTGTTCATCGGATATGAGTAGCTAAACTTCTCTACTTTAGATTAGATGAACCCTAAGTGACTTGGGGTTTAAAGCGGTCACGGATCGGCGAGCAGTTAGACTTTAATTCATATTTTTCTTATTCATGTTTGATTCGTTGGTTTAATTCTGTTTCTTCTCTGGACTGATCACATAGATTAGATTCTTGTTAGGATAAAGGATAGTGGCGAACATCCGCCTTGTTCTAGAACGCCGAATTAAACAGTTTAACTTTTCAGCGGATTCACTTGACCAGTAAGGGCCGTTTAGGGTTAATTCGTTTCAAGAGTAGCTCATAGAATTAATTTCGGTGCACCAATCATTTATCCATTACAGAAGCGAACGTGCAGACGGATAATTGATCTTGGTAGCTATTTCAATAGTAGCGAACATTCTTGGACTTAGACCTTAGGGTAAGGAGCTACGACGGTGATTAAGAACAGAATGAATTAAGTCTGAAACTTGCCAATGTTGTGATGCCAATGTCTTGGTGATCTTAGGGAATTTGACTCTAAGCTCTATTCTCGTTAATTGAAATCAATGAATCCATCAATCAATCTGTTAGTTTTAATTAGTTATTTCTTTTCTTGCATGCTAGTCTTCGAAATCTCGTAGATCTCACACCACACAACTTGTTTAAACTGAGTAGTTATCGACTTCTTTGAGTAAACATGAAAGAAGAACCCCGTGGATATGATCTATTCTACTTTTGTGGGATAGTTATTTGAACCACTGTTTTACAAGTCTGTCAAGATTCCTCAAGAATCTCCTTCCTCAACTCTTCCACCTCCGGCAGACACATGCGCCCTCTACACCTCAACAAACCACCAACCAACTCGAAACCATTACCCAAACCCTTCTCAACTTCCTCTTTAATAGCTAGCACCTTAGCATCATTGAGCTTCTCTTCTCCTATCTTGTCATTCAACAAGGGACGAATGCTGAGCTTAGCAAGCAAACTGTCAACCCCATCCAACTGCATCTCCACTCTCAAAGCTCTTAGATCCACCAACTCCTTTCGACTTAGAGCATCAGATACAACATTGGCTTAACCGGGATGGTAGTCAATGATGAAGTCGTAGTCCTTCAGGAGCTCTACCCAACGTCTTTGTCTACTATTCAACTCCTTCTGATCCATCAAGTGCTTAAGACTCTTGTGATGCCTTAAATGTCTCACCATACAGGTAGTGTCTCCACAACTTCAAGGCGAACACTATTGCATGTAATTCCAGTTCATGAGTCAAATAGTTCACCTCATGCACTTTTAGATGACGAGAAGCATAGGAGACTACCTTCCCGATTTGCATAAGCACGCACTTCAAACCCTGCAACAAAGCATCGATGAACACCACGTACTCTCCTACTTGAACTGGCAGAGTCAACACTGGAGCTGAAGTCAACCTCTTCTTTAACTCTTCAAAGCTTTTCTGACAAGCTTCAGTCCACTCATACTTTTTCTCCTTCCTCAACAACTTGTGAAGGGGAGACGCTATGGTGGAGAATCCTTCAACAAACCTTCTGTACTAACCGGCTAAACCCCGGAAGCTTCTCAACTGCGACACATCCTTAGGTGGAGACCAGTTAACCACTGCTTAAATATTCTTTGGATCTACTTCCATTCATCTCTTAGAAACCACGTGGCCCAAGAACAGAACTTCCTCCAACCAAAAAGCGCACTTAGAGAACTTTGTAAAGAGCTGCTGCTCCCTCATCTTCTGAAAGAGTAATTCTCAAGTGTTCTTCATTCTCCTCCTCATTCTTGGAGTAAATGAGGATGTAATCAATGGATACTATAAAAAACTGTCCAAGTACTCATGGAAGACTTTGTTCATGAAAGCCATGAATACATCAGGAGCATTGGTAAGACTGAATAGCAGCACAAGGAACTCATAATGTCCATATCTGGTCCTAAAAGTTGTCATCGACACCGAGCCTTCCTCCACCTTCAACTGATGGTACCCCGATCTCAAGTCAATTTTTGAGAACGCCGTTGACCCTTGCAATTCAAAGAGATCATCTATCCTTGGGAGTGGATAGTGATTTTTAATCGTTGCTTTGTTCAACCGCCGGTAGTCAATACACATCCTCATTGACCTGTCCTTCTTCTTCACAAATAAGACTAGCGCTCCCCAAGGGAAACACTTGGGCGAATGAAACCTTTATCCAAAATCTCTTGAAACTGCTCCTTCAACTCCTTTAGTTCAGTCGGTGTCATTCGATAGGGCAGAATGGAGATTGGAGCGGTTCTATGAACCAACTCTATAATGAACTCAACTTCCCGCTCGATCAGTAATCCTGAAAACTCCTCAAACACATCGGCAAACTCTCGAGCTAATGGCACCTTCTCTAACTCCTCACTCTGCTCAACTAACACTTGCACCAACAACGCTTCACATCCCCCAAAAATGACATCGAATTCATTGAAAGGGAGCACCATTAGATCAGCCGGTAGTTCTACTCCCCCTACTAACACTTTACAGCTTCTTGACACTCTACTAACCCTTATAGAAGTCCACAAAGGAGTCCCCACACCCCAAATAGTCCCCAAGCTACTAGTAACTACACCTAAACTACTCGCACACTTTTCAGACACAAAAGAGTAGGACGAGCCTGAATCAAACAAAGCGTAAACGGAAAGATCAAGAACGGAGATCATACCGGTCACCACGTCGTTTGCATTCTCGGTTGCACCTCTAGTAAGAGCATACAACCTTCCTTGATCACCTCCAGCTCCAACCGGTGTAGCATTGACTCCGGTCCCCTACTAGCATTAGTAGTTCCACGCAAAACTGCCTCCTCCTCTACCTCAATAGCTCTTCGACGGATTCCTAGGTCCTTGCACCGATCTCACAGACTGAGCTGGTGCTAATCTCCTGGTTGGGCAGAAGTTACTCCTATTGTAACACCCATCACAAACCGACCCGAGTTCACCCGTGGTCGAACCGTTTGAGTGCACTAAAGAACTTAAAGAAAAAGAACCAGCTTTAAACAGAAACAGAGATCTAAAACGCAGCGAGAAACAGACAAAACAACTCTTAAATACAATCAAAACGAAGGAGGTCACTCCACTTAATTAAAATACAAATACAACTGAAATCCGAAATCCGATCACAACCGATCACAAAATCTCAAAACGATTACAAATCTCCAACCCAAAAGTCAACTGAACATCTAAATTTAACAACAATGTCACTCCACAATAGATTCCAATCTCACTTCACAATCCAACCTGCAACTCCTCCGAACTCAACGAACACCTGAAAAGAAAACTGGGGATCACTTCCAATGAAACTATGACACACTGGTTTACATCGCCGAACCAGCAAAAGTAATCAACTGCAACAAACATCCACAACACACGCGACACAACTATCAAATAACATCCACACACAATCTAATACACCCCAAATCAACCATCACACACACACCACACACCATGTATCTCAAGTGATTATCTAGATGAGTTCATTAGGCCGCCATAAGGAGTTTATCCCGCACCACCCCTGCCGGCCTGACGCACCTCTCTCCCCTGGAGAGGTCCAGGACGCCTCCTCTCCCTTGGAGGATACCATGAACCTTTCCCTTGAAGGAATCGTAAACTTGACTCAACCAAACAAATCACGCCTTTCCCTTGAATACGTGACCGCACCTCTTTCCCTCGAAGAGGCACTTAGCACCCATAGTGCAGTTTTAGGGGCAGTGCAGGCTCCTTCAGATTCTAACATTTCATTCAATCACATCATTCAATTCACAATTCCGATTCCACTTCCCCAATTCCACTGTACAACTCCACTACACAAATTACACATCCCAATGCCACATCACAAAACCACAACACAATCCCACATCATGATTCCACAACACAATTTCATGTTCTAGTTCCAAGCACCAATTCTATGTTCCAATTCTAGGATATAATTCTAGTCTAACCACACACGGCAATAATAAACACAATCATAGAAATTCATCACATCCACCCCATCCTATCTCACATTTCTAGATCAAATACATTAGCTATCAACTTTCATCCCAATCCCCACATCAAACATAAATCAGCACAGTCATCATACTTCAATCACAAGACAATTATTCAGTTTTACTCTCCTAGGTACATGCAAGACCTAATTCTGTTCTAAGTCTATTCAACTCCTCACTCCCATTTCTAACCACCTAGTTAAACATATAATCACACTAGTCAACCACATATATAGACAAGTCGGTCATCCACTCAAACGAGTCAACTCAACACCACATAGCATCAATTTCATTCAGATCAACCATACAACACCAGTTCAGCTAGTTCATGCAATCACACCACCCAATTCCATTACTCAATTCCATTACTCAATTCCATTCACCAATTCCATTCACCAATTCCATTCACCAATTCCATTCACCAATTCCCTTAACCAATTCCATAAGTCAATTCCACGTATTCTATTGTCCAATTTCTTACCTACATTCCCTACCAATTCCAGTAGTCAGTTCTAAGTCATAAGTCTACCACCCTAAACACATTAACAACCACCTTCACACGCATCATCAATTCTACCTAAAAGGCACGTTGCATAATTCATACATCAACACCTAGCATCACCTCAATCCCAACATCATGTAAACCCACACAATCCAAATCATTCAATAATCCCACATCACACATAACCACACATCACAAGACATTCAACGCCTCCCACGGCACAAACAGTTTAAGGGTAAACGGCTAGCTCACCGGCCACCCCCACCTGCAAGTACAGGGGAAGCCATGTCATGAGTCGTAGGGTTACCCTCCTGTATGTCCTTCATTGGACGACCCCACATTGGTGGAGCCATCCACCTGTTCATCAATTAAGGGCGACCCCACATTGGCAGGACCACCCTCCTGCAACCACAAACTGACAATAACATAATATACACAATTCTCATGTTCACAGACCCGTCCCTCCTATCACTCTTTACTAGTTTCGATCAATTTATCATCCATGTTAATCAATTCCCCCAATCAAAATCATCACAAACAGCCATCAATCATAAACCAATCCATCAATTAACAAACATCCAACAATCATCAAAACAACATATTTCACAGAACAATCAATTGCAGAACAATTTTCCCCTTTTACTCTCTTTCAATTTCATGCAAGGCCCTACATTTTTCTAAGTCTGAATTGTAACTCCTCACACCGACAAGACTACCTATCATACGCTAAACCCTCACCTGACAAGAAGACGAGGCTCTAAAACTCTTCTAGAAACCCGAACAGCCAAGCTCTCAGACACAAAAAATGTAGCTATTCTCCTCTTCACCGACAGCAGTTTACTCCGAAATATCTAGAACCTCCAAGTGCGATCTCTTCCTCTCATTACCACGAACTCATAGCAACAAACGGATCACCAATCGGAGCTCTACAACTCTCGGAATCGAGGTTTGAAGTTTTTGGAGATTTCTGGCTCAGTCCCAAAAACGTAGCTCTTCGTTCTTCTACTGACAGCACCTCGATTCAAAATACCCAGAACCACGAATAGCGATCTCTTCCTCTTGTCGCCACAAACCCGTAGCAACAAACGGATCGTCAATCGGAGCTCTACAACTCCCGGAATCAAGGATTGAAGCTAAAGGGTTTTTGGCTTCTTCAAATACGGGTTTTGGGGAAAGAGAAAGAAGGGGAAGTTATGAATTTCCGTGTAAAATCAGCCTTTTATAGTCTGACCATGATACACGCGTGTATCATGATACACGGCGTGTATCATGATACACGGCGTGTATCTGATACACGGCGTGTATCTGTCCCCCGTGTTTGTAATACACGCGTATCGTGGTCTGCCATTGACAATTTCACGTACTCTCTTGAACTCGACCCGACTCACATGAAGTCCGAACTCGATGGAACCTCAAGAACATTGTTTACAATGTCTAAACCATCCAAACTCGAGTTCCAAACTGTTCGGTTGGGCGGGGATGTTACAAGTCTCCACAACTTCAAAAGATTTCGTCCCCGAAATCACAACCCCACTCGCTCTAGCAACGAATCCACAATTCACAGCATAACGCCGCAACACAAGGATCACATCACCTCCCGAGACTCCCTTTTAATGGCTCTAGCAACACACACCTTTTAAGGGCACTACTCCCACACTACTTCAAACTTCTACCTAACAGACACGCACAACCGAACCTCAACGGCACTACCCACAACAAGAACACAACCAAAACACAATCAAACAAAACTCACTCAAGAGCACAACCACAACGCAAGAGCTCAACAAAGCACACTCACACCAACAAGAACTATGAAGCTAACACCTTCGACTAAAACTCACACCCTCAAGCACTCTACTCACTTAACCAAATTCTACAAGGCTCTACTCTTCTAACCAATTTCCCAACCTGCTACTACTTCCACTCTCAACTACTCCGCCACCCTCTTCACTACAGGAGGACACAAAACGTTTCAGTTGACCAATTTTCAGAAATCACATTTCATTTCAAATCACTTTCCTCTCAAATTCACAACACTTTCCTTTCAAAACTTCCCCCCACTTCAAAATGATTTGAAAATCCCTAGAAAGTTGGTCCTGTGCCGATGCTTCATCCCTTCCCCTACGAGGTTAATTACTCCTCTAGAAGAAGAGACGAATCACCCACACAGCAGCAACTAACCAGGCTCTGATACCACTTGTAACACCCATCCCAAACCGACCCGAGTTCACCCGTGGTCGAACCGGTTTGAGTGCTACTTGAAGAACCAGCTTTAAAAGAAAAGAGTAAAACGCAGCGGAAACAGAAACAACTCTTAAATACAAGTTCAAAACGAAGGAGGCCTCCACTTAATAAAACCGAAATACAACTGAAATCCGAAATCCGATCACAACCGATCACAAAATCTCAAAACGATTACAAATCTTCCAACCCACAAGTGTCAACTGAAATCTAAATTTAAAACAATGGTCACTCCACAATAGATTCCTAATTCTTCACTTCACAACTCCAACCTGCAACTCCTCCGAACTCAACCGAACACCTGAAAAGAGAAACGGGGGGGGGGGGGGGATCAGCTTCCTAATGAAACTGAGTGAACCCACTGGGTTTAACTATGCGCCGAACCTAGCCTAAGAGTAATCCCAACTCCGCACACAAACAATCAACGGGATCTGACGCAACCATACTCATTTTAATTCCTAACATGCCACTAGGTGATCACACAAGAACTTACCTCCACCGATGTATATACAAGTAATAAAAAATTCAGCAATGTACTCAAGTCATCAATTCTCCACACAACATCATCAACGGAGTCATCAGACACACGATACAACACTTAGCTACAGTACATCTCCCAACATGAATAGTACCCACATTCATCCATCAACCACACAACTCACAAATCACAATTACCGACATCAGCCAAGCACAATCCAACCCAAACTCTGTTCCACAGACTCAACACAACACCGACCACAGCTCATCAAAAGCATCGCACAGGCACAATCCAATACACACAACATACACCAGTCACACACACACACACACACATGTATCTCAAGTGATTATCTAGATGAGTTCATTAGGCGCCATAAGGAGTTTATCCCGCACCACCCCTACCGGCCTGACGCACCTCTCTCCCTGGAGAGGTCCAGGACGCATGTAACACCCATCCCAAACCGACCCGAGTTCACCCGTGGTCGAACCGGTTTGAGTGCTACTTGAAGAACCAGCTTTAAAAGAAAAGAGTAAAACGCAGCGGAAACAGAAACAACTCTTAAATACAAGTTCAAAACGAAGGAGGCCTCCACTTAATAAAACCGAAATACAACTGAAATCCGAAATCCGATCACAACCGATCACAAAATCTCAAAACGATTACAAATCTTCCAACCCAAAAGTGTCAACTGAAATCTAAATTTAAAACAATGGTCACTCCACAATAGATTCCTAATTCTTCACTTCACAACTCCAACCTGCAACTCCTCCGAACTCAACCGAACACCTGAAAAGAGAAACTGGGGGGGGGGGATCAGCTTCCTAATGAAACTGAGTGAACCCACTGGGTTTAACTATGCGCCGAACCTAGCCTAAGAGTAATCCCAACTCCGCACACAAACAATCAACGGGATCTGACGCAACCATACTCATTTTAATTCCTAACATGCCACTAGGTGATCACACAAGAACTTACCTCCACCGATGTATATACAAGTAATAAAAAATTCAGCAATGTACTCAAGTCATCAATTCTCCACACAACATCATCAACGGAGTCATCAGACACACGATACAACACTTAGCTACAGTACATCTCCCAACATGAATAGTACCCACATTCATCCATCAACCACACAACTCACAAATCACAATTAACGACATCAGCCAAGCACAATCCAACCCAAACTCTGTTCCACAGACTCAACACAACACCGACCACAGCTCATCAAAAGCATCGCACAGGCACAATCCAATACACACAACATACACCAGTCACACACACACACACACACACATGTATCTCAAGTGATTATCTAGATGAGTTCATTAGGCGCCATAAGGAGTTTATCCCGCACCACCCCTGCCGGCCTGACGCACCTCTCTCCCCTGGAGAGGTCCAGGACGCCTCCTCTCCCTTGGAGGATACCACGAGACCTTTCCCTTGAAGGAATTGTAAACTTGACTCAACCAAACAAATCACGCCTTTCCCTTGAAGACGTGACCGCACCTCTTTCCCTCGAAGAGGCACTTAGCACCCATAGTGCAGTTTTAGGGGGCAGTGCAGGCTCCTTCAGATTCTAACATTTCATTCAATCACATCATTCAATTCACAATTCCGATTCCACTTCCCAATTCCACTGTACAACTTCACTACACAAATTACACATCCCAATGCCACATCACAAAACCACAACACAATCCCACATCATGATTCCACAACACAATTTCATGTTCTAGTTCCAAGCACCAATTCTATGTTCCAATTCTAGGATATAATTCTAGTCTAACCACACACGGCAATAATAAACACAATCATAGAAATTCATCACATCCACCCCATCCTATCTCACATTTCTAGATCAAATACATTAGCTATCAACTTTCATCCCAATCCCCACATCAAACATAAATCAGCACAGTCATCATACTTCAATCACAAGACAATTATTCAGTTTTACTCTCCTAGGTACATGCAAGACCTAATTCTGTTCTAAGTCTATTCAACTCCTCACTCCCATTTCTAACCACCTAGTTAAACATATAATCACACTAGTCAACCACATATATAGACAAGTCGGTCATCCACTCAAACGAGTCAACTCAACACCACATAGCATCAATTTCATTCAGATCAACCAAACAACACCAGTTCAGCTAGTTCATGCAATCACACCACCCAATTCCATTACTCAATTCCATTACTCAATTCCATTCACCAATTCCATTCACCAATTCCCTTAACCAATTCCATAAGTCAATTCCACGTATTCTATTGTCCAATTTCTTACCTACATTCCCTACCAATTCCAGTAGTCAGTTCTAAGTCATAAGTCTACCACCCTAAACACATTAACAACCACCTTCACACGCATCATCAATTCTACCTAAAAGGCACGTTGCATAATTCATACATCAACACCTAGCATCATCTCAATCCCAACATCATGTAAACCCACACAATCCAAATCATTCAATAATCCCACATCACACATAACCACACATCACAAGACATTCAACGCCTCCCACGGCACAAACAGTTTAAGGGTAAACGGCTAGCTCACCGGCCACCCCCACCCGCAAGTACAGGGGAAGCCATGTCATGAGTCGTAGGGTTACCCTCCTGTACGTCCTTCATTGGACGACCCCACATTGGTGGAGCCATCCACCTGTTCATCAATTAAGGGCGACCCCACATTGGCAGGACCACCCTCCTGCAACCACAAACTGACAATAACATAATATACACAATTCTCATGTTCACAGACCCGTCCCTCCTATCACTCTTTACTAGTTTCGATCAATTTATCATCCATGTTAATCAATTCCCCCAATCAAAATCATCACAAACAGCCATCAATCATAAACCAATCCATCAATTAACAAACATCCAACAATCATCAAAACAGCATATTTCACAGAACAATCAATTGCAGAACAATTTTCCCCTTTTACTCTCTTTCAATTTCATGCAAGGCCCTACATTTTTCTAAGTCTGAATTGTAACTCCTCACACCGACAAGACTACCTATCGTACGCTAAACCCTCACCTGACAAGAAGACGAGGCTCTAAAACTCTTCTAGAAACCCGAACAGCCAAGCTCTCAGACACAAAAACGTAGCTATTCTCCTCTTCACCGACAGCAGTTTACTCCGAAATATCTAGAACCTCCAGGTGCGATCTCTTCCTCTCATTACCACGAACTCATAGCAACAAACGGATCGCCAATCGGAGCTCTACAACTCTCGGAATCGAGGTTTGAAGTTTTTGGAGATTTCTGGCTCAGTCCCAAAAACGTAGCTCTTCGTTCTTCTACTGACAGCACCTCGATTCGAAATACCCAGAACCACGAATACTATCTCTTCCTCTCGTCGCCACGAACCCATAGCAACAAACGGATCGTCAATCGGAGCTCTACAACTCCCGGAATCAAGGATTGAAGCTAAAGGGTTTTTGGCTTCTTCAAATACGGGTTTTGGGGAAAGAGAAAGAAGGGGAAGTTATGAATTTCCGTGTAAAATCAGCCTTTTATAGTCTGACCATGATACACGGCGTGTATCATGATACACGGCGTGTATTGTAATACACGGCCGTGTATCGTGGTCTGCCCACATTGACAATTTTTCACGTACTCTCTTGTATACTCGACCCGACTCAACTATGAACGTCCCGAACTTCGATGGAACCTCAAGAACATTGTTTACAATGTCTAAACCATCCAAACTCGAGTTCCAAACTGTTCGGTTGGGCGGGGATGTTACACCTATGATCGGGCTGGCCATAAGTGTAACAAGTCATCGGGACAGGCCTCAGCAAGTGACATTCCCAAAAATGAGGCTTCTTACAGATGCCACAGGCAACCCAGCCGATGTTCCACTTCTGTTCATCGATCCCGCTCTCCGACACTTGGCACTTATGTGACCAGGAAGGTGTCACGTCTGGTGACATGGGGAGTTTGGTGACCGTGAATGGGGTTGCTTTGGAGAGAGAGCTACCGGAACAGGGAAAGAAGGAGGATCGGAAGAGGAAGGCGCTTAGCCTTCTCAATCTGCTGCACAAGCTAGTCAACTAAGCGTGCACAACCGTCTTACTGCGGGTTCAGAAGTGCACAGTTTGCTCCATCATGTAGTGTCCGAACATGCTTCACTTGCGACCTTCCTGGTCAACTGAAACCGGCGAATCAGCTTCTGCTCCCGATTGGCATGTTCGTTGAACCACTTGGAGAGGTTGGTGAACTCCATGTAGTACTCCAGCACCGACTTGTCACCCTACACCAACTCCATGAACTCCTTGGCCTCGCGCCAAATGTCCATGCAAAACTGGTTACAGAATTCCTCCAAGAACTCCTGGAACTCCATGTCGAGCGGGTACACTTGACTTTGCGACAACGACTCCCACCAGTCTAGAGCATGACCCTTGAGTAGAAAGGTCATGGCTTGTAGCTCATCTCATCTCCAAACCCAGATCTCAGAAACTTGAAGCCACACTCCTTGATCCACTCCTCAACAACAGTAGGATCAACTACTTCTCCACTAAACTCGCTAAAGTTTCGGCCCTTTAGATCAGACGACTGGAACCGGCGGCCTACTACTTTGTGTCCAAAATTTCCAGTAGAGTGGCTTTCCATCGATTGGCTTGCTTCACTATAGGAAGACATGAAAACGTTTCAGTTGACCATTTCAGAAATAAAAATTTGCAATTCAAATCATTCTTCTTTCAAAACTCCCCACCCATTTCAAAATAGTTTGAAAATCCCTGGGAAGTTGGTCCTATGTCGGTGTTTTGTCAGTTCATTCTATAAGGTTAATTACTCCCCCAGAAGAAAAGACAGTTCACCAACACAGCAGCAACTAACCAGGCTCTGATAACCTTGTAACACCCATCCTGAATCAGCTCGGGTAAACCCATGGACGAACCGTTATGAGCATAACTAGAAAAACGGTTCAATAAAAGGAATAGGAAAACTGACAAATAAAGAAATAGAATCCTCAATAAATGAAATATCTGAAGGAGGCCTCCAATAGTAAAATCTTAATAGAAAATCGATAAACGACAAATCCATAACCAAATCCCCAAATTGGGTACAAAATCCCCAAAACAAGAATAGTCAACTAAAACATGAAATTAAAGTAATAGTGGACTCCAAGTAGCTTGCCAATCTTCACCTCATAGCTTCACTCAGCAACCTCCTCGAACTCAACTGAAGCACCTGAACTCCAACACCACACTCATTAGCCACGATAACCTGAAAGGGGAAGAGGGGAAGATTAGTTTCCTAATGAAACTGAGTGAAGCCACTGAGTTTAACTATGCGCCGAACTAGCCAAGAGGAGCAGTTCCATACTCCACACAAAACACTGACAGTGAAACCCAAACTCAGCCTTAATCAGTTTATTAACCTAAAGCAGTCTAGGTGATCGCGTAGGTGCAGTTCACAGTTCCACATTCACAATCCACAACATCATTATTATCATAAGTGAAACCAACATTCATACAGTTCAACACATATCACATAACAGCTCCCAGTCACAACTAGCACACGCATACACACATTTAGTTTACATCTTATTTACTATGTGAGTTATTTAGGCGCCAAGGAGTTATCCACACCACTACCGTCAGCCACCACATCATTTCGACGATCCATATAGGATCCTTCCACGAAAGGGAATACATTCTGACGCATCCATAGAGGATCCTTCCACGAAGGATAAAATCAACCAACCTTAGCAACCCAACCAAGGGATTCACCCTAGTGAATCAGACTCAATCACAACCATTATCCCGGGTGGGGAAGTGTGGGCTCCTTCCAGTTCTATATTCATATTCACATCACAATCATTCAGGTCATATCACAATCCACTATCATCCACATCATCACAACATCCCATGAATTCCACATTTTCATCCATATTTCACATGATCATCATCACATTCACAACAAGGGTAATCGACTAGCTTATCGGCCACCCCATCTGCAACACAAGAAAAATGTGTAGCCATGTCGCAAGCCCAGGGTTACCCACCTATTCATCTTTCATAGGAGGATCCCACATTGGCAAGACCATCCTCCTGCATCCACAACTTACAACAACATTTACATATACCAAACCACCCTTAAACCCATGTCATCCTACTACTCATTTCTATCTCGAATCAATTAAGCTTTCCATTTCAACTTATTCCCCAACCTTAGTCAACATCAATAAAAAATAAGGCAATCACAAATTAGTTATCCACTTTTACTCTTTTTTTTATGAATCCCTTTTACCCTCTCCATTTTCATGCAAAACCTAACTTTTGATCTAAGTATGATTCCAAACCCTCACGTTACCAATCACTACCTATCGACGCTAAGTTCTCACCTGGAATAGAAGATGAGGCTCTAATTATCTTCTAGATTCCCGGATGAACGATTTCCCACTCTAAAAAATGTAGCTTTTCCCCTTCCTCACTGACTGCACTTTGCTCCAAACTCAAGAATCCTGAAATATCTTCCTCTCATTGCCAGAAATGCACAGGAATAAATGACACCTTAAACGGACACCCTTAGCTCCCGGAATCAAGCTTCAAAAGATTGTAGAGCTTTGTTTGTCAAAAGGATTTCCGAGAAGAGAGAGAGAGGTTTTAAGTTGCAGAAATCCGTCAAAATCATCGTTTTATATGCAGGTCAAACAACACGACGTGTTTCATGAAGAAACACGACAAGTTTCACAACTACACGGTCGTGTGGTTTTTGATGACACTCGATTTGACGTGATTATCAGCCTCATTTAAGCGACATTCCCTTGCTTGAAACATGGTTTTAGGGGTAAAATAGCGAATATTCACTCAACTACCCTATTTCCTACCGATTTGGTTACTTTGGCCCTTTTTGGGTCTATTTGATGGTTTTCTAGTGTTTTTGTGAAAGCACAGATTTTTGCCATCATTTACGTAGCCATGGATGTATTCAAGACCTCAAGGAGTGAACCAGAAATCAAACCGAATTCAGAACCGAAGATCCAACTGCCCAGCACAATATTTTCGCCGAAAAGACTATGAGGATTTCGGCGAAAATACCTTCAGAAACTCACAGGCTGATTTACACTGAAGTTTTCGGCGAAAACTTCCTTAAGTTTTCGCCGAAAATCATAGAAGAAATCAAACAGGGGATTTTAACTAAAGTTTTCGGCGAAAATTACTTTATATTTTCGCCGAAAATATCTTCCAAATCCGGCGCTGTATTGGAAACCCTAAGCGTACCTATTTAAAGAGAAGCAGCCGGCAGCCAAAGGGGAGAGACGAATCATTATTCATATTTTCACAAATCAGACTTTTGAGAGTCAGCCGACTCTAGGGTCGATAGATAGAGTTTAGAGAGTTCGAAGATCCGTGGAGAGATCGTGACGCCATCCTTCCACCTCGGAGAGCTCGGAGCTTAAAGTTGAAGATCCAGGAGATTGAAGCTTCGCGGGAGTCGTCAGAATTAGGTTTTTCAGTTCTTATCTGTTCTTCCTCTGTATGATGATCTTCATTGTTGCCTTTGATTCTCTTGTTTCTGATATGAGTAACTGAACTTGTAGAGCTTAGATTAGATGAACCCTAAGTGACCCAGGGCTTTAAAGCGGTCACGGATCGGTGGTGATTAGATTCGAAATTCAATCAGTTCTTTTTCATGTTTGATTCGTTCTTCATTGTTCATGTTTCTTGTCTGGATTGATCACCTAGATTAGATTCTTGTTAAGCTAAGGATAGAAGCGAACGCTCGCCTTACTTTAGAACATCGAATTGAACAATTAACCTTATAATTGGAGCGTGCCTTTCGTAGGAACCGGTTAGGGTTAATTCACTGCAATAGTAACTCATTAATCATTAGTAATTACACCAATTAATTAAGTCGTTGCGAGAGGCGACCGTACCCGGGCGGCTAGTTAATCTTGGTAGTTAGAACGAATAGAGCGAACATTCGCCGGTCTTAAATCTAAGGGTAAGGAGTTATGGTGGTGTCTTAGTAATTGATTGAATGAGAATCGAAATCCGCTGATCTGTTGATTGCCAATGCTCTGGGGAACGAAGGGGGATTCAAAGTCTAAGTTCGTCTATCTTCTCGTTAGTCAACCTTTTACTTTTCTGTCTTTTATTTTCCTTTGTTCATTAGATTAGAAGTCGTGGAACTCACACCACGCACAACGTGTTTTAACTTGAATAAATTATCAGCTTCTTTGAGTAGTCAATTAGTAGAAACCCTGTGGAATACGATCTACCCTAGCTTCACAGCTTGGTAGTATTTGATACCGCTAAAACTGCAGCATCAAATTGGCGCCGTTGCCGGGGACTCTTCTAATTGTTTGAAAGAAGAGTTGGCAAATTATTCTTCTACCTTTCCGCCTTACCATTTATTTTCCCTCCATATTTCCATGATTTACCTGGGTAGTGCTTTTGAGTTTTGAATATGCAGGATTACAGGTGGGATGACCAGTACCAAGGGTGGTACATCAATGAAGCACCATATATTGAAGACTCTCAAGAGATGGATTTACACACTTATGAGCATCAACAATGGATGGCAAGCACCCAAGCCGCGATCGACAACCTCCAGTCGATGAACGATGCTGCTGATACAAGGAACGCCGAGCTCAAGCGACTAGTGCAATTAATGGAAGAAGATGCTCAAGAGCATTTCGAAAAAGAGCCAGAAGCTACACACGACCAGCAAATTCATCAAGAGGTGTATATACCGGCTCATCAGCATCGACAATAGACGGGGAGAATAGAATCCGCCTTGGATGATCTCCTTTCGATTATACAAGCTCGTAACGTGATGGATGTCAAGCTCGAGCCACCAAATCCACTAAGGGAAGAAGATGCTCAAGAGCCGTACGAAGATAAACATGACAACCTCACCCATGACTATTGCGAGCTAGAAGCATCTGTTGAAGAATCCTTGGCGGTGGTGGTTGATGAAGATATAAAGCCAATCCATTTGAAGTTGAAGCCGAAGAGGAGCACATAGAGATTGAGATACCCTCACCTACAATTCCACCGAGTCAACCTGTAGAGAAGATGGAGCTCATTGATCATGCCGCGCCGTACTACCTCATTCCTCCTCCGGTTGAAGAATTCAAGAAGAACTGGTCATCCAAACAGAACCGCGATCTACTGGAGCACTACCGGCCACATCACCCTTCTGGAGTGCTACATGGCACTCAACCGCTGTCCTTGAAGAAGACGATTGACTTCAAGGAACTTCTGAGTTGGGGTCCCTAACAGGTACCGTCCGGCTCAAGGACGTTAAAAGAGAGCGCTTCGTGGGAGGCAACCCACGGCTGGAGTCCGTTTTTGAATTTTTGAGTCAGTCTTTTCGTCGTTCGAGTCAGGTTCAGAGGACCAAAAGTGTCAGTTTGTTTGATTTCATATTTTTCGTGTGTAGTTTGTGCGTCATAGAGTCAGTTACAAGTTGATTGAGGTCTTTCCGATTTTTGTGGATTTAACTGTGATTTTCTGAAGTCTGCTGGGTTTGCGAAAATATTTTCAATCGTAGTGTTTAAAATTTTCGGCGAATATTCAACCCCATTTTCGGCGAAATCGCCTTTTGGTTTTTCAACTGAGTCTCCCTGTTTAACATTTTCGGACTGAAATTTATAATGTTTTCGGCGAAATAGTTCTTGAAAACCAGGCAGTGATTTTAACGCTTATTTTCGGCAAAAACACATTGTTACTTTCGACGAAAACACACTTGAAAAACCGGCAGTGCATTTGAACTAAAATTTTCGGCGAAAACACCCTTTTATTTTCGCCGAAAATCCTTTTGAAAACCACCCAATCCTCCACTTAAAAAGAGTCAAAATATTTTCAAAATTCCCCTTAACCTTCTTTGTTCGACTTTTATTCTGTGTGGATCCGGGACACTTGTCCCGGTATCCTTTTGATCTTTTTGTTGTTTTTGTTTTGTAGGAACTCGAGTAGCGACTCCGCTCTGCTCCGGACGCTCCGTTTTCATCCCCTACACCGACCATCTCGTCACAGGTTCTTCGTATCTCTCTACTCTAGTTTAGTCTTGTGAGGACACAGAACCGTTTAAGTGTGGGGTAGGATTCTAGGATTATGCATGATCTTGTTTGATTTTCTGTGATTCCGTGGTTCAATTTTAAAATTTCTCTTGCATAAAATTGCTCAATTCTTGACTTTTGATGTTAAATTGAATTCAATTTTGAACAATGACGTCTAGACTGTTCCACTTAGAACCTGTAACCAACGTGTCGAAACTGATATTAAATGAGTCTAGGTCAGAACAGATCATAAATCACTTCAGTAGTTGAAACTTGAATTAATTGAATTGATTGGTTTGTTAATAACAAAGCTCGATAACACCGTTCTAAGATGATAGATGCTAGCTTCTCCCATGTTTTTTACTCCATATTTGTTCACCTGTGATTGTGGCTAGAGATTAAACGGAAATCCAATTCGAAATCTCGTGTAAAAAGTTATAACTAGCTAGGATCAAGTGGCTAAATTGTTAAATCAAGTGTTTGAGTGGTGAAATTCGAGTTGTGCAAATCAATGTAAAGTTCTTTAAAGTGCTGAAAAAAAAAAGCTAGGCAAGCCCGACACTTAAGTGAAGTGTTCGGGTTGAGCACTAGCATAAGCACAAATACTGTGAGCTAGGCAGGTCCAACACCTAAGTGAAGTGTTTGGTATCGAGCACTAGTATGCAGTAAATCAATTGAAGGAAGAAATTGAACTTGAAATAAATCATTGTTTAAATCGGTCCTAGCTAGAACATGCAACGTACAGATCTAGAAACGGATGAAGTCGAGTCGATAGCCGCGTCACTTTTCCTACCTCCGCGTCCACATCATGGCTAGAGCTTAAAGTCTTTTTTTATTAGAATTGGTGTTATCGTAGTCGGTTAATTATGATTAATTGTTTTGCCAAGAAACGAGCTTTGTTAAAACCACTACTTGAAGTGTGCAGAAATTAGTGAGATCGAAAACTTGTTTGGTTGATGTTCTTACATGTGTAGGTTAAGTTTCTACGTGGAACAGTCTAAACCAAATTGTTAGAATTGAATCTCAGTTTAATCTCGTGTCATTTGTGAATTTGAGTATGTTCTAGTTCAGTTTGCTTGAGGACAAGCTAAAGCTTAAGTGTGGGGTATTTGATGACACTCGATTTGACGTGATTATCAGCATCATTTAAGCGACATTCCCTTGCTTGAAACATGGTTTTAGGGGTAAAATAGCGAATATTCACTCAACTACCCTATTTCCTACCGATTTGGTTACTTTGGCCCTTTTTGGGTCTATTTGATGGTTTTCTAGTGTTTTTGTGAAAGCACAGATTTTTGCCATCATTTACGTAGCCATGGATGTATTCAAGACCTCAAGGAGTGAACCAGAAATCAAACCGAATTCAGAACCGAAGATCCAACTGCCCAGCACAATATTTTCGCCGAAAAGACTATGAGGATTTCGGCGAAAATACCTTCAGAAACTCACAGGCTGATTTACACTGAAGTTTTCGGCGAAAACTTCCTTAAGTTTTCGCCGAAAATCATAGAAGAAATCAAACAGGGGATTTTAACTAAAGTTTTCGGCGAAAATTACTTTATATTTTCGCCGAAAATATCTTCCAAATCCGGAGCTGTATTGGAAACCCTAAGCGTACCTATTTAAAGAGAAGCAGCCGGCAGCCAAAGGGGAGAGACGAATCATTATTCATATTTTCACAAATCAGACTTTTGAGAGTCAGCCGACTCTAGGGTCGATAGATAGAGTTTAGAGAGTTCGAAGATCCGTGGAGAGATCGTGACGCCATCCTTCCACCTCGGAGAGCTCGGAGCTTAAAGTTGAAGATCCAGGAGATTGAAGCTTCGCGGGAGTCGTCAGAATTAGGTTTTTCAGTTCTTATCTGTTCTTCCTCTGTATGATGATCTTCATTGTTGCCTTTGATTCTCTTGTTTCTGATATGAGTAACTGAACTTGTAGAGCTTAGATTAGATGAACCCTAAGTGACCCAGGGCTTTAAAGCGGTCACGGATCGGCGGTGATTAGATTCGAAATTCAATCAGTTCTTTTTCATGTTTGATTCGTTCTTCATTGTTCATGTTTCTTGTCTGGATTGATCACCTAGATTAGATTCTTGTTAAGCTAAGGATAGAAGCGAACGCTCGCCTTACTTTAGAACATCGAATTGAACAATTAACCTTATAATTGGAGCGTGCCTTTCGTAGGAACCGGTTAGGGTTAATTCACTGCAAGAGTAACTCATTAATCATTAGTAATTACACCAATTAATTAAGTCGTTGCGAGAGGCGACCGTACCCGGGCGGCTAGTTAATCTTGGTAGTTAGAACGAATAGAGCGAACGTTCGCCGGTCTTAAACCTAAGGGTAAGGAGTTATGGTGGTGTCTTAGTAATTGATTGGATGAGAATCGAAATCCGCTGATCTGTTGATTGCCAATGCTCTGGGGAACGAAGGGGGATTCAAAGTCTAAGTTCGTCTATCTTCTCGTTAGTCAACCTTTTACTTTTCTGTCTTTTATTTTCCTTTGTTCATTAGATTAGAAGTCGTGGAACTCACACCACGCACAACGTGTTTTAACTTGAATAAATTGTCAGCTTCTTTGAGTAGTCAATTAGTAGAAACCCTGTGGAATACGATCTACCCTAGCTTCACAGCTTGGTAGTATTTGATACCGCTAAAACTGCAGCATCAATTTTAAAAGTATTCTCGGTCGTGGTTCCTAGGAATTACAGCACGGTCGTGTATCATAGATACACCGAGTGTAGTTGAACTACACGACGTGTTGTCTCCACTGCACATCATGCTCGATTGTAACTTCAACCTGACTTAAACAGGAACGTTCCAAACTTCGATGGGACCTCAAAAGCACTGATTCCAATTCCTCGATCGCCTGAAATCGAGTTCTAAACCGTCCGGTTGGGCGGGATGTTACATCATAACCTGCCACCACTTTAGTGCATGACCCATAAAAAAGAAGATCAAGGTCTACAACTTCTCTCCAACCCCTTCTCCATATGGACAAACTTGAAACCACACACTCCTTGATACACTACTCTGTCACTAATGGATCAACTCCATCCCTAGTGAACTCCTAAAAATTCCATCCATTCAGACTATCCGGCCTAAACAGACGAATTCCCACACACCCTGATGGCGCAAACTGGTAGGTGAACCCACCATGACTCTCTTCGCTACTAAAGGACACAAAAAGAAAAGACTTCAGTTGACAGTTTTCCAAACACTTGATTTTCTCAAATTCCCCAACCTACTTTAAAACTTTGAAAACCCCTGGAATGTAGTATTGGATCGATGTTTCGTCCTCTCCATTAAGAGGGTAGCTAATCCCCTAGAAGTGAGATTAGTTCACCTATGCAATAGAGGCAACCAGACTTTGATACTAGTTGTAACACCCACCTCCGATTTCCATTGTCAAACCCATGAGTAAACCAGAAATGAGAATTACTCACGAACCAATCGAAATAGATAATTAAACCGAAGGAAGCATAAAGTGCACAAAATCAAAGTACTAAAATAGAAATAGGTCTCGAAACTAAGGTAAAAAACATACCACAATCCGGTCAAACCATAAATTCCAAATACATCAATAATCCATCCCAAAATCCAAGCTCAACTAAAAAGTAAATGTGTCCAAGTCCATAGAAGAGTTGGTCCAATACCTCATCATGAAATCACTACAACTACTGCTTTGCTCAACACAATCCAACTAGCCAAAACAATTTGGAAAGGGGGAAAGATAGGGGGGGATCAGTTTCCTAATGAAACAGAGTGAACCCATGTGGCCCAACTATTCGTCGTACTACCTATGGAGTATCCCAGACTCCCTCACATAATCATCAACAATGGGACTCATCCTAATTCTATTCAATTTCATCATCCTAATAAATAATATTAGGTGATCGTGTCATCATCATTTCCCTCCACTCATATAATGAATATCTCCTACATAGCACTATGATCGGAAGGAAAACCTCCTTCAACAAAGATACTTGGCTTTTGTCCAGGGTTGTATTCTCGCGTTCGGCTTACTCATAGAGAGCAAGTTTGCTCAAGGGGGGTGGAACAGTTCACAATTCAATCAATCAACAAGTCTAACAAGGATCGCTCAAGTTATCGAGAAATCAACTCAAGCGTGGACTCAAAGAGCATGGAAATAGGTGGATTTGACCAAGATAATGCAAACAAAACAATTAAGACGAGGGAGAATGAGAATGGAAGGGCGTAGATAAGTTCCCCCCTAAAGATCATGACAATTGACTAAGTTGGTGAACAAAACTCGTATCCATGCATTGAAATGAATAGACACACCAAACTCGGGTCCTAAGACTCCAATGAAGCCTTAGGCTAAGCCAAACACTAACCAATAAGACTCTCGTTACGAATTGACAAAATGCAAGACACATGCCAGGTGTTCGTAAAATGCCTCAATGGATTTTCACCCAAAGCAACCTAACTCTCGCCCCTCTCTCAAGTTTAGCAAGTAATCAAGTGGATAATCCTATGCTCTATGACATAACCACCCTCTCGGGACAAAATAAGTCAAGTATCAATACCAAAATCAAGCATGAACTCAAGAATGGCAAAAACACATGAAGAACATGGAAATCCTACTCAACTGCATTAACAACAATAGTTCATCATCATCCAACACAACGTAACCAAATCAATAGAGTCAATCCCCTTAGGGTTCCAGAAATCTAACCCAGTGGGTTTCAGTTACACATGAAAGAAGAAAGAAGAACAAACCCTAAATCGGAGATCAAAGCCATGAATCTTCAATCCGGAGCGTCTTCTCCTTCAATTCGCGTTTCCAAGGTGTATATGATGAATTGGAATGAGTGGAGGGTGTCTAGGGATAATGGGGAGACTTTGAAGAGGTTCCCCTTTGTCAAATTAGCTTTGGAGGCGAGCCTAGGTCGAATTCCCTTAAAATATCCTGAAAACCAGCATTTTATAAGCTACTACCCAGCGTTGGGCGTGTGGGCAGCATGCGCGCCGCCTGCACGCCTCCTTCCACTGACGTTACGCTAGCTCTTTTTCCTTACCTAGTGTATCGTTAAACTTCAGAACTTGATATTTTGAGCATCCGAACTCTGATTTGATCGTCGTTTGAACCTGTAGCTTCGTATTAACGTGCTCTATCACAGAATGACCTGAAAAATAATCAAAAACATCTTGAGAAACGTGAAAATGGACCGCAAGGATCCCAAGAGGCTAATTAAGATTAATTATCATCAACTGATAAAACCATTCAAAAGGCAACATCAACACTAAAATACCACACAAATGTGTACCAATTATGGGAATAAAATGTGACATATTTTGAGTCATCACACTACTTAATCAATCATACACAATATAGATATTAAACCAACACCTTCTCATTAACCACATCACAATCCCAATCACCATCAAGTGCATCATCAAAACTCAACCACACACATCCACATGTACACACAATCACACAATACACCACATTGCAATCAATTACTAGGCGTTTAATTAGGCACCAAAGAAGTTGTTCCCCCACATGTCTGAAAACATGCACTCCCACCCATGGAGAGTTAGACACAGTCCGCAGGATCCTTCCCGTAGGGAGCCTCATCTACCCGTCAGTAGACCTTTAACTCATTTCCACATCACATTCCCTGGGGTAGCGTTGACTCCTTCTATATTATACTTTAATTCACAACACAATATCGCACATGATACGACAAAGTGGTACATTTCATTTCAATTCACCAGTCCCAATTCCATCACTTGATACCACATCCCAATTCCCACAATCCCAACACTTGATACCACAATGCATACACCACATCCATTACAAATCCACATACTCATTTCACATAGTTCATAGCCTCATCGACCACCCCACCTACATAAGTAATGGCAAATAAGGGTAGTCATATCATGAGGTCTAGGGCTACCCACATGTTCATCCTTCACAAGATGATCCTTCATTAGGATCCTCCTGCAACCACAACTCATAACACACAACAATATACTCAAATACTGAACCACATTTCATCACATTAATTAATTACTCTCAGTATAAGCCACCTAGTCAACGAGTGTTCAACCAAGTCAATCAAACGCATAATCACATAAATCACCAAACACACAACGCTTAATAACCAATTTCCACACTCTCCGATTTATCCATCCTATTATTCATCTAAGTTGGAATTGTAATTCTTCACATCATGCTACCTATCGACGCTGAACCCTCACCTGGCAAGCCATGCTTCCTTACCCTCTAGACAGAAACTCCTTCCTGCTCTTGAAACCCACAAAGAACCACAACAGAAACCTCCACACCAATTCTCATGAAATTGATCAGAACCTAGGTATATAAATCCAATTGAGAACAAATAAATCATCCAACGATAAGTTCCTTACCTTATACTGGAGATTGAAAGGTACTAGAAACCACTCCCCAACACTCTCCCTTGATTCCTTGGTCAAACCTTTGCGATCCCAAGCCTCTAGGTTCGTCAATGCACTTCTCCAATCGCCTCAAACACTACTTAATCGAGAGAATAAAATTTACAACTCGTGAATTGCGTTTTCCCAATTGTCAGGTTTTTATCCTCCCCAACACAAGGGTCGTTGCAGGCCACAATGGTTGTTGCAACTTAAAGGGTAACGATTGTTCCATAAGAAACTATCTTTGTCCTTAAGTGTAGCAATGTTTGTTGCTTAGGCAACGCCCATTGCCTTGCTTGATCACAACGACTGTTGAACCTATGTGATGCCCGTTGTCACATGTAATTACAGAACCATTCTGCCAGAAAATACAGGTTCTACTCAATTCAATCATCCTCATTTCAACTCAACTTAAACCAATAATGAAAACCGGAACGGGTCGTTATAGAGACTAAGAGTTTAAGAGGAAGATAATCGTGTGTGATCGAGCTAGAGCTAATTTCGAATTCTTTGATAAAGGACTTCAATAGCTTGATTTTGAGATCGATCGGGGCAAAGTCGAGGTGACCACTACAAATGGTGTTGATACAGTCGACGCCTACAACCAACACTACAAGCGTCAGTCAGGGTCAACAAGAGATATCGTCAGTAGTCACTCGTTAGATTAGAGTTCTGCTTTGCCGCTTTGGAGTCAGGGTTTACTTGGGCTTAGAGGATGCGCAATAATTACTCTTCTAGGCTTCGATTTAGAGTTTTTTGAAGTTAGGTGTGGCCTGTGGGAGGGAGTCCAGAATCCCCAAATGTGGTAAAGTAGTAACAATTAACATAATTTCGTTGTGATTCCCAGGTTACGTTGACCATGGGCTCTAGTTTGCGATTTGTGGTTTTAAACTGTATCAAACCACAAGTCGCAACAAAAAATAAAACAGCACCACATTATTTGTAATGCAGTTCAATGCTGACTGAAAATTTGTGTTTCGGTGCAGATCGAGCCGCACCAATGCCCACCCCTAATCCTGTACTTGGCCAAATTTCCCTCTTACCGAGCCAGGTCCACCGTAAGGATTCTCCCCACAGGATTTCCAGTTCTAGTGATCGCCTTAGCCCTTCAGGTTGAAAAATAGAAGAGGAAGTTCCGCGAATCTAAGCCGTCTTAGTGACATTCCTATTAACTGTGATATAAAAACTATAATATAACGGTCAAATATAGTCCAGGAACCAAACAAGGCAGCACGATTTTAAACTTCAATGGCCAAGAAACGAACAGCAAATTCAGGTAATCAGTTCCAGTTACACAGCCATGGAAAACTTTAGAGATCATTGCTTCACCAATTCCACTGAATCATCAATCAAAAGGGCAACAACCATACTTTGAGAAAATCATTGTGTCCAACAAACAAATGCATGATTGCTTCCAAAGTTTATGAGCTACCTCAAACACTAAACCTTCCTCTACTTTCCCCCATTAGTACTTGACTTGATATAGAAAATGGGGGGATACTACTACTCTAGAACCAGATGAAATGTGATACGGAGTTGTTATTCCAGCTACTAGAAAGAAAACACTAGCACAAATGCCATCCAAAGGGGTTTACTTCACGTTTACTCCTTGAAGTCATCCTTGTCATCCATCGGAATCGGCATGTTCCTCCAGAAAACGGCAAGAGCACTACCACCAAGCTACATACAAGAAGAACCAACGATGAATATTAAAAGCAATGATCCTCTTCAGGGAAACCAAAAAAAAAAACATAGTATTAGTTGAAAATCTTACAGCCATTGCGACAACGCTAACCGCTGAAGGCACCGCCACAAGGGGATTTGTGAAATGCTTCTGAGCAAGCAGAAACCCGAGTGCAGAACTCTGTCATAAAAAGGGTGTGGATTACACAACTAGCCACCCAAGGATACAAACGAAGATAAGATAGATAGCAAGGAGGTGCTTAAATAAGACGCATTGTTCTAACTTAAGGACATTCCAAACCACCAATACTTTACAGCAAAGTGACTGCTTTGGTTCTGTATACAATTAGTTACTTGTCAATCAAAAATATGAATTCCAATTCCACCAGTTTCCTGCTTCTTCTCATACATACTTGCTTCAACGGTTTCATGCTCACGTTACAGGTTATTTGAACCTACAATCTAGCAACCAGAGAAAAATCCAGCAAGCTACCAAGATAGTCCAACAAACAACCAGCACAGGCTGAAACAAGATCTCCATCTTCTGTACTTGTATTCTAATATCTATAAAGAGGACAATGATGCATACCTGCATTCCACATTCTATTGAAATGGTACGGGAAGTGGATTCACCAAATGACAACTTTGAAATCCAATAACCTATGGCAAATGCAGCAGCATGCAGAAAAGCTACCGGAAGTATTAGTTGTGCTCCTTGTGTTTTCAACACATCTGCAACTTGCCCAATCTTGGATACAGGATATTTTTGACGTTAGATTTAGGCAGGTAACACAGTAATTGCAAATTGAACGCCAAAATCACCAAAGTATTATTCAAATAATTAGCAACTTACAGGACTTGCACAGAGCAAGGTTGTGAGAATAACTCCAATTAGAGGTGTTATGGAGATTATTTTTGCTGTGAACTTGGGGAAAAATTCGTTTGCTAGCACTACACAAACAAAGAGGAAAATTTAAGTGCTTCTGTCCATACCATGTATTGTATCCTAAAGCATTCTAGAAACCTCATTTCCAGAATAAAATGTCTTATGCAAGTAAGCAAGCACCTCCTACAATAGTTGGCATTAGCACAACCTGAAATGTACTCAGAGCCAGACCCTGGAAAAAAAGAGGCCAGGGAATTGTAAACATTAGAAAAATAAACAATACATGTGAATTTTAGATCAGCAATTGCAATGCATTAACAATTTATTTTCTTAGGCAATTAACAATCAGTCTGTCACTGTTTCAATTTGCAGCTAAACTTGATGATTATGAAGAAATAATCAGATAGCAGTCAAATAGCAGAACTTACAGCCGCGTCCACAGGAACAAGCTGACCAGCAAGAAGCTTGGTAAGAAGTGGTGTCATGATAATAGCTCCGATTGTAGAACAACTATGAAATCCATGTGAACAAACCAAGGAACCAAACAATTAGAAGGAAGACTAATGATTACCACAGATCTAAGGAAAATTGACAGAAATTCAAGCCACAAATACTACAAGGATAAAATTCCACAACTGTCAGAAATGCTACAAGAGACAAATTTAATGCCAGAAGCTTTCTGGAAAGATCACTACTAGAATCCACTAAGAGACTGTATATTTCATCGTTCAAATTAATTTTAAAGAAGGACCAATTAAGAGAGTAATCATAGCCAGTGAGGCAGTACCATGACAAACCTCTTACAACCCACTATGTGAGGCAGGCCATATTGATCTTGTACTCCATAAAACTACCCTACTTATAAAACTCACTGTCGCAATGGCCAAGAATGTTAATTGCACTTACGTTGTCATAAGAACGGAAAGTGCCACATTTCCCTTTGATATATATGTTGCAACATTAGATGCCTGACCTCCGGGGCAGCAAGATACTAGAATAAGACCAGTTGCAAGAGGTGCTGATAGCTTTAGAGTCTGGAAATCAGAAATGAGGATGTTAGTAACTCGATTATGGAAATACAGCATAACTATTTCATGACGTCAGAACTTAAAACTTATTCTGAACAAGTACACTGTAGTCACACTAAATGGGGCCACGACTGTTCGAATGATAGGCCTCGTAACCCAAAATCAACAAATATTAATAGAAAGTAATTACCATGCCTTAGTCCTACATAAAATGTTTTTTAAGTATTATCATCTATATTACAGCTCCACCTATAAAGAATATCTATTTTAGACCCAGTGAAAATCTGGGTACAAAGTTTTCTGCAGTGTTGTGAGTTGCTAAAAATAACTTCATTTCATTTTCTCTGGACAGGTGAATCAAACATCTCAACTTCAGGCTCTAACAATAAGAACCCAAGTTGACATACAAAAGAATCAACATGTACCATTGCAATCAAAAAACCTAATAGTGGTTTAATCAAGTACTGAGCAAGAAATCCAACACCAACCTGCAAGGATAGAAGGTATGATTATCAGTCAATGCAAATAAAGAAATATAATCAACTTTAAGAGATATGATATGTCCTGCTCTTACAGTCCAGGGATTCCTCAAACACCGTCTAAAGTCTTCAAACTTCAAAGTTAATCCCATAGAAAGCATGAGAAAACCGAGGCCAAGAGTGAATAGATCTGTCTCCAACCATGTAACCTGCAAGCAGCCGCAGCATTTAGTATATTTAGAATACTATAACATTAGTTTATTTGCAATGAATTTTGAAGCGAGAAAGGGTGCAGGTGGAATGAATGCATTACCGCAGATGGCTTGTAGATACCAATGATGGTGCCTAGGATGACCTGTCCATTGAAGCAACGTCTCAGCATAAATTGATTACCTATCAAGCTCAGTCAAAACTACATAAAGAAAACTTAACACCTACCCAGACTGGAAACAGAGTTGTCAAGGTTTCAATTATTCTTTCATACTGGCTCATTCCTGCAGGGTTGCTGCTGGGAACATCTCCGGATAAATTTGTTGCAGCATTGCATAAAACCACCGAGTTCCTACATTGAGCCATATACATATTACTGTAAAATAACAAATGTATAAAGAATCCATATTTATATCGTAATCTGAGAGGGAGGGGGGCCTTTATTCCACTGGAATTCCTTTTGTTAATAACCAAAAGAGAAACCTCATCATGATGTAGTTGCCTAGTAATTACGAAAATGCTGATCACTTGGGTGATGATGAAGCGAAAATGTTGTTAACTTAAGTAATTAATGATCAAGTAAGTGGCTAGTAATCCTCATCCTCATCCATCCTCGTCCTCACAGTAAGCAGGTCAGTTAAGAAACGTACCTAGAAGCATGCAGTATAGGAGAAGCAGGTGGTGTATGAAAAGCTGTACTAATCGGTTTGCTTTGCAATGCGCAAATCCTTCCATTCTTAGGCGCCAAGCTCCAACCTCTTAGATCTTAACATTAAAATGCACATCGCAACTAGATTAAACCCCCGTAAGCATACACTCAAGAGGAAAACAGGAGATGGAAGAAAGAAAGAAAATGAACACCATCTCAAAACAGAAATGGAACATACCCAGATGAGCATTATTCGTCAGCCTTCTGGTACACAAACTAGAAGAGCTAGGCTTGTGAACAGCTGCTGCACAAGTAGTTAAGTGGCAGTCTTTGGCCACAAATCTAGACATGGACGCCATTGAAGAAGTTGATCAAACGCCAGCTAGAGAGGGAAAAGACTAAAGAGAGATGCAAATGAAGGCGAAGCCAAAATTGAGCAGGGTTTAAGGATAGAGATAGCTCGTAGCAAATTGGAAAAAAATAGCAATAATAGAGAAGTAGATAGGTCGTGGAAACCGATGAGCCACACAATTTCAATCAAGCTCACTTCTCATCCAGAAGCCAGAAGTTCAAATTGGCAATTGGGACCCTCACCAAGAACGAGTCTCTCCAAGGCCGCCAAAGATCAAGGCTTTCCGTGTTAGTCTAAAAGGGTACTGTACTGATCTTTTTTACTCCTTTTTCTCAGTTCAATTTTACTCGCGGATTTTCCATTGCGTGGTGGAATGAGGATGAGGAGGAAGAATCTGTGATTGGTGGGTTGGAGGATTTCAGATAATGGTGAACAGTGGTAAAACTGTAAAACGTCTCTCTATCTCTTTGCCGAAGCTCCCGCACATCAGTAATATCTCGGCTTATTATCCATTTTGGTCATTAATATGGGGTTTGTAACAGATTGGTCATTAACCTTTAATTTGTAACCTATTTGTCATTAACATATAGTGCTTGTAACAATTTGGTCAATCCGTCAACTCTCCATCCAAATTCTCTGTTAAATGCTGATATCAGCATGCCAACTCAGCTCGTTTTTTCACCTCACCCCTTGCCACATCACCCAATCAACCCCCGCTTATTATCTATTGTGGTCATCAACGTATTGGGTTTGTAACAGAGTGGTCATCAACGTTTCACGTGGTCATTAAACTATTGGGTTTGTTCAGTTATGGTCATTTCTGTAGATTAGGTAAGTCACTTGCCTATTCTTGGCTAAGTGAATATCATTATATAGCTGAAGTTGTTACAAAGTATAGCTACAAAGAGTGAAACCGAAATCGGGAAATATCTCATGAGATCGGAAATATCTCATGGGATCCTCAGAATAATTACAATTAATTACTGGTCTTATTATCCTCCCGCAAGCCAAAGGGCGGTTGCACTTTGAGCTTGAAACGTAAGGTGTCATGTCATTTCGTTGCGAGGGCCTTGGTGAGTGCATCTGCGATCTAGTCTTTTGACGATATGTAAGCGACATGGAGACTCTTGTCAGCTACTCACTCTCGAACAAAATGGAAGTCAATCTCCAAGTGTTTGGAGCGGGCATGGAAGACAGGGTTTGCGGATAAATAGGTGGCACTAATGTTGTCACACCATAACGTCGGGGCGTACCGTAGGGGCCGTCCAATCTCCTTGAGGACCGATGCTAGCCATGTGATCTCAGACGCAACTGTGGCTAGGGCTCGGTACTCTGCTTATCTTGAGGAGCGTGATACAGTCTTTTATTTTCTGCTCGACCAAGAAATTATATTGGGACCGAAAAAAGTAACATACCCACTTGTTGATCGCCTGTCGGTCGTGTCGCCTCCCCAATCAGCATCCGAGAACCCTTGTCGTGTGGTGGCGCTTGATGGTTGGATCAGTATTCCATGTTCGGCCGTCCCTCGTAGATATCTGAGTGCTCGTTTCAAATGGGCCCAATGATGGGCATGCATGTACTGTGAGAGGCGTGCCGTCGTGAAGGCCATATCTGGTCGTGTCATGGACAGGTATTGGAGTCCGCCTACCAGCTAGCGATATAGTGTGGGATTGTGGAATGGGGTGTCGTCGGGAGGTAGAGCCGACGTGGATGATGGAGTGGTCACCGATTTTGACGTGGACATGTCGGCCTTGTGGAGCAGCTCGTTCGTGTATTTCGTTTGGGCAAGGTGGAGTCCTTGAGATGACGATGTGACTTGTACTCCTAGGAAATAGTGTAAGGTGTCCAAGTCCTTGATCTTGAAGCGGACCGCCAGAGATATGCCAACAACTGGGTCATGAGAGTCGGATCTGAACCTGTGAGTATTATATCATCACATAGACAAGCACAAACAATGTGATGTCGTTAGTGTTATAATGAAAAAGTGAATGATCTGTCTTTGATCCCCGGAAACCAAAGACTTCTAGTGCATCATGAAGGCACGAGAACCAAGCCCGAGGGGCCTGTTTTAGACGTATAATGATCGACGTAGGAGGCAGACGTGATCCGGTTGTTGTGGGTCCTGAAAACCTGGTGGCTGATCCATGTAGACCGTCTCCTCCAGAGTTCCATGCAAAAATGCATTTGAGACGTCGAGTTGTTTAATCTTCCACCCTTCCGAAACTACAATTGATAATATTAACCGAACACATGAAGGTTTAATAACCGGGCTAAAAGTTTCAAGGTAGTCCACACCTCCCGTTTGATGATACCCCTTAGCCACCAACCGTGCCTTGAATCGGGCAATTGTACCGTCGGGATTCTTTTTGAGGCGGAAAACCCATTGATTTCCCAGAACTCGTGCTCCGGTCGGCTTCGGGATTAGTTGCCACGTTCCATTTTCAAGAAGCGCTTTGAATTCCTCACTCATTGCCATGCGTCAGGAGGGACTCTTATTAGCCTCGGTGAAGCATGTCGGCTCTGTGGGCTGTTCGGTTTGGTGGTGAGCTAGCCAGGCACGTGGTTTTAAAGAGCCGGTCCTTTGTCGGGTCACCATTGGGTGCTGGGAGATGATCGGCTGTGGTACTGTATCTGTAGAGGCCACCGGGCTTGAGGGCCTGCTAGGAGAAGTCGGGCCTGCTGGAGGAGGCATGTCATGGGTGCGTGGGCCAGCAGGAGGTGAACCGGTAGGGGTCGAAGGGGCGGTCTCGGGCTCCTGGTGTTGGTCCGTCAGCAGAGGAGGCCCAATCGGTGGACGCCTTGGGCCTGGTGAGCTGTGCGGCCGATGATGTGGAGTGTTGGCGCCAGTGAGCTCCTAGGCCAGCTGGGCCGCCGGCTGGGCCGATGGAGTGGGCAGCAGTGGTGGTATAATCGCTGGCCTGTGGAAAACACCCGGGTCCGCCGTTTGAATTTTGTCTACCTGAAATGGAAAAACAGATTCGTCAAAGATGACGTGTCGGGAGACGTAGATCTTCCTGGTGGTCAGATCGAGACAGTAATAGCCCTTGTGCCGATTGCTGTATCCCAAAAACACACATGGAGCTGATTTTGGGGCGAGTTTGTGAGCAGCATATGGCTTAAGCCACGGGAAGCATAAGCAACCAAATATTCGGAGTGCCGTGTAGTCTGGATCTTCCCCAAATAGTCGGTGATACGGAGTATCACGTGTGACCGATGATGGTATGTGATTGATCACATGAGCTGCCGCTTGAAAGGCATATGGCCAGTACTCCAGGGGTAGCTTGGCTTGATGGATCAATGTTCTCCCAGTTTTGACGATGTGGCGGTGTTTGCGCTCAGCGCACCCATTTTGTTCAGGTGTGTGCGGGCACGAAGTCTGCTCCATAATCCCTTGTTCCTTTAAATATGTCGACAGCCGCTGGTACTCTCCCCCCAGTCGGCTCAGAACGTGCGGATTCGGGTGCTGAAATAATTTTCTACCATCATTTTGAATTCCTTGAAGACGGCCAATAAGTCGGACCTGAGTGGAACAAAATAAATCCAAGTGTACTTGCTGTAGTGATCATAAAAAATAATATAATAGCGTTGCTTCGTAATAGACTGAACCGGAGATGGACCCCAAACGTCACTGATGACACTCGAATTGACGTGATTATCAGCCTCATTTAAGCGACATTTCCTTGCTTAAGACATGGTTTTTAGGGTAGAATAGTGAATATTCAATCAATTGCCCTATCTCGTGCCATTTGTGTTACCTTGGCCCGTTTCGGGTCTATTTGATGGTTTTCTAGTGTTTTTATGTTAGCACAGGTTTTTGCCGTCAAATAAAGTAGCCAAAGACGTGTCTAAGGCGTTGGAACCTCGAGGAATTGCACCGGAATCGATCCAAGGAGCCAACCGAATCAAACAAACTCCTGCCCCGGTTTACAAAGGAGTTTTCGCCGAAAATACCTCAGCATTTTCGGCGAAAATATCAGTACAAATCGACTGATGCTCATCAACAGAAGTTTTCGGTGAAAATCCTAAGTTTTCGACCGAAAACTATTGGACCGAAAATAACAGGAGAAAGCAGCCGACGGACCATCCATTTACAAAGGAATTTTCGCCAAAAATTCTTCAATATTTTCGGCGAAAATATCAGGCAAAATCTGGCAGTATTAGGGTTAAGTATAAATACTTAACCGGCGGCCCTAAATAGAATATACCTTATAATATCAATCATAATTTCTAGACCTAGAAGTTTGAGAGAGAGTTTAGAGAGTTAAAAGAATCGTGGAGAGATCGTGACGCTATCCCTTCACCTCGGAGACTCGGAGCTTGGATTGAAGATTACCGGAGAGCGAAGCTTTGCTAGAGTCATCAGAATTAGGTTTTTCAGTTCTTATCTGTTCTTCCTCTGTATGATGAACTCTGTTTCTGTCTTTGATTCTTTTGTTATGAACATGAATAGCTAAACTCGTAGAGCTTAGATTAGATGAACCCTAAGTGACCCAGGGCTTTAAAGCGGTCACGGATCGGCGGTAATTAGATTCAAAGTTCAATCAGTTTCTCTTTGCATGGTTGTTTTGTTCTTGATTGTTTATTTTTCTTTTCTGGTTGATCGCCTAGATTAGGTTTTTGCAAGCTAGGGTTAGTCGCCAGACGTAGTCGTTAGATAGTTCCCTGCTTTGGCGCTTAAACTTGTCTTCCTTGATCACCTAGTTTAGATTCTTGTTAAGCGGAGGATAGAAGCGAACGCTCGCCTCTCTTTAAAACATCACTTCAACCAGTTAACCTTATAATTGGAGTGTGCCTTTCGTAGGAACCGATTAGGGTTAATCCACTGCAAGAGTAACTCATAAATCGTTAGTAATTGCACCAGTTAATTAAGTCGTTGCGAGAGGCGACCGTACCCGGGCGGCTAGTTAACCTTGGTAGTTAGATCGGATAGAGCGAACGTTCGCCAGTCTTAAACCTAAGGGTAAGGAGTTATGGTGGTGTATAGAAACCGATTGAATTAGAATTGAAAACCGCTGATCTGTTGATTGCTGTTGCCTTGGTGATCTAAGGGGGATTCGAAATCTAAGCTTGTCTGTCGTCTGTCTGAACCAACCAATCAATCTGTCTTTTAATTTCATTTTAATTTTCCTGCATCTTAGTCTAGAAGTCGTGGAACTCACACCACGCACAAGGTGTTAAACTTGGATAAATTGCCAGCTTCTTTGAGTAGTCAATTAGAAGAAACCCTGTGGAATATGATCTGCTTAGCTTTTCTAGCTTGGTAGTATTTGATCACTGTCCTACAACTCATCAGTCACTACAGATTAAATCCAATGGTCTAAAAGCTTGAAATTGCGAGACTGGAAAAGAAAGCTTATGCATTTTCCCTAAGCAGCAATCAGGGCAGATAGCGGGAAGACGCTTATTAGAGAAAGCTAAATTCTGATGGCGAAGCACAGTCTTGACACTCTCCAGATTCGTATGACTAAGTCATTGGTGCCACACCGATAAGGAGGCAGCATGAGCCTGAGGTTGTGAGACTTCTCGGAACATGGCCAACGGAATCGGGTAGAGACCGTCACTACTCTGGCCTCGGAATAGCTGTCATCGTGTGACCAGATCCTGAATAACCACCAAATCGTGATAGAAGATAATTGCAACGTTATTATCACGTGTGAGTGCACTGATAGATAGTAGTTTGTGACATGATTTTGGCACATATAACAATTTATTGAGAATAACTGGCGAAGCAGATAGCAGCATAGTTGATCTACCAGAGTGAGAGATAGGGACACAATTACCATCACTTAGTTGGACCAGATCAGTCCCTTTGTACTCAGAGTGCAAAAATAGATTCGCCAGATCATTAGTCAGATGATGATTGGCACGGGAGTCTAGGGTCCACATATCCGGAGCTTTTGGATGTGGTGACGCAGCATAATGAGCCGACGGCGGTAAGGGAGACATCGGCTGGCGCGAGGACGGACAGCTACGATAATGATGGCCCATGCCTTGGCAGTTGTAGCAAATAATGGACCTGTTTATGTATTGGCTCGACGGCCCATTGTAGGCTGTCTGCTGGCGGGCCCCAGGAGCAGGTGGGCCCAAGTGCTGCGCTGACCCGGGTGAAAACCACGTCCAAGCTGAGTGGATCGACGTGGGGGCTGCTGCTGACCATAACGGCGAGATCGTGGCCGGTTCTCCTGCTGGCCACCGCCCCTTGCAAAGTTCGCCTACGGCTCCAATAAGTCAGCATCCCCTAGTTCGGTCTCCTCGGTCAACAGGAGACCATGGAGCTCCAGATATGTTGGAGGGGTGATCCGATGTCGTATGCTCTGAGAGAAGTCCTTGTACGACGAGCGGAGGCCAGGAAGAAGACGATCTATAAAATCTGACTCTGTAACATTGGCACCAAACGACATTAGTCTATCAAAAATAAGTTTAGCACGAAGGAGATAGGCAGAGACGGTGTCGGATCCTTGACGCAAGGCATAGAGCTGCCTTGAGGGATCGGACTTGAGAAGGGGTGTCGGTGCCGTAAGCTGCCGCTAGTGCCTTCCATGCATCATGGGCGGTTGTGATACCAACAAGAGTATGCAGTGCCATCTCGGTAACCGAGCTAATGAGCCAGCCAAGCATGAACTGGTCTCGGTGACGCCACTGTGTGTGGAGAGCGGATTAGGCGCACCATCAGCAAGCTGTGCGGCGGGGGATGGGGATGATCCGTCAACATGGCCAAGAAGGTCATGACTAGCGAGTAAGGGCTCAAACTGGAGCTTCCATACGAGGTAGTTGTCGGAGGTTAGCTTGATTGAGGGGGTCTTGAGAAGAGATGGAAGGGGCTGGCAGTCGTTGTCATGGTTGAAGGAGGAAGAGAGATGGGGGCAGTGATGGCGGCGGATAGAGAAAAGAGAGAAGAGAAGAAAAAAAAAAGATTGCCGAGGGTTTAGGGTATGTGGACGGCGGCTAGAAAAGGAAGAGGATTAGGTTTTTTCGATCAAGTTGGATCGAAATTCTAAAGCTCTGATACCATGTAGATTAGGTAAGTCACTTGCCTATTCTTGGCTAAGTGAATATTATTATATAGCTGAAGTTGTTGCTTAGTATAGCTACAAAGAGTGAAACCAAAATCGGGAAATATCTCATGAGATCGGGAAATATCTCATGGGATCCTCAGAATAATTACAATTAATTACTGGTCTTATTATTGTAGATTAGGTAAGTCACTTGCTTATTCTTGGCTAAGTGAATATCATTATATAGTTGAAGTTGTTACAAAGTATAGCTACAAAGAGTGAAACCGAAATCGGGAAATATCTCATGAGATCGGGAAATATCTCATGGGATCCTCAGAATAATTACAATTAATTATTGGTCTTATTAACCTTGACCTCTTGGTTATCAAAGGCTCTGATACCATGTCATGAACCGTTGCTTCCCAATAACTCAAGTTGTTGGGAGAGGGTTCTGAATGGAACCTCAACAAGAACAACAAGAACTTGGAACGAATTTAAGAACCTCAACAAGAACGCTCTATGCCTTCGAGCCTTCCCATTCTCACTCCGAGGCGCCGCAAAGAGATGGCTCACTAGCAAGCCACCCGGTCACTACACCAACTGGGATGATCTTGCTCAGGAATTCATAGAGGAATACTTCCCTCCTTCCAGAACAACTGCTTACAGAAAAAACATCTCAAGATTCAGACAGAGAGAAGGAGTAAGTTTACATGAAGCTTGGAACGAATTCCAGGGACTCCTCTACGATTGCCCTCATCATGGCTTCACTCAGATGCAACTAGTCGAGATCTTTGCTTGGGGTATGAACGAAGAATCATCTGAATGGGTTAACTCCTTAGCTTATGGTGACTACACCGCACTCACACCAGAAGCTGCTCTTCTTCACTTTGCAAACTGCGCATCTAAATCTAGAAGTTGGGACAGACAGTTTGGTGCAGCTAAGAGGCAACCAAGCCACGAAGATCAGATCAAGAGCGAAGTGCAGAAAGAAATGAAGAAGATTTTCGGTACAACAAATAACTGGTCTATAGGGGAAGTGAATTTTATTGATCAAGATCCCCCTGGATTCACCGGAAGACAACAACCTCAGAATTATACGTTCGAGAATACTTGGGAAATTGAGATAGACAAGAAGCTCGACCTGATCTTGACAAGACTCGATGACCACGAGGAGAGATTCAAGCTTCAAGCCCTCTTAAATCAAGATCATGAAGCTCGAGGTCAACGAGTGGAGAGCATGTTGAATAACATGTTTAACCTGCTAACTAGTAGCCCCCTCCTTAATCAATCATCGGTTCAAGATGACTCTACCATTAGGAAGGAGCACGTCAAGGCTATCTCCACAAGAAGCGGCAAGCAATTAGCTGATCCTGCAGCTCCTGATCCGGCCATAAATCCTAATGCTATAGCTATTGACAGGCCGGAGATTGAGAAGGAGGATAAAGAAGAAGAGGAGGAGGTGACTGCCCCGCTTCCCCTAACAAAGACATCACCTGCGCCACCTCTCCCTCAATATCAGCCTCGGATTCCGTTTCCTAAGGCTGCGGTATCGAAGGAGAAAGATCATGATACCCGGTACAGAAAGTGGCATGGATACTTGAAGAACACAGATGTCAAGACACCAATTACTGATGCTATCCAGATGATACCGGAGGCTGGAAAAGTCGCGAAAGATCTTGCGAAGGACAAGAAGAAGGGAGAGTTGTCTTCCGTCTCCCTCGAGGAAGAATGCTCCGCGATCCACAGCCAGACAACCGCCATACCTCCCCCAGATAAGTGTCGCGATCCTGGTGCTTTTACTTTGCCTTGCACTATTAAAAATGTGAAAATTGATCGTAGTTTAATTGATCTAGGTTCTTCCATTAACGTCATGCCTACCTGCTTGTATGAGAAATTGAACCTAGGAGAATTGAAACCGATTAGCATGTGTTTAGTGTTTGCCGATAGCTCTGTGAAATTACCTAAAGGATTGATTATTAGACGTGGCTGTCAATTGTGGTCCTTTTACTATTCTGGCTGATTTTATTGTTATGGATACCCGAGGGGAAGATGTCACTCTTCTCCTAGGCCGACCGTTTATGGCGACAGCCGGCATTACCATTAATGTCCCAAATGGCTCGTTGACATTAAGGGTCGGCATACCATGACATTCCGTCTCAAGGACGGTATGCAAATTCCTATCAGAGAAGAGGCGCATTGCTTATCTGTTGAAGCTGTGGAGTTGGCCTCGGTCAACTCCGTTACTAATGAAACATCTAGAGTTTCTACAGATATCTTCTTGCCAGGTGTTGGACAGGTCCCTACTCTGAAGAATGAGCTGCCGGCACAGAAGCCGAGAAAGAAGGAAGATCTGACGGCATTCCCCCATGAATCACCAAAAGTTAAGGATCCTGGCGAGACGAAGAAGAAAGGAACAGGAGAGACCAAGGAGGTTTGGGGGCCAGTCATTAAACCGCCTTCTACCGAGCCACTAGGGAAGAATGATCCTCTGAAGGACGCTTCTTCGAAAGAACTTTTCAGGCCTTGTAAAAATTCTGGTCATCTTCCCGAAGAACGAACCAAGATAATTCACGCAAACGGGAAGAAGTTCACACTTGCCGGAGGATATTTCAAGAACTCCGACTCGGGCCTCAGAGAAATCCTGAGTTGGGATGTCTCCTAATACCATACAGGTATCGTCCAGCTCAAGGACGTTAATAAAAGAGCGCTTCGTGGGAGGCAACCCACGGCTGGAGTCAGTTTTTCATTTGTGTCAAACTTAGTATTTTAGAGTCGGTTCGGGGGAACCAAAAGTGTCAGTTTGTTTGTTTTCGTATTTTTCATGTGTAGTCTGTGTGTCATAGTGTCAGTTGCAAGTTGATTGAGGTTATTCCGATTTTTGTGGATTTAACTGTGATTTTCTGAAGTTTGCCGGGATTGCGAAAATATTTTCAATCGTAGAGTTCAATATTTTCGGCGAATATGACCCATGTTTTTGGCGAAAATTCTCTTTGAAATCCCACTGAGTTTTCCAGACTTTTTTGCTTCACATTTTCGGCGAAAACTATTACACATTTTCGGCGAAAATTCTTTTGAAAACCTGCAGTACTTTTTAACTAACATTTTCGGCGAAAACTTGCACTTATTTTCGACGAAAATGTCTTTGAAAATCAACCAACTTTTTCACTTCAAAATCCGGTTTAACCCCGTCTCTCTCCCCACTTTCTATTTTCGAAAAATTTCCAAAACTCCCCCTGTCTTCCCGAAAATCACCGACCGCCCCCTTATCTCACCGCCGCCCATCGCCGACCGCCGCCGCTCCCTTCCCCTTCCAATCCCGATCAATCCGAGCCCTAGAACAGCCGAATCGGAGCTCTACAGCTCTAGTTCACCCAAACCCTAAAAATTTTGATTTTTCACCGATTTCTCCCAATCCGTTCATTTTTAGCATCCATGGCTTCAAGGTAAGTTGTAGAACTTTTCATTACGAATCTTTTGACATGTTGATTGCTGAATTTTGCCGGGGTTGACTTTCGGTTTACTTTTCGGTTTGCCTCGATTTGCGTGCCGACTGATTTCGTGTGAACTAGGTTAGTTGAACTTGTTGAACTGTTCTAGCATGCTTGGGGAGTATCGTGCTAAATTATTATATCGTTTGATCATGTGTTGCTATGCCTAAGTCCTATTCCTTGTGAGGTTGACTTTTGAGAAATGTCGGTTTGACCATGAACTGTTTTTGATCATTTGGCTGCCTTATGTGCTCATTATCGTTCTGATTATTGTGTTTGCCATCTGAGATCATATTCTACCGTCATTCTCCGATTTGCGATAGTCTTGCCATGATTAGGGTTCGATGTTCTATTATGTTGACTTTTTGAATGTCGGTTTGACTTCTGAACTTTGATTGTGGTAATTCCATTATGGCTGTTTCTAAGCATGTATTTTATTGTTTGTGATTACCGATAAATCTGCTTTGCTTACCCCCACTCGGTTTTCCTCATTTCTTTGTGAAATTGAGTTTTTCGACTAAGTGTGGGTAGGGTTTTAGTTGACTAATCTGGTTTGTTTTCTTGTTTAGGAACACCACTTATGAGCGCAGAACTAAGCAGAGACTTGACGCCGCCTTGAGCTCCAGAGCCCCCGCTCCCGTCACACCCGCCGTCCAGGGCCCTCCACCAGCATTCCTGGCCGTGCTGGGCACCATCGCACTGTTGCTCGTCTACCCGATTACTACTTTCAGTGCTACCAGAAGCTCGAGCATGTTCCGGGAGCTAATGTTCGACCACTTTCCATGGATTCTCTCTTCGATCATAATGAGGACTACCACCGGAACGTGCACGACGCCCTGGCACCGGCCGGCCTCCTAGTGCTGACCACCATAGCTTCCGACTTCCCAGACGTCGCTCTCCAGGAGTTCTGGGCCACTTTTGACCTGGATGAGCACAAGAGGAGGTAGAGCAAGAAGGTCGTTTCCTTCTACCTGGGCGGGGTGTACAGGACCCTCACCTATGATGAGTTTGCAGCTCATCTAGGCATTCCCCACAAGCATTACCACAGTCATCACCTCGGCTGGGCGGACGATGAGGACGACGGAGAGGCATACCACGCACTCTGGAGCCACATGACTGGAGTGCCCGGCGATCATCTCACGGACCATAACTCAGTTAAGTCTCTCTCTCACCCTCTCTATAAATACATTCATATGGTTTGGCGTAGATCGCTATTATATGCTCCAGAGAAGGACCGCCACCATATCAGCAAGGAGGAACTTCTGCTTCTTCGCGCCATCCGGGAGAGCTACCCTCTTCACCCCGGATGGGTGCTTGCTCGCATCTTCCGTCAGAAGACCAAGAGGAGGACGCCACCTCGCTCACTCCTGGGAGGCAACTTCATCGACCAACTCATCATCTCCTTCGGCCTCAGCCACGAATATGGCCCGAACTTCCCACGCCGCATAGTACGCACCGTTGGAGGAGATTTGGCGGTCGAGTACGACCTCGAGCTGGACCTCAGTCCCCAGGTAGCAGCAGATCCTCCCCTCCTGTACGAGGATGAATCGGAGGAAGAAGATGATTCTGAGGAGTCCCAGCCTCAGTATAAGCCAGAGTCTCACGACCATACTCCCTTGCCACATCATCAGGCAGGGTATGCACACCAGTCGCCGCCGGCCATCTCAGATCCATACCAGGCGCCTCACCCACAGCCTCACGCACACCCCGCGGATGTTGGAGAGCTGTATGAGCGACTGCAGGAGTGGCGCATCACCGACAACGCCACTCAAGAGGCGAGATGGACTATTATGCAGCAACATATGCACCGCGCTGATAGGCGGTATGAGGCACAGCTGGCGTGGCAACGTCAGCTCGGTGATTTCCTCCACTTTCCACCTCCCGGCGCGCCTGACGAGCAGTGACCGGGTTGTATCCTCTTTCTGGTCCTTTCTTTTTATTTATTCTTTTCGGATTTCGATCTAACTTTTTTCTGTGTGGATCCGGGGCACTTGTCCCGGTTTCCTTTTTATGTTTCATTTGTTTTTGTTTTGTAGGCAGTAGGGAGATTCCCTTTGTTTCGTTTCGGTAGATTCCCTCCGCTCCGAGGACCCGTGCTCATCCCCTACACCAACCATCTCGGTCCAGGTTCTTCTACTTCACTCTGAACTCTAGAATTAGTCCTGTGAGGACACAGTCCGATTTAAGTGTGGGGTAGGATGCTAGAGAACCTTGCATGAACTTGATTGCCCTTGCTTGTGTTTTCTGTGTGCCTCGTGATTCCATTCCAGTCTCTCTAGCATTAGAATGGCTCAGTTCTTGATTTTTGATGTTAAGTTGTTGTTCAAACTTTCATAATGATGCTTAGACTGCTTAACCTAGAACTTGAGAACCAACTTGTATACTTTGATGCTAAATTGCCTGGTCAGAACAGAATTTTAAAATTACACTTGTAGTTTGTAGCCTTGATTCCATGAAAATGACCGAATCCGACTAGCAAACCAAATGTGAGCTTTTGATCCATTGCACGTAACTTGCAATTTCAATTCTTTTTGAGTGGTTTTCTGTTTGCTTGAATGAGTTAGAATTTGCATGAGACCTACTCGAGACCACACGATGACACGAGTTCTAGAATGATAAGGGCACCTAGATTCAGCTACTAAGCCAGATAGCCTACCCAACGATAAAATCCATTAGGTTTAAACCCTTGAGCTTGGCCTGTTCTTTCGGTTCGATTATACATTACAGCCATTTCCCATTCTTTCACTCCCCGTTGATCCCCTGTGGTTGTAGTTCTAGATTGACCTACCGGTAGTCGGTTTGTGGTAACCTGCCTATAGCCATTAAACAAGTGGTCTTAGCTATTATGTCCAGACGTGTAAACCCCTCTAGCAACTAAAAGAAAGAATCGGCACAAAAGAAAAAAAAATAGAAAAAAGAAGAAAAATAAGAAAAGCCAAAAAGGTTTAAAGTTTTTAGTTCAATAAAACGTTCTTCTCCCTACAAATGGAAGAACGAAGTCAAAAGAAAAGTCAGAAAAAAAATTTGTAAGGAAAAATAATAAAAGTGCTAGGTTGCTTGAGGGTATCATAAGACGAGCGTTCATTATTCCACCCGTGTCTGGTTAGACGGTAGGAAGCCATAGGCTAGATTTGAGGGAAGTTAGTCGAAAGCTACACCGCACAAAGCCATCATCATACATTCCCATCATCCATCGCATCATAAACCCAAGTAGTGTAGAATTCGTTACAGTCCTAGCAGGGAAGTCCTTCTTGACTAGTACTCGTGTTGTCACAGTGGTGGAGATGTGGTTGAATTGCAAACTTATGACAGAATTCAGTAACAGAAAATGATTGAGAGCAGAAACACGTCCTTAAACACAGAGAGTGAGAGTTCCCCATTTACTAAATATATCCTGTGTGAGGAGTCTGGTCGGTAAGGTCAAATTCGTGCATAATTGGTTGCTACTACTTGTCGTGTGCAGTTTATTAGTGAGACCAGGTTGTTTGGCTGATCAATATGCATGTTAGGTTTCTTGTTCTAGGATCTATCTGTCTAATAATTCATTGTGTTTGATTGAACTCCAATTTAATCGATCTTATCATTTGTGAACATGAGCGTTTCTATTCAGTTTGCTTGAGGACAAGCAAAAGCATAAGTGTGGGGTATTTTGATGACACTCGAATTGACGTGATTATCAGCCTCATTTAACCGACATTTCCTTGCTTAAGACATGGTTTTTAGGGTAGAATAGCGAATATTCAATCAATTTCCCTATCTCGTGCCATTTGTGTTACCTTGGCCCGTTTCGGGTCTATTTGATGGTTTTCTAGTGTTTTTATGTTAGCACAGGTTTTTGCCGTCAAATAAAGTAGCCAAGGACGTGTCTAAGGCGTTGGAACCTCGAGGAATCACACCGGAATCAATCCAAGGAGCCAACCGAATCAAACAAACTCCTCCCCGGTTTACAAAGGAGTTTTCGCCGAAAATACCTCAGCATTTTCGGCGAAAATATCAGTACAAATCGGCTGATGCTCATCAACAGAAGTTTTCTGCGAAAACCCTAAGTTTTTGATCAAAAACTATTGGACCAAAAATCACAGGAGAAAGCAGCCGGCGGACCATCCATTTACAAAGGAATTTTCGCCGAAAATTCTTCAATATTTTCGGCGAAAATATCAGGCAAAATTCAGCAGTATTAGGTTTAAGTATAAATACTTAACCGGCGGCCCTAAATAGAATATACCTTATAATATCAATCATAATTTCCAGACCTAGAAGTTCGAGAGAGAGTTTAGAGAGTTAAAAGAATCGTGGAGAGATCGTGACGCTATCCCTTCACCTCGGAGACTCGGAGCTTTGGATTGAAGATTACCGGAGAGCGAAGCTTTGCCAGAGTCATCAGAATTAGGTTTTTCAGTTCTTATCTGTTCTTCCTCTGTATGATGAACTCTGTTTCTGTCTTTGATTCTTTTGTTATGAACATGAATAGCTGAACTCGTAGAGCTTAGATTAGATGAACCCTATGTGACCCAGGGCTTTAAAGCGGTCACAGATCGGCGGTAATTAGATTCAAAGTTCAATCAGTTTCTCTTTGCATGGTTGTTTTGTTCTTGATTGTTTATGTTTCTTTTCTGGTTGATCGCCTAGATTAGGTTTTTGCAAGCTAGGGTTAGTCGCCAGACGTAGTCACTAGACGTAGTCGTTAGACAATTCCCTGCTTTGGCGCTTAAACTTGTCTTCCTTGATCACCTAGTTTAGATTCTTGTTAAGCGGAGGATAGAAGCGAACGCTCGCCTCTCTTTAAAACATCAATTCAACCAGTTAACCTTATAATTGGAGTGTGCCTTTCGTAGGAACCGATTAGGGTTAATCCACTGCAAGAGTAACTCATAAATTGTTAGTAATTGCACCAGTTAATTAAGTCGTTGCGAGAGGCGACCGTACCCGGGCGGCTAGTTAACCTTGGTAGTTAGATCGGATAGAGCGAACGTTCGCCAGTCTTAAACCTAAGGGTAAGGAGTTATGGTGGTGTATAGAAACCGATTGAATTAGAATTGAAAACCGTTGATCTGTTGATTGCTGTTGCCTTGGTGATCTAAGGGGGATTCGAAATCTAAGCTTGTCTGTCGTCTGTCTGAACCAACCAATCAATCTGTCTTTTAATTTCATTTTAATTTTCCTACATCTTAGTCTAGAAGTCGTGGAACTCACACCACGCACAACGTGTTAAACTTGGATAAATTGCCAGCTTCTTTGAGTAGTCAATTAGAAGAAACCCTGTGGAATACGATCTGCTTAGCTTTTCTAGCTTGGTAGTATTTGATCACTGTCCTACAGCTCATCAGTCACTACAGATTAAATCCAATAGTCTAAAAGCTTGAAATTGCGAGACTGGAAAAGAAAGCTTATGCATTTTCCCTAAGCAGCAATCAGGGCAGATAGCGGGAAGACGCTTATTAGAGAAAGCTAAATTCTGACGGCGAAGCACAGTCTTGACACTCTCCAGATTCGCATGACCAAGTCATTGGTGCTACACCGGTAAGGAGGCAGCATGAGCATGAGGTTGTGAGACTTCTCGGAACATGGCCAACGGAATCGGGTAGAGACCGTCACTACTCTAGCCTCAGAATAGTTGTCATCGTGTGACCAGATCCTGATAACCACCAAATCGTGATAGAAGATAATTGCAACGTTATTATCACGTGTGAGTGCACTGATAGATAGTAGTTTGTGACATGATTTTGGCACATATAACAATTTATTGAGAATAACTGGCGAAGCAGATAGCAGCATAGTTGATCTACCAGAGTGAGAGATAGGGACACAATTACCATCACTTAGTTGGACCTGATCAGTCCCTTGGTACTCAGAGTGCAAAGATAGATTCGCCAGATCATTAGTCAGATGATGATTGGCACGGGAGTCTAGGGTCCACATATCCGGAGCTGTTGGATGTGGTGACGCAGAATAATGAGCCGACGGCGGTAAGGGAGACATCGGCTGGCGCGAGGACGGGCAGCTACGATAATGATGGCCCATGCCTTGGCAGTAGTAGCAAATAATGGACCTGTTTATGTATTGGCTCGGCGGCCCATTGTAGGCTGTCTGCTGGCGGGCCCCGGGAGCAGGTGGGCCCAAGTGCTGCGCCGACCCGGGTGGAAAGGAAGGCTGGAACTAGGCCGGGCTTGAGTGAAAACCGCGTCCAAGCTGAGTGGATCGACGTGGGGGCTGCTGCTGACCATAACGGCGAGATCGTGGCCGGTTCTCCTGCTGGCCACCGACCCTTGCAAAGTTCGCCTACGGCTCCAATAAGTCAGCATCCCCTAGTTCGGTCTCCTCGGTCAATAGGAGACCATGGTGCTCCAGATATGTTGGAGGGGTGATCCGATGCCGTATGCTCTGAGAGAAGTCCTTGTACGACGAGCGGAGGCCATGAAGAAGACGATCTATAAAATCTGACTCTGTAACATTGGCACCAAACGACATTAGTCGATAAAAAATAAGTTTAGGACGAAGGAGATAGGCAGAGACGGTGTCGGATCCTTGACGCAAGGCATAGAGCTGCCTTGAGGGATCGGACTTGAGAAGGGCTGCCGGTGCCGTAAGCTGCCGCTAGTGCCTTCCATGCGTCATGGGCGGTTGTGATACCAACAAGAGTATGCAGTGCCATCTCGGTAACCGAGCTAATGAGCCAGCCAAGCACGAACTGGTCTCGGCGACGCCACTGTGTGTGAAGAGCGGATTAGGCGCACCATCAGCAAGCTGTGCGGCGGGGGATGGGGATGATCCGTCAACATGGCCAAGAAGGTCATGACTAGCGAGTAAGGGCTGAAACTGGAGCTTCCATACGAGGTAGTTGTCGGAGGTTAGCTTGATTGAGGGGGTCGTGGGAAGAGATGGAAGGGGGTTGGCAGTCGTTGTCATGGTTGAAGGAGGAAGAGAGATGGGGGCAGTGATGGCGGCGGATAGAGAAAAGAGAGAAGAGAAGAAAAAAAAAGGATTGCCGAGGGTTTAGGGTATGTGGACGGCGGCTAGAAAAGGAAGAGGATTAGTGATGACACTCGAATTGACGTGATTATCAGCCTCATTTGAGCGACATTTCATTGCTTAAGACACGGTTTTTTGGGTAGAATAACGAATATTCAATCAATTGCCCTATCTCGTGCCATTTGTGTTACCTTGGCCCGTTTCGGGTCTATTTGATGGTTTTCTAGTGTTTTTATGTTAGCACAGGTTTTTGCCATTGAATGCGGTAGCCAGGGACGTGTCTTAGACGTTGGAACCCCGAAGAATCACACATAAATCTACCGGAGAAATCACTCAAGGCAAACGAATTCCTGCACCATTTAGACATATATTTTTGGCGAAAATACCCTTTGGTTTTCGCCGAAAATGGAAGAAGAATCCACTGACTCGATCAAGAGGGAGTTCTCGGCGAAAATACATGAGCATTCTCGGCGAAAACCCGAAGCCAAATCAACTAGGAGAAACAGACGGGTGAAGCCACATTTGAACAGATACTTTCGGCGAAAATAACCTTGGATTTTCGGCGAAAATCCCAGTGAAAATTCAGAAACGCCGGTTAGGTATAAATACTGAAAACACGGGCAATCAAGGACACTTACGACTTACAACACACAACTAGAAGGAGGAGAGAGAAAAACAAGTAGAGAGAGTTCGAGGAGCCAGGAACGGATCGTGACACCATCCATCCATCTTGGAGAACCGGTGCTAGGAGTTGAAGATTCAGCAGATTGAAGCTGCGAGGAGCCATCAAAATTAGGTTTTACAGTTCTTCTCTGTCTACCCTACCTAAGATGTATTCTTTGTCTGCCTTCGATTCTTCTGTATTGAATATGCGTAGCTGAACTCGTGTAGCTTAGATTAGATGAACCCTAAGTGACCCAGGGCTTAAAGCGGTCACGGATCGGCGGTGATTAGATTCAAAATTCATTCAGTTTCATCTTTCATGTTTGATTTGTTCTTTGTTCTCTGTGTTTCTTGTCTGGTTTGGCCACCTAGATTAGATTCTTGTTAAGCTAAGGATAGAAGCGAACGCTCGCCTTACTTTAAAACACCAAATCAAACAATCAACCTTATAATTGGAGTGTGCCTTTCGTAGGAACCGATTAGGGTTGATCCATTGCAAGAGTAACTCATTAATCATTAGAATTTTCACCAATTAAGTTAAGTCGTTGCGAGAGGCGACCGTACCCGGGCGGTTAATTAATCGTGGTAGCTAGATCGGATAGAGCGAATGTTCGCCAGTCTTAAACCTAAGGGTCAGGAGTTATGGTGGTGTTTGTGAACTGAATGAACTAGAATCGAAAATCGCTGGTCTGTTGACTGCTGTTGCTCTGGTAATCTAAGGGGGATTCAAAGTCTAAGCTTATCTGTCATCTTTTTTAGTCAATCAATCTTCAATCTTTCTTCGCTTTAATTTCATTTCAATTTTTCCTTGCATTTTAGTATAGAAGACATGGAACTCACACCACGCACAACGTGTTTAACCTTGAATTATTTTGCCTACACCTTTGAGTAAGGAAGTAGAGGAAACCCCTGGAATATGATCTACCCTAGTTTCACAGCTTGGTAGTTATTTGATCGACCGCTATTCTGCAGCTTATCAAATTGGCGCCGTTGCCGGGGACTCTTCTATTTCGTTGAAAGAAGAGTTGGCATTGTTATTCTTCTACCTTTCCATCTTTCATTTTTCACCACACTTCGATTTTACACCGGTTGTGTTTGTTTTTGTCTCTTGCAGATCATAGCAGGTACAGAAACGGATCACTTCTGTTCCATCTTCCTTTACCGCAGTGGTTAATCTTAAAAGTGTTGTGGACTACAGTAAGCCGCGTGCATCCAACTTTCGATCCCCCATCACCGTGCTTTCTAATGACGATGATCCTGACTATGAGATTAAGATTCCTCTCCTAGAACTGATCTCTAAGGACGTGCAATTCGAAGGGAGGCAAGATGATAACCCCTGCACCCATCTAGATGACTTTTTGGCTGTCTGTAACACCTTCAAGTCTGGGAACCTCAACAAGAACGCTTTATATCTCCGAGTTTTTCCTTTCTCTCTCAGAGGTGCAGCTAAGAAGTGGCTTGGAAGCAAGCCGCCGGGTCATTACACTAACTGGGAGGCATTAGCTCAAGATTTTATTGAGGAATACTTTCCTCCCGCAAGGACAACTGCTTATAAAGACCGCATCTCCAGATTCACTCAGAGAGAGGATGCAAGCCTGTATGACACTTGGAATGAATTCCAGTCTCTTCTCTTTAACTACCCTCACCATGGGTATGAACAAAGACAGCTGGCTGAATTCTTTGCTCGTGGTATGCGCGAAGAATCTACAAACTGGGTCAACTCTCTAGCTGGTGGAGACTGCACCGCCCTTACTCCTCAGGATGCTCTTCTGCATTTTGCTGACTGTGCTTCAAAGTCTAGAAACTGGGAGAGGCAAATAGAAGGAAACAAGAGTCAGAGTCGGATGAGTGTTGCAGAGCAGATCAAGGCAGAGGTCCAGAAACATCTACAAGCAGCTGGTATTCCCCTCGATCCCCCGTCAGCCACCACCTTTTCAGTTGACTGTGGATGGTGTGGGTCCTGTGCTTATAACGGTGAAAGCTGCCTCAACTTCGGCACAACAGAAGTCTGGTCTACAGAAGAGAAAAACTTCATCGATCAGGGTTTCGCTAACAATCAGAAAGGCTATGCCGGTTACAGAAACTATGTGCCACGGAACCAGAGCAACTGGTTAGTAGATCCCTATTATAGACCTCCGGGATTCATTGGAGGACAACACCAGTCTCAAGCAAAGTCGTACTACAATAGAGACATGGACTATTAGAAGAAGTTCGATCAGATTATGAGCAGACTTGACGACCACGACATTCAACTAAAAGCTCAAGCTGCACTCAATCAAGGACAGAGAGCTCAGAGCCAGAGGATAGAGGATGCTATAAGTAATATGACTAAACTCTTTACTAGCAATCCTCTCCTTAATCCAGAAGCATTTCAAGCAGACTCCGGTACAAAGAGCGAACAAGCTCAAGCCATTACCACCAGGAGCGGCAAGCAAACAACTGATCCCAAGGCTCCAGAACCTGAAGTAATACCAGATATCAGTGCCGCCATGGATATGCCAGAAATTGAGGATATCACAGAAGAGGAAGAAGAAGCATCTGCTCCTCCTCCTCCTCCGCCCAGGACAGCTCCTGAGCCTGTTTTGGCGCCATATGTTCCTCGGATTCCCTTACCAAAAGCTGCAAGGAGCAAGGCTAAGGATCACGACACTCAGTCCAAGAAGTGGTACAATGTTCTTAAGACTGCAGAGATCAAGATACCAGTGACTGAAGCTGTGGAAATCATACCACCACTTGGGAAGTTCTTTAAGGATCTCGTGAAGAAAGTGAAGAACGGGGAGGCGTACTCTATCACGCTTACTAATGAATGCGCGTCTATTCTCGGTGCGCCATCTCCCATTCGACAGCCACCACCACCCCCAACTAAGTGTCCTGATCCCGGTTCTTTTACATTACCGTGCATTATTAATGGCATTAAAATTGATCACAGTCTGGTTGATTCTGGTGCTTCTATTAATGTTATGCCTGTTTATCTATATGAAAAGCTGAATCTAGGGCAATTAAAACCGATTACTCTGCATCTTGTGTTAGCCGATAGGTCTGTCAAACTACCTAGAGGTATAGTAGAAGATGTAGCTGTTTGTTGTGGTCCGTTTACTATAATTGCAGATTTTGTTGTTTTAGATACTCGTGAGTTAGACGGAACACTTATCCTAGGTCGACCTTTCTTAGCAACTGCTGGTGTAAATATTAACTGCAAACAAGGCCTGTTAACTTTAAGTGTAGGACAAGAGAGTGTCGCATTCCACAATAAAGATAGCATGAGATATTCTGTTGCTCAAGATGATAAATGTTATACTATTGATCCCCTAGAGTTGGCCTCGGCCGACTCCTTTACTAATGCTTTATCTAGTGATCCGCTAGAGTTGTGTTTGATTTCAGGGATCGATAATGCGTTAGAAGATCCAGAACAGCGCCTATGGCAAAATGAGTTAGACGAGCAGAAAGTGACATTCACACCCATCACCGCGCCTACACATATTGAGCCAGCATCGAGTCGGATTACTACCTCATACGAGGATCCGCCAGAACTTACTTTGAAGGAGCTGCCTGACCACCTAGAATACGCATTTCTGGGGAAGGACTGTCAGTTACCAGTCATCATCAGTTTGAATCTATCTCCCGAGCAGAAAGAGCAATTGATTAGGCTACTCAAGAAGCATGTCCGAGCTATTGCCTGGCAGTTAGCAGACATCAGAGGCATCTCTGAAACCTTCTGCAAACATCGGATAGTTGTTGATGAAGAATTCAAACCAGTTAGACAACCACAACGCCGACTTAACCCTTTGATGCAGGAAGTTGTGAAGGAAGAAGTACTCAAGCTTCTAGATGCCAGTATCATCTATCCTATTGCTGACAGTCCTTGGGTCAGTCCGACTCAAGTCGTTCCGAAGAAAGGAGGGATCACAGTCATCCCTAATCCGAAGGGTGAACTCATCCCTACCCGCACAGTTACCGGATGGAGAGTCTGTATCGATTATCGACGACTCAATGATGCCACCAAGAAAGATCACTTCCCACTGCCGTTCATTGATCAGATGCTTGAACGATTAGCTGGTCATGAATACTACTGCTTCTTAGACGGGATGTCCGGCTACTTCCAGATCCCCATTGAGCTTGATGATCAAGAGAAAACGACCTTCACATGCCCGTTTGGTACGTTTGCTTATCGTCGTATTCCTTTTGGTTTATGTAATGCTCCCGCTACCTTTCAGAGATGCATGCTTGCTATATTTGGAGATCTGGTAGAGAATGTGGTGGAGGTGTTCATGGATGACTTCTCCGTCTATGGAGATTCATTTTCAAAACGTCTGGCTAATCTGGATAAGGTGCTAGCTCGTTGTGAGGAGACCAACCTAGCTCTTAGTTGGGAGAAGTGTCACTTCATGATTACAGAAGGTATTGTTCTGGGTCACAGGATATCTAAGACAGGTATAGAAGTCGATCGTGCCAAGCTTGAGACCATTGCCAGCTTACCACCGCCGACCTCAGTTAAGACGGTTCGGAGTTTCCTAGGTGGTGAACGCGCAGTCGTTGTGATGCGTTTCACACAAATAACTAACAAAGCTAACAAAAGCTAGGGTAGATCGTATTCCAAGGGTCTTCTAAGATTGACTACTTCAAAACTGGCAAAATACTCGAATGCAGACAAGTTGTGCGAGGTGTGAGTTCCACGACTTCTAATTCTAAGAAATGCAGAGAAATTAAAACAAATTAAACTAAAGCAGATTGGAAATTAGGGTTTGAAAATAGAGATGACAAACGAACTTAGACTTTGAATCCCCCTTCGTTCCCCAGAGCATTGGCAATCAACAGATCAGCGGATTTCGATTCTCATTCAATCAATTCTAAGACACCACCATAACTCCTTACCCTTAGGTTTAAGATCGGCGAACATTCGCTCTATCCGTTCTAACTACCAAGATTAACTAGCCGCCCAGGTACGGTCGCCTCTCGCAACGACTTAGTTAACTGGTGCAATTGCTAATGAATTATGAGTTACTCTTGCAGTGGATTAACCCTAACCGGTTCCTACGAAAGACACGCTCCAATTATAAGGTTAATTGATCAATTTGATGTTCTAAAGTAAGGTGAGCGTTCGCTTCTATCCTTAGCTTAACCAGAATCTAATCTAGGTGATCAATCCAGACAAGAAACATGAACAATGAAGAACAAATCAAACATGAATGAGAAACTGATTGAATTTTGAATCTAATCACCGCCGATCCGTGACCGCTTTAAAGCCCTGGGTCACTTAGGGTTCATCTAGTCTAAGCTCTAACGAGTTTAGCTACTCATGTTTATCACAAAAGAATCAAAGATAAAGAAAGAGTTCATCATCCAGAGGAAGAACATAAAAGAATCTGAAAAACCTAATTTAGACGACTCCGACAGACTTCGATCTTCGGTAAACTACACTCCTAGCTCCGGTTCTCCGAGATGAAAGGGATGGCATCACGATCTCTTTCCGGCTCTTCGAACTCTAACTCTTCGTTCCAGAACTCCAGAGAAAATCTTCGAATTCTGATTTCGAAAAGTATATTATGATGTATATTATGTGGTATCTTCTTATTGGGCCGCCGGGTTAAGTATTTATACTTAACCCTAATCAGCCGGATTTCTTCTAATATTTTCGCCGGCAAAAATTCCTTTGCAAATGAGGAGTTCCGCCGGCTGATTCTCCTGGACTTCATTCTCAATCGAAGACTTGATCGATTTCGCTGAAAATTCCTTCAGTTGCCAACAGCCGATTTGTGATGATATTTTCGCCGAAAATACAAGGGTATTTTCGACGAAAATTCCTTTGTAATCCGGGCAGGGATTTGTTTGAACTTGGTTGGCTCCTTTGATCGATCCCGGTGCAATCCTTCGAGATTCCAATGCCTTAGACACGTCCTTGGTTACTTATTCGATGGCAAAAACCTGTGCTAACGTAAAAACACTAGAAAACCATCAAATAGACCCGAAACGGGCCAAGGTAACACAAATGGCACGAGATAGGGCAATCGATTGAATATTCGTTATTCTACCCTAAAAACCATGTCTTAAGCAAAGAAATGTCGATTAAATGAGGCTGATAATCACGTCAAATCGAGTGTCATCACTGGGTCATGCTGGATTTTACCGAAGATTCATTAGAGATTTCTCCAAGATCACTCTACCAATGACGAAGCTTCTTGAGAAAGATGTTCCTTTCGTCTTTGATAAAGCCTGTCTTGAAGCTTTTGAAACCTTGAAGACTCAACTCACCACCGCACCAATTCTTACAGCACCGGATTGGAATCTTTCATTCGAGATTATGTGCGATGCTAGCGACTTCGCTATTGGCGCGGTTCTTGGTCAGAGGAAGGAGAAGAGATTTCATCCTATCTACTTTGCGAGCAAGACACTCAATGATGCTCAGAGAAACTACACTACTACGGAGAAAGAGCTTCTGGCTATCGTCTTCTCCTTTGACAAGTTTAGACAGTATCTGGTTCTGTCACATATTATCATCTACACGGATCATGCTGCCCTGCGCCATTTATTAGCCAAGCAGGACTCGAAGCCACGTCTCATCCGATGGATCCTTCTCCTCCAAGAGTTCGACATTGAAATTAAAGATAAGAAGGGAGCAGAGAATCTAGCAGCGGATCATCTTTCCCGACTGGAGGAATCCCAAACAGGTAAGTCTACTACCCCTATTAATGATTCTTTCCCTGATGAGCTGTTGCATGTTGAAACATATGAACAGGTTAACAGCATAGCTATCGAGCCCTGGGCAATCCCTCACGCTCAAGATCTGAGTGATGCCGCCGATTCAGAGGAGCCTTGGTATGCAACTCTGGCTAACTATCTCTCACACGGCATTGTACCTCCTGAGCTGGATTTCAATGCACGCAAGAAGCTCTTTAAAGAAGCCAAGTCATACTTCTGCGATGAGCCTTTCTTATACCGCATCAGTCTTGACGGAATGTGTAACATCCCGTTTCCGAGTCTCCGGTTAGAATTTAAAAGCCTTGGTTTTACCTGGTTGGTTAAAACTTTGAGAATTTTAATTCGAATTTAATTAATTAATTTGTGTGTAATTCATTCTGGTCGGCGGAATAAATCCTACTTGAATTTATTGATTGGGTTCGAGTTTTAGATCGATGGGCCGAATCAACTGGTCGGACCAACTAATCCAACCCAAAAGGTTGAATTAGAGATGGGCGTTGGAATTGAAGAGGCTGGGCTTTGAGCCCAGCTGTGTGTTTCAAACAGCAGCAGCGAAAATGAAGAAGAAAGGGGATTGGGCCCGAGGCCCATTCGGGCTGAGGTGGATTTTCGTTCAGCAGAAGAAGAAATAGAGGGAGAGAGAGAGAAAGAGGCTGGGGGGAGGTTTCGGTTTTAGGGGAACTGTGCAAATTTCGGGAAATAGAAAAGAGAGAGGAAAAGAGGATTGGCGGCTGGTGGTTTCCGCGAAGGAGAGAGAGAAGGGAATGAGAAGACGGCGGCGATGATTGATGGCACGGAAATCAAGGACATGGCGATGGTGGGCAGCGAGCGTGGAAGCCAAAGGAGGAGGAAGAGTCGCCGACGTTTGTTGAGGGGCAGCAACTGCAAGAGACGGCGCTCCAAGATTCTTGGAGGTTGCGGCCGGCGCTCGCCGGCAGTGACGGCAGTCGCCGGAATCAGAGGGTGTAGAAGATGGGCCTAGTTGTTCTTTTCAAGAAGTTTGGGGGCTGTTTTGCTATTTCAGAGAGTTAAGTGACTGTCTGGTTAGTTCTGTTTGTCTGGGGTTCTTTTGGGAATTTAACAATAGGGGCTTGTTTGGCAGTTTAGTTCGGATGGTCCGGTTGGTGATTCAGAGATTCAGGCGTAACTCACTCGTTAGAGCTCCGTTTGACGCACCGTCAGGACCGTGGAATCAGAACGACGAGACGGACGTACTAGGGCAGAATTCAGAGTCTTATTCTAGGCTAAGGTGAGGGCTTAGCGTTGTGTAAGTAGTTTGGACAGCATGAGGAGCTTCAATTGGACTTAGAACAAAACCTGGGTTATGCATGAAAATGATGAGCGTAAAAGGGGATAAACTGTTCTGTGAATGTACTTGATTGCTATTGATGATTGCCGTGGTTGATTGTTGTTGTTGATTGCTATGATTTGGGGTTGGGTGTGAACTGAAGTGAATTAAGTAATGGATTGACATAGAAATGAGAATTAGGATGGTTGGGAAATGAGTGCGGGTGCTATGATATTATGAATTACTGGTTGTGGACGCAGGAGAGTTGCCCTGCAAATGTGGGGTCGCTCTGAATAAGAGGAACAGGTGGGTGACCCCTAGACTCATGACATGGCTTCCCCTGTACTTGCAGGTGGGGGAGGCCGGTGAGCTAGCCGGTTATCCTATTGATTGTGATGTGTGTGCTGTGAACATGACAGGGGCATGGAGGACGAGATGTGTTGTGAACTATGGACTAAGAATGAGATGTGGCTGATTTGTGTTGTATGTTGGTAGTAGATGTGATGTATGAGTTGAGAATGTGATGTTGAGAATTGTATGTTGGAAATAGAACCAGAAGGAGCCCACACTACCCCACCCGAGGTACTAGTTGTTGAGTCTGATCCATTGGGGTGGATCCCCTTGACATGGGTGTCAAGGGAGTGATGAGATTGATGATGATGATGATGGTTAATGAGAACGCGTTCCCCATGCGGTAGGGGAGCGCGAGGACTTCCCATGCGGTAGGGAAGTGCGTCGGCCGGCCGGTGGTGGTGTGGATAACTCCTTGGCGCTTAATAACTCACCTAGATAATATGAACGTGAATGTTTGTGTGCTTGTGGTTGTGGTAGTGACTTGGTTGATGGATGTGATGTGATGATGCTGTGTGTGCCGTGGATTGATGTATTAGTTATGTGTGATTCTATTGTTATGAATTGTGCTTGGGAACAAGAACTGACCAACGTGATCACCTAGACTGCTTTTAGGGAATTAAAATATGGAAAGGGGGGTTGGGTTTGGTTCCATTGTTGGATGTCTTGTGCGGAGTTGGGACCGCTCCATAGAGTAGGACAACGTGTAGGTAGGCCCAGTGGGTTCACTCAGTTTCATTAGGAAACTGATCCCCCTCCAGTTTCTCTTTTCAGGTTTGCGTGGTTAGAAAGAGTGTGTAAAGTTCAGGTGCTTCAGTTGTGTGTCGATGTCGGAATGTTGTTGGCGTGAAGAAGATCTTCGGAGGCTTGGACTAGGAGTTGACCGTCTTTTGTTTTTGTTCACTACTTCGGGTTGGGATCTTTTGTATCAGTTTGTTTTGAGCTTGGATTTGTAAGGAAATCTTGGTTTGGATTTGAATTCTTGTATTAAGTTTTGGATTTTGAATAATGGAGGCGCTTCCGACTTACTTTGGATTTAAGTTTATTTCTATTTCAAGGTTGTTTCTCTTTTATTTTATGCTGAATCTTCGAGTGATATTCGAACGGTTCGACCACGGGTTCAACCCGGATCGATTTGGGATGGATGTTACAAGGGTATCAGAGCCTGGTTTGCTTCTGCTACATAGGTGAATTGTTCTTTCCTCTAGGGGATTAGCTACCCTCTTAATGGAAAGAACGGAACATCGATGTGGTACTGGTATTCCAGGGGTTTTCAATGTTTTAATCGGGTTGGGATTTTGAAAGTGAAAGTGTATTTTGTTTGAAGAGCGAAACTTATTTGAAGAATTTGTCAACTGAAATTGGTTTGTTCCCGGTCCTCCTGAGCCACGAAGAAAGTCTTGGGATGAGAAGTTGTAGTGCTGAGCAGGGGTTGAGTGAGAATAGAGTGTCGGGTTGGGAGAGTTGCTTGACCTTTAGAAGTAGAACAGAAGTTAGGATGCTAGCATGAAGTGGAAGTTTTAGATGTGCGTTTTGTGAGAGAGTTGGAAGTCGGTTGAGGAGAGGAGTCAAGGATTGTTACAGGGACCTATCTTGTTTGTGGAAATGAAATTTTAAGTAAAGGTTTTGATTCGTGCAAATTTTGTCCTGCTTTGTTTCAACTGTGATTTAAATGTGATTTTAATCTTCAAGTAAGCTTGATTTTCGTTCCAGGTTGGAAAAGTTAGAAGGATTTAGTAATCTGAAATTTAGAGGCATGAGTATTTCATGATTTGATTTGCCAATGTGATTTTAGTGTCAAGTCTTTGTATTAGTTTCTTTGAGTAATTGGTGTAGCAGATTTGAAGAGCGTCCTAATGATTTGGTATTTTAACTGAGATAGAGTTGGGTTCTACTAATTTTAGTTTTGAGTGGGAAATTGTCGTTTGGGTTCTTGGTTGATTTGAAAGGAGTTTGAAATTGCTTTTACCTTTTCGAAGTCGAGTCATTAGATTTTGTGGTTTCATTTGTTCAAGCGTTCTTGTTTTGAAAGTTGGCGAGAGTCTGCAATGGTGTGGATGTTTAGGGATTTGGAAGCAATTGGGTATTTTAAACTAAAATAGAGTTTGATTTTAAAAGTTTTATGAGTTGATTTTAAACAGAAGAACTTGAATTCTGATTTTGAGTGGATTGAAAATGAATTTATAGCTAAGGGTGCATTGCACCCGTTTTTCTACAAAAAAAAAGGATTTATTAAAGTTTCGCTTTTCTGAAAAGTTTGCTTGGGTTTTGAAAATCAAATTGAGGAAGGTTTCTGTAACGATAGAGTGTAGATGTTTAGCTAGTGTTCGAGTGGTTTGGGAGTAGTAGCTGGTGGATTGAGAGAGGGTGAGAGAGCAGAGCTCCGTGTGGATTTTAGTTGAGATAGGTAGAATGCTTGAAAGGTGTAAGGTTCTAGCCGGGTGTGTTAGCTAAGTAACTTCTTGTTTTGTTGAGTTGTGTGTTCTGGTTGTGTTCTTGTGGCATGTTGTGCATTGGATGTTCGGTTGTGTGTGTGTTAGGTGGAAGTTCGAGTTCGTGTAAGTGAAGTGTGTTAGGAGGTGCGGGTTGCTAGTACCGTTACGAGAGAGTTTCGAGTGGTAATGTGATTCTTAAACTGCTGTGTTTTGTCGTGATTTGTGGTTACATTATTAGGACGAGTTGAGTTGTGATTTCGGGGACAAAATCTTTTGAAGTTGTGGAGAGTTGTAACATCCCGTTTCCGAGTCTCCGGTTAGAATTTAAAAGCCTTGGTTTTACCTGGTTGGTTAAAACTTTGAGAATTTTAATTCGAATTTAATTAATTAATTTGTGTGTAATTCATTCTGGTCGGCGGAATAAATCCTACTTGAATTTATTGATTGGGTTCGAGTTTTAGATCGATGGGCCGAATCAACTGGTCGGACCAACTAATCCAACCCAAAAGGTTGAATTAGAGATGGGCGTTGGAATTGAAGAGGCTGGGCTTTGAGCCCAGCTGTGTGTTTCAAACAGCAGCAGCGAAAATGAAGAAGAAAGGGGATTGGGCCCGAGGCCCATTCGGGCTGAGGTGGATTTTCGTTCAGCAGAAGAAGAAATAGAGGGAGAGAGAGAGAAAGAGGCTGGGGGGAGGTTTCGGTTTTAGGGGAACTGTGCAAATTTCGGGAAATAGAAAAGAGAGAGGAAAAGAGGATTGGCGGCTGGTGGTTTCCGCGAAGGAGAGAGAGAAGGGAATGAGAAGACGGCGGCGATGATTGATGGCACGGAAATCAAGGACATGGCGATGGTGGGCAGCGAGCGTGGAAGCCAAAGGAGGAGGAAGAGTCGCCGGCGTTTGTTGAGGGGCAGCAACTGCAAGAGACGGGGCTCCAAGATTCTTGGAGGTTGCGGCCGGCGCTCGCCGGCAGTGACGGCAGTCGCCGGAATCAGAGGGTGTAGAAGATGGGCCTAGTTGTTCTTTTCAAGAAGTTTGGGGGCTGTTTTGCTATTTCAGAGAGTTAAGTGACTGTCTGGTTAGTTCTGTTTGTCTGGGGTTCTTTTGGGAATTTAACAATAGGGGCTTGTTTGGCAGTTTAGTTCGGATGCTCCGGTTGGTGATTCAGAGATTCAGGCGTAACTCACTCGTTAGAGCTCCGTTTGACGCACCGTCAGGACCGGTGGAATTAGAACGACGAGACGGACGTACTAGGGCAGAATTCAGAGTCTTATTCTAGGCTAAGGTGAGGGATTAGCGTTGTGTAAGTAGTTTGGACAGCATGAGGAGCTTCAATTGGACTTAGAACAAAACCTGGGTTATGCATGAAAATGATGAGCGTAAAAGTGGATAAACTGTTCTGTGAATGTACTTGATTGCTATTGATGATTGTCGTGGTTGATTGTTGTTGTTGATTGCTATGATTTGGGGTTGGGTGTGAACTGAAGTGAATTAAGTAATGGATTGACATAGAAATGAGAATTAGGATGGTTGGGAAATGAGTGCGGGTGCTATGATATTATGAATTACTGGTTGTGGACGCAGGAGAGTTGCCCTGCAAATGTGGGGTCGCTCTGAATAAGAGGAACAGGTGGGTGACCCCTAGACTCATGACATGGCTTCCCCTGTACTTGCAGGTGGGGGAGGCCGGTGAGCTAGCCGGTTATCCTATTGATTGTGATGTGTGTGCTGTGAACATGACAGGGGCATGGAGGACGAGATGTGTTGTGAACTATGGACTAAGAATGAGATGTGGCTGATTTGTGTTGTATGTTGGTAGTAGATGTGATGTATGAGTTGAGAATGTGATGTTGAGAATTGTATGTTGGAAATAGAACCGGAAGGAGCCCACACTACCCCACCCGAGGTACTGGTTGTTGAGTCTGATCCATTGGGGTGGATCCCTTGACATGGGTGTCAAGGGAGTGATGAGATTGATGATGAGATTGATGATGATGATGATGGTTAATGAGAACGCGTTCCCCATGCGGTAGGGGAGCGCGAGGACTTCCCATGCGGTAGGGAAGTGCGTCGGCCGGCCGGTGGTGGTGTGGATAACTCCTTGGCGCCTAATAACTCACCTAGATAATATGAACGTGAATGTTTGTGTGCTTGTGGTTGTGGTAGTGACTTGGTTGATGGATGTGATGTGATGATGCTGTGTGTGCCGTGGATTGATGTATTAGTTCTGTGTGATTCTATTGTTATGAATTGTGCTTGGGAACAAGAACTGACCAACGTGATCACCTAGACTGCTTTTAGGGAATTAAAATATGGAAAGGGGGGTTGGGTTTGGTTCCATTGTTGGATGTCTTGTGCGGAGTTGGGACCGCTCCATAGAGTAGGACAACGTGTAGGTAGGCCCAGTGGGTTCACTCAGTTTCATTAGGAAACTGATCCGCCTCCAGTTTCTCTTTTCAGGTTTGCGTGGTTAGAAAGAGTGAGTAAAGTTCAGGTGCTTCAGTTGTGTGTCGATGTCGGAATGTTGTTGGCGTGAAGAAGATCTTCGGAGGCTTGGACTAGGAGTTGACCGTCTTTTGTTTTTGTTCACTACTTCGGGTTGGGATCTTTTGTATCAGTTTGTTTTGAGCTTGGATTTGTAAGGAAATCTTGGTTTGGATTTGAATTCTTGTATTAAGTTTTGGATTTTGAATAATGGAGGCGCTTCCGACTTACTTTGGATTTAAGTTTATTTCTATTTCAAGGTTGTTTCTCTTTTATTTTATTGCTGAATCTTCGAGTGATATTCGAACCGGTTCGACCACGGGTTCAACCCGGATCGATTTGGGATGGATGTTACAAGGGTATCAGAGCCTGGTTTGCTTCTGCTACATAGGTGAATTGTTCTTTCCTCTAGGGGATTAGCTACCCTCTTAATGGAAAGAACGGAACATCGATGTGGTACTGGTATTCCAGGGGTTTTCAACGTTTTAATCGGGTTGGGATTTTGAAAGTGAAAGTGTATTTTGTTTGAAGAGCGAAACTTATTTGAAGAATTTGTCAACTGAAATTGGTTTGTTCCCGGTCCTCCTGAGCCACGAAGAAAGTCTTGGGATGAGAAGTTGTAGTGCTGAGCAGGGGTTGAGTGAGAATAGAGTGTCGGGTTGGGAGAGTTGCTTGACCTTTAGAAGTAGAACAGAAGTTAGGATGCTAGCATGAAGTGGAAGTTTTAGATGTGCGTTTTGTGAGAGAGTTGGAAGTCGGTTGAGGAGAGGAGTCAAGGATTGTTACAGGGACCTATCTTGTTTGTGGAAATGAAATTTTAAGTAAAGGTTTTGATTCGTGAAAATTTTGTCCTGCTTTGTTTCAACTGTGATTTAAATGTGATTTTAATCTTCAAGTAAGCTTTGATTTTCGTTCCATGTTGGAAAAGTTAGAAGGATTTAGTAATCTGAAATTTAGAGGCATGAGTATTTCATGATTTGATTTGCCAATGTGATTTTAGTGTCAAGTCTTTGTATTAGTTTCTTTGAGTAATTGGTGTAGCAGATTTGAAGAGCGTCCTAATGATTTGGTATTTTAACTGAGATAGAGTTGGGTTCTACTAATTTTAGTTTGAGTGGGAAATTGTCGTTTTGGGTTCTTGGTTGATTTGAAAGGAGTTTGAAATTGCTTTTACCTTTTCGAAGTCGAGTCATTAGATTTTGTGGTTTCATTTGTTCAAGCGTTCTTGTTTTGAAAGTTGGCGAGAGTCTGCAATGGTGTGGATGTTTAGGGATTTGGAAGCAATTGGGTATTTTAAACTAAAATAGAGTTTGATTTTAAAAGTTTTATGAGTTGATTTTAAACAGAAGAACTTGAATTCTGATTTTGAGTGGATTGAAAATGAATTTATAGCTAAGGGTGCATTGCAACCGTTTTTCTACAAAAAAAAAGGATTTATTAAAGTTTCGCTTTTCTGAAAAGTTTGCCTGGGTTTTGAAAATCAAATTGAGGAAGGTTTCTATAACGATAGAGTGCAGATGTTTAGCTAGTGTTCGAGTGGTTTGGGAGTAGTAGCTGGTGGATTGAGAGAGGGTGAGAGAGCAGAGCTCCGTGTGGATTTTAGTTGAGATAGGTAGAATGCTTGAAGGGTGTAAGGTTCTAGCCGGGTGTGTTAGCTAAGTAACTTCTTGTTTTGTTGAGTTGTGTGTTCTGGTTGTGTTCTTGTGGCATGTTGTGCATTGGATGTTCGGTAGTGTGTGTGTTAGGTGGAAGTTCGAGTTCGTGTAAGTGAAGTGTGTTAGGAGGTGCGGGTTGCTAGTACCGTTACGAGAGAGTTTCGAGTGGTAATGTGATTCTTAAACTACTGTGTTTTGTCGTGATTTGTGGTTACATTATTAGGACGAGTTGAGTTGTGATTTCGGGGACGAAATCTTTTGAAGTTGTGGAGAGTTGTAACATCCCGTTTCCGAGTCTCCGGTTAGAATTTAAAAGCCTTGGTTTTACCTGGTTGGTTAAAACTTTGAGAATTTTAATTCAAATTTAATTAATTAATTTGTGTGTAATTCATTCTGGTCGGCGGAATAAATCCTACTTGAATTTATTGATTGGGTTCGAGTTTTAGATCGATGGGCCGAATCAACTGGTCGGACCAACTAATCCAACCCAAAAGGTTGAATTAGAGATGGGCGTTGGAATTGAAGAGGCTGGGCTTTGAGCCCAGCTGTGTGTTTCAAACAGCAGCAGCGAAAATGAAGAAGAAAGGGGATTGGGCCCGAGGCCCATTCGGGCTGAGGTGGATTTTCATTCAGCAGAAGAAGAAATAGAGGGAGAGAGAGAGAAAGAGGCTGGGGGGAGGTTTCGGTTTTAGGGGAACTGTGCAAATTTCGGGAAATAGAAAAGAGAGAGGAAAAGAGGATTGGCGGCTGGTGGTTTCCGCGAAGGAGAGAGAGAAGGGAATGAGAAGACGGCGATGATGATTGATGGCACGGAAATCAAGGAGATGGCGATGGTGGGCAGCGAGCGTGGAAGCCAAAGGAGGAGGAAGAGTCGCCGGCGTTTGTTGAGGGGCAGCAACTGCAAGAGATGGCGCTCCAAGATTCTTGGAGGTTGCGGCCGGCGCTCGCCGGCAGTGACGGCAGTCGCCGGAATCAGAGGGTGTAGAAGATGGGCCTAGTTGTTCTTTTCAAGAAGTTTGGGGGCTGTTTTGCTATTTCAGAGAGTTAAGTGACTGTCTGGTTAGTTCTGTTTGTCTGGGGTTCTTTTGGGAATTTAACAATAGGGGCTTGTTTGGCAGTTTAGTTCGGATGCTCCGGTTGGTGATTCAAAGATTCAGGCGTAACTCACTCGTTAGAGCTCCGTTTGACGCACCGTCAGGATCGGTGGAATCAGAACGACGAGACGGACGTACTAGGGCAGAATTCAGAGTCTTATTCTAGGCTAAGGTGAGGGCTTAGCGTTGTGTAAGTAGTTTGGACAGCTTGAGGAGCTTCAATTGGACTTAGAACAAAACCTAGGTTATGCATGAAAATGATGAGCGTAAAAGGGGATAAACTGTTCTGTGAATGTACTTGATTGCTATTGATGATTGCCGTGGTTGATTGTTGTTGTTGATTGCTATGATTTGGGGTTGGGTGTGAACTGAAGTGAATTAAGTAATGGATTGACATAGAAATGAGAATTAGGATGGTTGGGAAATGAGTGCGAGTGCTATGATATTATGAATTGCTGGTTGTGGACGCAGGAGAGTTGCCCTGCCAATGTGGGGTCGCTCTGAATAAGAGGAACAGGTGGGTGACCCCTAGACTCATGACATGGCTTCCCCTGTACTTGCAGGTGGGGGAGGCCGGTGAGCTAGCCGGTTATCCTATTGATTGTGATGTGTGTGCTGTGAACATGACAGGGGCATGGAGGACGAGATGTGTTGTGAACTATGGACTAAGAATGAGATGTGGCTGATTTGTGTTGTATGTTGGTAGTAGATGTGATGTATGAGTTGAGAATGTGATGTTGAGAATTGTATGTTGGAAATAGAACCGGAAGGAGCCCACACTACCCCACCCGAGGTACTGGTTGTTGAGTCTGATCCATTGGGGTGGATCCCCTTGACATGGGTGTCAAGGGAGTGATGAGATTGATGATGAGATTGATGACGATGATGATGGTTAATGAGAACGCGCTCCCCATGCGGTAGGGGAGCGCGAGGACTTCTCATGCGGTAGGGAAGTGCGTCGGCCGGCCGGTGGTGGTGTGGATAACTCCTTGGCGCCTAATAACTCACCTAGATAATATGAACGTGAATGTTTGTGTGCTTGTGGTTGTGGTAGTGACTTGGTTGATGGATGTGATGTGATGATGCTGTGTGTGCCGTGGATTGATGTATCAGTTCTGTGTGATTCTATTGTTATGAATTGTGCTTGGGAACAAGAACTGACCAACGTGATCACCTAGACTGCTTTTAGGGAATTAAAATATGGAAAGGGGGGTTGGGTTTGGTTCCATTGTTGGATGTCTTGTGCGGAGTTGGGACCGCTCCATAGAGTAGGACAACGTGTAGGTAGGCCCAGTGGGTTCACTCAGTTTCATTAGGAAACTGATCCCCCTCCAGTTTCTCTTTTCAGGTTTGCGTGGTTAGAAAGAGTGAGTAAAGTTCAGGTGCTTCAGTTGTGTGTCGATGTCGGAATGTTGTTGGCGTGAAGAAGATCTTCGGAGGCTTGGACTAGGAGTTGACCGTCTTTTATTTTTGTTCACTACTTCGGGTTGGGATCTTTTGTATCAGTTTGTTTTGAGCTTGGATTTGTAAGGAAATCTTGGTTTGGATTTGAATTCTTGTATTAAGTTTTGGATTTTGAATAATGGAGGCGCTTCCGACTTACTTTGGATTTAAGTTTATTTCTATTTCAAGGTTGTTTCTCTTTTATTTTATTGCTGAATCTTCGAGTGATATTCGAACCGGTTCGACCACGGGTTCAACCCGGATAGATTTGGGATGGATGTTACAGAATGATCCGGAGGTGTGTCTCTTACATCGAAGCAGCTGACATTATGCGTAAGTGCCATGAAGGACAGTTTGGAGGACACTTTGGAGGCAACCGCACGGCAAGAAAGGTACTCGAAACAGGTTTTTAATGGCCTTCAATCTTTAGTGACTGCGACGTTTTTGCTCGACGTTGTGATGCATGCCAGCGATCAGGTAACATCTCTAACCGCAATGATATGCCCCAAATTGTTTCTTTAACTGTTGAAATTTTTGATGTTTGGGGAATCGATTTTATGGGTCCGTTCACACCCTTCAACGGAAACAAGTATATTCTTGTAGCCGTTGATTATGTTTCTAAGTGGGCTGAAGCTGAAGCTTTACCCACTAATGATTCTAGAGTGGTGGGTCAGTTCCTTACCCGTCTTTTCACGCGTTTCGGTTCACCACGCTTCATCATAAGCGATAGGGGTACCCATTTCCATGGACAATTCGACCGGGTGTGAAAACGCTTTGGCGTCACCCACCGAATGTCCCCAGCTTATCACCCTCAAGCGAATGGTCAAGCGGAAGCGACGAACCATGAGCTCAAGCGGATTCTTGATAGGACAGTTGGCCGATCTCGCAAGGACTGGTCATCTAAGCTCAATGATGCCTTATGGGCTTATCGAACTGCCTATAAGACTCCCATCGGTACCTCACCGTATCAGCTGGTCTATGGCAAGGCATGTCATTTACCAGTTGAGCTTGAACACAAGGCGTTCTGGGCTAACAAAGAGTTGAATATGAGCTATGCAGTAGCAGGTAATAACCGCCATGACCAAATCGCTGAGCTTGAGGAGCACCGCCTCCATGCTTATGAGAGCACGAAGCTATACAAAGAGCGCACGAAGAGAATTCATGACTCTCAACTAAAAACGATCAAGCAGTTTTACCCTGGAGAAGAAGTCCTCTTGTATAACTCTCGATTGAAGCTTTTTCCAGGTAAGTTGAAATCCCGATGGTCCGGCCCTTATACCGTAGTCCGACAGACACCCTTAGGCAGCGTCTACATTAAATTGCACGATCAAAAGCCGTTTGTGGTCAACGGGCATAGGCTTAAGAAGTACCTGCAAGGATTAGCGATCTCTTCCATCGACGTGCACTACCTCACGACGGATCCGTGATCTGAATCCAGGTATCGTCTGGCTCACGAACGTTAAACAAGAGCGCTTCGTGGGAGGAACCCACGGCTTGAGTCAGTTATTTTTCATTTTGAGTCGTTTTGTTTTAAAACTTCATGTTTGAAAAAAAAATAGAAAAAGAAAAAGAAAAAAATGAAACACTGCCGCCGTTTTCAAGCACATTTTCACCGAAAATATGACCAAATTTTCGCCAAAAATTCTTGTTTTAATTCAACCTGTTCCTCCTGTTTCTCGCCCCCTAGCCTTCTCGCCGAAAACCCTCTTCTTTTCGCCGAACGCGAGCAGAATTTTACTAGAAATTTTCGCCAAAAATTTCCAACTATTTTCGCCGAAAATTTGGTATTTTTCGCCGACTATTTATACCTGTTTCAACTTCTGATTTCGCCCCCCATCCGAAAATTTCAAATAAAACCAAGCTCTCCCCCTCTGTTCGCCGAGCGCCGGCCAGCCGCCATTTCCCCCCTTGACCGCCGACCGGCCGCCGCCGCCTCTTTGCCCGCCGCCGCCTGATTGACGCCCTTCTCCCTTGCCTAGCCCGCGGTTCAAACCCTAGAATCGGAGCTCCACAGCCCCGTTCCTTCCGACCTAGTTTTCAAGTTCTTCATCGTTTCCTCGGATTTCCAATCGTTTTCTCGAGTCATGTCTTCACGGGCTCCCAAACGTTTTAAGACTACCAGTGCAGATAGAGCGCAGCGATCCTCAACTCACCAGAACAGGACACCACCCTCCCGACGACCTGCGCCAGCTGCACAACCATCGAGGGTAGTAGCCATCATCCCCGAGGATGCACCAACCCCTGTGACTCCTATCTCATCTATTCCTGCACCTGCCAATGGGGCCCTACATCCTTTTATTGCAGCTCTGGAGCCGCACCAACTAGAGATCTTTCAGAAGATCAAAGACATCCCTCCAGCTAAAGTGGCAGTTCTTTCTCTAGACAGTCTCAAGGCGCACAATCCGGCTTGGCACTCCACCATTGACACCGCCCTTCATAAAGCCGGTTTATGAGTGCTGACCGCTCATGGTTCCCCCTACCTGCTTGTCGCTCTTCATGAGTTCTGGAGTTTGTTCCGGCGCCTCACCCCGAAGCCCATACGTGAGCAGAAATTCGTATCATTCCGCCTCGATGGTGTTCTCCACGAGAAGTCCCTCCACGAGTTCGGCCGCCTGCTGGATCCGAACGTCGACCTCAATACAACATCCGTTGGTTTCGCGGATACCTAATCCATCACGAGTGCTCCGTACCCAGACGTGTGGAGGTGGGCAGCTGGCCTAACCGAGATCGAGCCTATTGTCAACCCCACGGTAGGTGATATTGTTCACCCTATTCTTAAGTTCTTACATTATGTTTGGGTGCAGTCTTTGTGTTTTTGCAGCAAGACAGGCCGTCACCATGTTTCCCTGGAAGAACTCGTTCTCTTCCGTGCTTTAGAGGAGGATGCGAATTTCCATCCCGGATGGTGGCTTGCACGATTCTTTCACAAGCGCACTACAACCAAGAAGCTTCCTTCTGAGCTTCCGGGGGGCCCTTTCATTTCACTTCTGATCGACAATCTCCAGCTCGGTGACAAATGGGGCCCCGACATTCCTCGCGTCCCGATTGAGCACATAGGAGCCGACCTCGCCATAGCACGGGCATCGACCTTTCATTGGATTTTGAGAATTGTACACCGCTCCCTCACCGCATTCCCCAGCTTGTTGAACGCCCGCCGTCGCGAATGCAACTCACCGCGGAGATGAATGAGAGGCTAGCGCGTATTGAGAAGTGGCAGCTAGACTACTCGGCTGGTTCGCTTCAATGGCAGAAGGACCGAGTAGCATATGAGGAGACTCAGAACAAGCGTTGGTCCATTCTCCAGCAATTCATGGCAGACCACTCCACCCGACACACGGATGATACCGCATGGCGACAGCAGCTGGAGCAGCGACTTGGCATTTCCCCGCCTCTACCCCCACCCTCGGAACAGTGATCAGGTTGTTTCTATCCTTTCCTTTCCTTTTCTTTCTTCTTTTCGGATCTCAATCCACTTTTATTCTGTGTGGATCCGGGGCACTTGTCCCGGTATCCTTTTGTTCTTTTTGTTGTTTGTGTTTTGTAGGATTTTGAGTAGCTACTCCGCCCCGGCCTCTCCGCGTTCATCCACTACACCGCCCTTCACCTTTCAGGTTCCTCGTTTCTCTCTACTTTAGTTTGGTCCTGTGAGGACACAGAATAGTCTAAGTGTGGGGTGGGATGTTAGAAAACCATGCATGATCTTGATTGCCTTTATCTTTGTGTGCCTCGTGATTCCTGTCCTGTCACTCTAGCATGGAACTGCTCAATTCTTGACTTCTGTTGTTAAATTGACTTCAATGTTGAACAATGACGTCTAGACTGTTCCACTTAGAACCTGTAACCAACGTGTCGGAACTGAGATAAAATGAGTCTAGGTCAGAACAGATCATACATCACTCTTGTAGTTGACATTTGAATCAATTAAACAATTTTGCTCGTTAATCATAAAGCTTGTTAACACCGTTCTAAGATGATAAATGCTAGCTTCTTCCATGTTTTTTCACTCCATATTTTATCACCTGTGATTGTGGCTTGAGATTAGACGGAAATCCAATTCGAAATCTTGTGTAAAAAGTTATAACTAGCTAGGATTAAGTGGCTAAATGGTTAAATCAAGTAATTGAGTTCATCGAATCAATGCTAAGCTCTTTAAAGTGCTGAAAATAAAGCTAGGCAAGCCCGACACCTAAGTAAAGTGTTCGGGTTGAGCACTAGCAAAGGCACAAATACTGTGAGCTAGGCAGGTCCAACACCTAAGTGAAGTGTTTGGTATCGAGCACTAGTATGCAGTAAATAATTTGAGAAAGTTGAATCTTGAAAAAAAAAAGAGAGACGAATTGATGCTTAAATCAGTCCTAGCTAGAACATGTAACGTACAGATCTAGAAACGGATGAAGTCGAGTCGATAGCCACGTCATTTTTCCTTCCTCCGCGTCCACATCATGGCTAGAGCTTAAAGTCTTTTTGATTAGAATTGGTGTTATCGTAGTCGGTTAAGCATAATTAATTGTTTTCCCAAGAAACGAGCTTTGTTAAAACCACTACTTGAAGTGTACAGAAATTAGTGAGATCGAAAACTTGTTTGGTCGATGTTCTTGCATGTGTAGGTCACCTTTTCTACGTGGAACAGTCTAAACCAAATTGTTAGAACTGAATCTCAATTTAATCTCGTGTCATTAGTGAATTTGAGTGTGTTCTAATTCAGTTTGCTTGAGGACAAGCAAAAGCTTAAGTGTGGGGTATTTTGATGACACTCGAATTGACGTGATTATCAGCCTCATTTGAGCGACATTTCATTGCTTAAGACACGGTTTTTAGGGTAGAATAACGAATATTCAATCAATTGCCCTATCTCGTGCCATTTGTGTTACCTTGGCCTGTTTCGGGTCTATTTGATGGTTTTCTAGTATTTTTATGTTAGCACAGGTTTTTGCCATCGAATGCGGTAGCTAGGGACGTGTCTTAGACGTTGGAACCCCGAAGAATCACACATAAATCTACAGGAGAAATCACTCAAGGCAAACGAATTCCTGCCCCATTTACACATATATTTTTGGTGAAAATACCCTTTGGTTTTCGCCGAAAATGGAAGAAGAATCCACTGACCCGATCAAGAGGGAGTTCTCGGCGAAAATACATGAGCATTCTCGGCGAAAATACATGAGCATTCTCGGCGAAAACCCGAAGCCAAATCAACCAGTAGAAACAGACGGGTGAAGCCACATTTGAACAGATACTTTCGGCGAAAATAACCTTGGATTTTCGGCGAAAATCCCAGTGAAAATTCAAAAACCGCCGGTTAGGTATAAATACTGAAAAACACGGGCAATCAAGGACACTTACGACTTACAACACACAACTAGAAGGAGGAGAGAGAAAAACGAGTAGAGAGAGTTCGAGGAGCCAGGAACGGATCGTGACGCCATCCATCCATCTCAGAGAACCGGTGCTAGGAGTTGAAGATTAAGCAGATTGAAGCTGCGAGGAGCCATCGAAATTAGGTTTTACAGTTCTTCTCTGTCTACCCTACCTAAGATGTATTCTTTGTCCGCCTTCGATTCTTCTGTATTGAATATGCGTAGCTGAACTCGTGTAGCTTAGATTAGATGAACCCTAAGTGACCCAGGGCTTAAAGCGGTCACGGATCGGCGGTGATTAGATTCGAAATTCATTCAGTTTCATCTTTCATGTTTGATTTGTTCTTTGTTCTCTATGTTTCTTGTCTGGTTTGGCCACCTAGATTAGATTCTTGTTAAGCTAAGGATAGAAGCGAACGCTCGCCTTACTTTAAAATACCAAATCGAACAATCAACCTTATAATTGGAGTGTGCCTTTCGTAGGAACCGATTAGGGTTGATCCATTGCAAGAGTAACTCATTAATCATTAGAATTTGCACCAATTAAGTTAAGTCGTTGCGAGAGGCGACCGTACCCGGGCGGTTAATTAATCGTGGTAGCTAGATCGGATAGAGCGAACGTTCGCCAGTCTTAAACCTAAGGGTCAGGAGTTATGGTGGTGTTTGTGAACTGAATGAACTAGAATCAAAAATCGCTGGTCTGTTGACTGCTGTTGCTCTGGTAATCTAAGTGGGATTCGAAGTCTAAGCTTATCTGTCATCTTTTTTAGTCAATCAATCTTCAATCTTTCTTCGCTTTAATTTCATTTCAATTTTTCCTTGCATTTTAGTATAGAAGACGTGTAACTCACACCACGCACAACGTGTTTAACCTTGAATTATTTTGCCAACACTTTTGAGTAAGGAAGTAGAGGAAACCCCTGGAATACGAGCTACCCTAGTTTCACAGCTTGGTAGTTATTTGATCGACCGCTATTCTGTAGCTTATCAATTAGGGTTTTTCGATCAAATTGGATCGAAATTCTAAAGCTCTGATACCATGTAGATTAGGTAAGTCACTTTCCTATTCTTGGCTAAGTGAATATCATTATATAGCTTAAGTTGTTACAAAGTATAGCTACAAAGAGTGAAACCAAAATCGGGAAATATCTCATGAGATCGGGAAATATCTCATGGGATCCTCAGAATAATTACAATTAATTACTGGTCTTATTATTGTAGATTAGGTAAGTCACTTGCTTATTCTTGGCTAAGTGAATATCATTATATAGTTGAAGTTGTTACAAAGTATAGCTACAAAGAGTGAAACCGAAATCGGGAAATATCTCATGAGATTGGGAAATATCTCATGGGATCCTCAAAATAATTATAATTAATTATTGGTCTTATTAACCTTGACCTTTTGGTTATCAAAGGCTCTGATACCATGTCATGAACCGTTGCATCCCAATAACTCAAGTTGTTGGGAGAGGGTTCTGAATGGATCTTATAGTGTTTACTAACAATTCCGTCAAGTCCCCATCCATTTTTTCCGTCAAGTGATGATATCAGCAATCCAAGTCACCATTTTTGTCCATGTCACCTACCGTCACGTCACCCTATCAACCCAAATTCAAACCAATGAACCACCAAACCTAACATAACCCAATCTAACCAACCCAACCCCAAAGCCCATCCACTTTCGATTACTATTTAAGTGAAACCCACGTACCTTAGTTTCAAAATTGTTCTGAGTACCCTTTCAAATTCTTTTGTCCTCTTCCTCTTAGTTTTGAAATAGGTTTTGGGTTTCTTCTTTCATCTCCGATTGTTGCTCTTCCATATGGCTTCTTTTCCAACTTGCAGGTGTGCAAAATTGGTTGTTAATCTTCTTACTTCGTGGACTGAGGAAAATCCAGGGAGACAATTTTATCAGTGTAGGAGATGTAATTTATTCAGATGGTTCGATCCATCAGTGCAACCTCGCGCAAAAGCTGTCATAAATGGACTGTTGAAAAAGGTGAAAGAAATTGAAAGGCTTGAGATGGGATTTAGCAAGTTGGCAGTCACTGATCTGGAAATTGAATCTGCCACGTAGATGTGTTCTTCAGCAAATTATGGGCGAGGAGGCCTGAATGGAAGTGTTCTTTAGCAAATAAGTGTAATTCAAATAATAATGATTGTGCTTTGTGTAATTGCAGGAGTTATTATTGGTTCACATCTGAAGTAGTAGCACTAGTTCTGTTTGGGATTGATTCACTGAAGCTGAAAGAATTTGTTCAGATCTGTTTGAATGTTTGTTCAATCCTAACTTGAGTTCTTTGTTAACTATTTAGTGTTTGTAATGAACTGGTCATTGGCAAGACAATATTAATGTAATGCAGTGGTCAACAACGACCATACAACCTTTAATATGGTGTTCTATGATAGTCACAAATATTTTTGAGGGTGTAACATATTAGTCATAACATTTATTATAGTGCAACGTGGTGGCAACTAACGTTTGTGTCAATGTAACTAAATGGTCAATAGGCACAAAAAATTGTCTTAGAACCAAAACACCGACAATCATTTCGGTTCACAACGATAAAGGACCAAAATACATCACTGAAAATCATGTCGGTTCATCCCAACTGTGATCCAAAATTCAAAACTAATTGCTAGGCTAGGCACAAAATGATCATCTTAGGGAGCAATGTATATGGTGCAAAATAGATATCATATGGTGCAACTGTAAAACAGATAATAAGCCCGAATTGTTACTCCCATTATGATCACGAAGAAACACTAGGTTCTCCGACCACCACGACCATGTTGCACACCAAGATTGGACCTGACATGGGACAGATTTGGCATGAAAGTGAACCCACTTGATGAAGTTCCCGCCCTTGGACTACTGGATTCCCCCTCTGGCCACACACCGGTGTTGAGATTGATATCGGGAATCATGGGTTCACCTTCACCTGTAGTGCGGCTGTTCAAATCAGTATGCGTACTTTGGCGGCCTTCCTCCTCAAGGGTAGTGTTCCAATCATTCACCCCAGGTTCTTGAGTGCGCTCCACATCGGATGAATTAGTCAACTAAAACAAACAACGAGATAAGCATTCACAATTTACCCTAAACAATGGTTGCCAATTAGTATTGAACACATTCTGGCTTGTGCATGAACAAACAGAAAGAGGTATCAAAACACATCATTCGATACTTACACTCGGACATTTACGTTTGTTGTGGCCCTCTCCCTTGCACAGACTGCATCGCATGACCATGCCAGATCTGGACATGGACCTAATGTCCCGTCCCTGCTTGTCTTTCTTTAGTTGGATGCGCTCTCCTACTTCCATTCTCCTCTTCTTTTGTTTGGGCCCTGATGTACTTGGGGAAAATGTAGCGGTCTAATCTTTGGACCCTCGCTTCTAATCCACTGACTGGAGTCGTTAAGTGGGTGAATCATATGTGAATATGTTCGAAGTGCCGCCTCTACCTTCAAACTAGGATGCACATAATGTTCTAGCTTCTCGCAATTGTAATGTATGCAGGAAATAACATGGCACCAAGGAATACCTCTAAGCTGCCAGTTCCCATAACTCTTCCCCTGTCACCAGTTCCTGTAATTGTTCCCCTGCCACCATTGTGCTCTTCGTCACTATCGTCAGTCCATTCTCGTACATAAACATCCTCGAACTGATTTAGTTCCCATCCACCATTGTCTCTACAAATATAAGACAATTTAGGTTAGTATTTAAACCCTCATTAAGAAAATAATTTGAAAAACAATTTTTTTGCAGATTCTATTTATGCAGCAATCTATTTATGCAATAGATAAGAGTATAACAAGTCAAACTGTAACGTATAAACATTTATCCATCCAACCATTGAATGCAGCATTGTCCCATTATGTTTATCCATCCATCATCATTGTCCCATTATACTGCAAGCCACTAAAACATATAAACAAGATAAATGCAACAATCTATTTATCCATCCATCGTTCATTGTCCCATTATACTGTTGCCACTAAAACATATAAACGAAATAAGGAATTCATCATTCTACTAACAATAAACTAACTAACACAAACTGAAATTACCTATTCATTACTCTTGGTGAGACCTCATGTTCGATGTCCCCCTCCCCCATATCATTCTACAAGTCTTCAACATTTGATCTCTACAAGTCTTCAACCTCAATCGTGTTACGCACCTCTTCCCCTTGTTCTTCTACCTGAATGGTGTTAGGAACATCCATTTGTTCTTCCCCATCAATCATGTTAGACACCTCTTCCCCCTTGTTCTTCTTCTTGAATCATGTTAGGAACCTCAGACATTTGTTCTTCCCTATGAATTGTGTTAGCCACTTCTTCCATTATACTGCTGCCACTAAAACATATAAACGAAATAAGGAATTCATCATTCTACTAACAATAAACTAGCTAAGCAATCAAACTGAAATTACCTATTCATTACTCTTGGTGAGACCACATGTTCGATGTCCCCCTCCCCCATATCATTTTGTAAGTCTTCAACATTTGATCTTTCGCCAGGTTCCAACCTCGATGGTTCTGCAGATTCATCTGCCATTTATTCCCCCTGATTCGTAATAGGCACCTCTTCCCCTTGCTCTTCCCTCTGAATTGTGTTAGCCACTTCTTCCATTTGGGTTTCATTCTCTATAGTTGTACCGACGTTACTCACCCACTCAATTGGTAGAACTTGCTTTCGTGGCAGAGCCTCTTCGTCGTTTATCTCCTCTATGATTGGCAGTCTCTTTGGTACAACATGTTGGTTGAGTAGGTCTTCCCGCATTAGTTCCAACTTCAGATTGGCTTCCTCGTCAGTTAAATGGATCACATAAATATTAATAATCTTCAGGTTCTTCTCTTTCAGTGTCTTCACCATTGATGTTACGCCTTCATCTGTATCCAAGCATCGTAGACCACCATCGACAATTTTAGTGCCTGGATATAACCAAGTGTATGCCATCTTACCTTTCAGATTTAGTTTCTTCGCCATTTTGTTTAGTTCCGTCATTGATAGTCGACTCAAGGTTTCTTCTAATCGACTACTTTGAAGAAGCTGGCAAATTACTCAGGTTAAAACACGTTGTGCGTGGTGTGAGTTCCACGACTTCTAATCTATTAAGCAAAGGAAAACAAAAGACAGAAAGATTAAAAGATTGACTAACGGGAAGATAGACGAACTTAGATTTCGAATCCCCCTTAGATCACCAGAGCAACGGCAATCACAAGATCAGCGGTTTTCAAGTCTAATTCAATCGGTTTCTATACACCACCATAACTCCTTACCCTTAGGTTTAAGACCGGCGAACGTTCGCTCTATCCGTTCTAACTACCAAGATTAACTAGCCGCCCGGGTACGGTCGCCTCTCGCAACGACTTAATTAACTGGTGTAATTACTAATGAATTATGAGTTACTTCTTGAAGCGGATTAACCCTAACCGGTTCCTACGAAAGGCACGCTCCAATTATAAGGTTAATTGTTCAATTCGATGTTCTAAAGTAAGGCGAGCGTTCGCTTCTATCCTTAGCTTAACAAGAATCTAATCTAGGGGATCAATCCAGACAAGAAACATGAACAATGAAGAACGAATCAAACATGCAAAGAGAAACTGATTGAACTTCGAATCTAATTACCGCCGATCCGTGACCGCTTTAAAGCCCTGGGTCACTTAGGGTTCATCTAATCTAAGCTCTACAAGTTCAGTTACTCATATCGGAAACAAGAGAATCAAAGGCAACAATGAAGATCATCATACAGCGGAAGAACAGAAAAGAACTGAAAAACCTAATTCTGACGACTCCCCCGAAGCTTCAATCTCATGGATCTTCAACTTTAAGCTCCGAGTTCTTCGAGGTGGAAGGATGGCGTCACGATCTCTCCACGGATCTTCGAACTCTCTAAACTCTATCTATCGACCCTAGAGTCGGCTGACTCTCAAAAGTCTGATTTGAGGAATATGAGAATAATGAATTGTTGTGTCTTCGTTGTTGATGATGTTGGTTGCCGGCTGCTTCTTTAAATAGGTACGTTTTAGGGTTTCCAATACAGCGCCGGATTTGGAAGGGATTTTTGTCGAAAATAATGAAGTATTTTCGCCGAAGATGAGCTGATGTTTTCGCCGAAACCATAGGGATAGTTTCGGTGAAACTGGCTTTAAGTTCAATGCTCCGCCGGCTGATTTCTCTGCCTTGCATTTTCGGTCCGAAGAGCTTAATGGTTTCGCCGAAATCAGTCTTCACTTGGCATCAGCTGATTTGCATTGTTGATTTCGCCGAAACTGTGAGGTCATTTTCGCCGAAGGTACAAGTGCATATGGGCAGATTTTCGGTTTGACTTTGATTGGCTCCTTTGATCGATTCCGGTTCAGTTCCTCGATGTTCCTATGCCTTAGACACGTCCATGGCTACTTTATTTGACGGCAAAAACCTGTGCTTACGCAAAAACACTAGAAAACCATCAAATAGACCCGAAAAGGGCCAGGGTAACACAAATGGCACGAGATAGGGCAATTGATTGAATATTCGTTATTCTACCCTAAAAACCATGTCTTAAGCAAAGAATTGTCGCTTAAATGAGGCTGATAATCACGTCAAATCGAGTGTCATCACACAACCACATAAATACAAGAAAAATTACCAATTTGCAGAAATCGCCATATAATGAAACATCAAGTAGTTGTTATTTAATGAGATGTCAAAGTAAAGATTGTCACTAACCATATTGGGGGGGGGGGGGGGTCGGTTTTCATGGTCTTCTAAGAAACCAGTGAAGAATCATTTTTGCATGTAGAGAGGGTTTCGCCTCTGCTGCTTGAAATCAAGCTTGCTGGACTTTTCCTCCGACAGTGCTGAGATGGTTTCTCCTGTGCAAGATGATCAGAGTTCGTAACTTAAGCTTATTATCTTTTGTGGACGCCAAGAAATGGGGGATTTTCGTTCGGAGATGTGGGATTTTGACCAAGGGGATAGAGAAGAACTTGTGAACTGCAGTGAAAGATGAACAGACAGCCCTTATAATTTAGCGAGAAAAATGAGAGGGTAGTGGGTAGGCTTTGGGGTTGGGTTGGTTAGATTGGGTTAGGTTAGGTTTGGTTGGTTCATTGGTTTGAATTTGGGTTGATAGGGTGACGTGGAGGTAGGTGACATGGACAAAAATGGTGACTTGGATTGCTGATATCATCACTTAACGGAAAAATGGATGGGGACTTGACGAAATGACCATAACTGAACAAACCCAATAGTTTAATGACCACGTGAAATGTTGATGACCACTCTGTTACAAACCCAGTACGTTGATGACCACAATAGATAATAAGCCAATGAACCCCCTAGTCAACTTAATTATTCAATCCGACCCAACCTAAACCCACCCAACCATCTAATTCCAGTTACTGTCCGTTCATCTTCCCCAACTCCTTCCACCCGAACTCCACGGGAGTTTTTTCGGTGACAAAGTCTAAACTTTGTCACCTATACAAAGTTTAATCTGGACCCTTGATCTCATATCCACATCTTAATTAATAATTTAAATCAATTTAATAATGCTATTTAAAGAAAGTGTATAATTTCAATAAAAAACATTCCCCTGCAGCCCTTTACTTCCATAACCGCCGCCCCTTTTAAAATTTTTGTTTATTATTATATTTATTTTTCAATTATCTTCTCCTCAATAAATACTTGAAAATATTCTCTTAACAATTTTAGATAATCATAATCTTCTTCTTCATATGCTAATCACGCCATTAAAAAAAAACTTCTGCATAATTTTTTTTTAACAAATCAGTCCCTAATCATTTAAAAATCAATCCCCAAGTTCAAGTTCAAGTTTTATAATGGATGAACCCGGTTCGAGTTCCCAAGTAAAAAAACCTTCCACCGCACCTCTGTTTGATCTAAATAATTCACCGATTGATCATTCCCCCGATGTTGATGATACATCTGAACCATATGAGGATGCAATTCCGACGTCAGATGAACAAGGAACCTTACGTGGCTACGGTATGTTTTCCCTCCTTTTTAGCCAATCTTCTTTCATTATAATATTACTTTCATAGAATCTACATAATGAATTTTTCTATCCAATCAAACCATAATTATTTTCACTGTTCAGTTTGTGAGTTTCAGTTTTTGAATTAAGATTATATTCATTGAGACTGATGCGGCTGGTCAGTATGCACGTAGTACTAGTATGCATGCAGTACTAGTATGAATGCAGTACTAGTATGAATGATCGACCAGAGGTTCATCATCAAAGTCATCCTACAATTCCAACACAAAGTAGAATACCACTGTAAAGACTACCATATATAACACAAACTATGACAACATAGTACTATAAATCGGCTTCCATACACACATATGCCGAAAAAACCTAAACACAATACATAAACATAGGATTAAACAAGTTAATTGATCCGATATCCAAGAGAAACCATGAACAACATACTAGTACTGCTAATCTCCAAGTACGTTACAGATACTAGTATGTGCCGTGAAATAAATGACATGCTAATCTCCAAGAGAATATTTTCAAGAATTTTTGAGAAGAAGATAATTGAAAAATAAATATAATAATAAACAATAATTAAAAGGGGCGACAGTTATGGAAGTAAAGGGTTGCAGGGAATGTTTTTTATTTAAATTATACACTTTCTTTAAATAGCATTATTAAATTGATTTAAATTATTAATTAAGATGTGGATATGAGATCAAGGGTTCAGATTAAACTTTGTATAGGTGACAAAGTCTATACTTTGTCACCCACAGCGCTCCCCCTGTCACTAGGACCGGACACCTAGGATGACTACAATTTTCTGTAGTCATTTATACTACATTGATTTGAACCATTAGATTATGATATTAATCTAATGACTAATATTAAAGTAAGAGTAGTTAAATAATTCTTAATTATATTTTAATTCTTTATTATACAATTAATTTAATAACATTAAATACACACATAAAAGGTAAAAATATCTTCAATAAAGAAAAATATATTTTTGTTCAAAAGTGAAGACCACTTCGTCGGAGCATATCGTCGCCGCCGCTTCGTCGGAGCACCATCATCTAGCGCACTAGTACATAATTAAAATATTTTAACAAATGTAATTATATCAAAATAGAGGTATTACATGAACTAGTACAAGATATAGAGAAGTACTAGTACAAATTTGGTTAATACTAGTGTACATCTAGAGAGGAAGATGATAAGCACTATTAGAAAAAATCAATTCGGAAATTACCTCATAGATGACTGTGGATGAACAGCTACCGTTGGACGCCATTATGGATGAGCGACAACTGCCGCCGTGCACTAGTACTGCCAAATGAAAGTACTAGTGTGATTCCCCCACCTCAAATCTGGTGACGACAAGAATGAAGGGAAAAGGCTGTCACCAACCGGAATCTGGCACCAACGATGATGGATCTGACAACCACGACTTCAGATCTGACGACCATGACTCTGTATCTAATCAACGAAGTTGCATGCACTAGTGAGAAAGGGAGACAACGACGACTAGCGGGAGAGACGGAGACTGCGCACCATTTGACTCCTGAGAAGAGGAGACAACCGCATAGATCGGAGGGAAGAGGCAGTCGATGAGAGGCTTGGAGGCGATGACGACCGTGAGGGGCAGAGGTGTACGTCAGGAGGGGGTTGGAAGGAACAAGGACGGCAGGGGTTGGTGAGGGTTGAAGAGAACAAACGCCCGATGGTGGCTCAGAAGCAGCGACGACCGTGGAGTGTTTCTGGTGAAGAAGAAAGAAGAAAGAGAAGAAAAGAGAAATATTAAATGGGGGATGTGGGGTTGCAGCGGATTCAATGGAGTTAATAACCCTAGAGTATTTTTATTCCAAATTTATCCTTTCTAATATTTTAATTATTTTAATTAGTAGTATTAAATTCGGGCTTTTCACTAAAATAAATAAAAAAAATTAACTATTAACCTAAATAAATACGTTTCAAAACTATTTATTTGTATAAATATAATCGCCCCAGGCATAGGCGATATCGCCCCAGGCCTAGGCGATATCGCCCCAGCACCGAGGATTGTTGGTCAAACCGATTCTAAACTGCCCAACCAACCGAGTAAATGCTGTCTGGCTGGACACATGGCAATCTCGCCCCAACCATAGGCGATCTCGCCCCAGCCACAGGCGATATCGCCTAGGCTACCGGCGATCTCGCCCGGGGGTTGGAGACCGGGCAATCTCGCCCCAACCCCTATAAATACCCCATTTTTCAACTCATTCTCCCACACTACTCGGTAACCCCGTAAGGCAAAGGTAAGTCTCATTTCTCCTTTTTTTTAAATTACATTATTTAGTTTAGGGTTTTAGGTTAGAGAATTAGTTTAGGGTTTTAGGTTAGAGAATTAGTTTAGGGTTTTAGGTTAGAGAATTAGTTTAGGGTTTTAGGTTAGAGAATTAGTTTAGGGTTATTATGGTAGATAATTTTTTCCAAAGTGATTTATTAACACTGTCATATTGACGTTGTAGGATTTTTATAAAACGGAGAGGACCTTTTCTCGCACCATTACACAAGGTACGTAGTACATACATTATTTATTGTTCTTATGTCATTGTGAACCATGTCATTATTTATCGATAGTTTAGAGAATTAGTATGATGTTGAGGTTAGCGAATTAGTATAATATTGAGGTTAGACAATTAGTATAATTTTGAGGTTAGAGAACTAGTATACTTTTGAGAAAGAGAATTAGTATAAAATAGTTTTTCTAACAATTTATTATACAATAGATGTCGAACTATGGATGGGATGAACCGTTGGTGGATCGGATTCCCGAGAGCGTTAGGCCTCAACCTGGTGATTGTTCTCTACTGTGGGGGGAGAACAAGCATAGGGCTACTTTAGTGTGGCGTGACCCACATGCGTGCAAGGCGCTGAAGTTCCGACAGCGTAGTTCTTGCTTAGAGTGGAGTTCAGAGTACGAGGCATTCTTGCGAGAGTGTCGACTCCTCCCTGTTGTTCGTTTACTCGGTTTCACACCGTGTAAGGAGCTCGTCACAGCATTGATTGAGAGGTGGCGGCCAGAGACGAACACATTCCACCTGGTACCGGGCGAGGCGACGATCACCTTGGAGGATGTTGAGGTACTTACGGGTCTTCCTATCGATGGAGTTCCTGTTACCGTAGCAGTGGACAGACGTGAGCCGGGTCTCATATGTGAGGAGTTGTTGGGTGCCCGACCCCCAGCTGGGAGTTGTACGGGACAGTCAGTGAAGATCTCGTTGGTGAAGGGCATGTTTGATCGTCTACCGGCTGGTGCTCCAGCAGATGTTGTTCTCCGCTATGCACGAGCCTACACTTGGGTTCTTATTGGCGCCATTCTACTAGCTGACCGGACTGGAGACTTGATACCGGTTCATCTACTCCGGCTTATTGGGGACTCTGCGGTTGCATCCACGTTCAGTTGGGGTAGTGCGGTACTAGCATGGCTGTATAAGGCCATGGGGAGGGCGGCCTTCTTCACGGCTGGGAGTCAGAGGGGTACAGGTGACTTGGGAGGCTTCACCTTGCTGGTCCAGCTCTGGGCCTTGGAGAGATTCCCGAGCATAGCCGAGCGCTACGTAGCAGGTGGTGACCCACCAGATGCTGACACCGTTCCTCGTGGTGTGCGCTGGATGTCTGTCATCCGGCGCCACCAGCATCGCGTGGCTATGAAGCTGGAGGAAATACGCTACGCACTTGATCGGAACACGGAGTTCGTGGTTAGGAATCTTAACCTCATGTACATACTCTCTCTGATTTTCTTAATTCTTCCTTACAATATATTTATTAATTCTCCAGTGGATGCGTACGCCTTTCGAGAGGAGGACTATCAGTTGGAGGACGATGTGTTCTGGCGAGCTGTTTGCCCATGCTGTGCATAGACTGTGTCTCATGGCACCATCCTGATCGTTGCATGCGTCAGTTCGGACATGGTCAGCGTATCCCACAGGACGCGAGCCTGCTGCTCGCGTCGAGGAGTTACTAGGACTAGACTTCAGAGCACCAGTACATGATTGGGGTGCTAGGTACCTACAGTACTTACGTCTCTGGGAGGAGCGGGATCAGCACATTGCCGAGGGCGAGGTGAGAGCAGATCCATTGAGCCACCACTTCCATGATGAGTACGACGAGTGGTACAGGAGACGGACACGCCTGGCCATATCACACGATGGTGCACAGTTTCAGGGGATGGTTAGTGACCACCTACTTGAGTAACTGTAGGCAATTTAGTATTCCCTTAGGGTACACTAACTTTTATTTTTGTTTTGCCTTTCAGATCGCCTCGTTGGAGCAGGCTACCATTTTGAGTGGTACGAGTGATTCTCACATGAGTCATGTGCTCCGATCTGGATTGGCTATGAGCGGAGCATATGAGCGTCTTCCCGATCGAGGACCACACCGCCCACGTGCAGCATCACGCCTGCCGACATACACTCCCTATGATGGCTATCCCATCCCACAGAGAGGTCACAGTACAGGGTTGGATGATGTCGATTACGGCGGTCTCGCGCACCATGATGTGGGATACGCACCTCCACCCTACTATGTGTGGAACGAGGATTTCGCTGACGGGCGGACTTACAGTTTCGATGACCCTCCTCAGTACCAGGCTACGGCGCCTCAGTACCAGCCGACGGCACCTCATTACCAGCATGCAGGACACCCAGGTGCGTCGAGTAGCCAGCCGTATGGGCCCACCAGCCAGCACGTTGATCAGAGCCATCCGGTCGGCTCCCAGGGTTTCTCGGAGGACAGTGGGTTCGAGGATTGGGCCCATCGACCTGATTTCGTACCGCAGTCCCCCAGACACCACCGTACACTCACATGTCACGTGATCGGACTACATTGCGTCCACTGGATTGCTACACGGACGAGCAGCGACAGAGACGCCAGAGGGGTCGGAGGCATTGACACTCACATTTGTAGTTTTTCGTTTCTGGATTTATGTTATGGTTTACTGTTTGTATTTGTCGTACTATGGTGATCGATTGTACTTGTTTCGGCTGTTGTAGTATTCATTTGTCGTACTATGGTGATCGATTTTACTGATTTGCACTTTCATGTCATTTTCGCTGTTAATGTTTTTGCAATGAAATTCAACCATTTCGATCTATATGTGGATGGAACACTACTGCGCCACATTTTATTATAACAGTTCCAACACGATTCAGGTCCGAGGGTTTCTCATAATGAAATTCATAAGCTATTGTTGTTCTTTGATTTTCTGGTTCAGTTGTCGAATCATCTCGTCCTTCTCCCTAACGACCCTTTGGTTCTCCCTCTTAGCTCGATCAAGTTCTTTGTCCTTCGCCCGAATTATATTGTCCTTCTCCCTTCTGATCTTGTCCACAGCCTCCCGAACCACCAATGTTTCAAAATAACCACAACCCTTGTTCTTTACAAAATGGCAACGAAACATGTTGGTTAGGAAATATTAATGGGATAGGTGACAAATTAAGAAAATCATTCCAGTCTTTATACCTCCCTCTCAAGCGAACACCCAAAATAGGGTTCGAGATCCTTCAGTTGAATGGATCTTGTTGCCCTCAAATCACACCAGCAATTCACCTCACTTAGCTCATACTCGAACAGGTCTTCCTGAGGTTTCTTCATCTTGTACATTATACGATCAACTTCTGAAACTACACGACAATAGCAATTGTAATTAGTGCAAAACGTGAAGTAGACGGGGGAAACAAGACATGTTTTTTACCTTTATCGCGAGCTCTACTTCTTTCCCCATGTGTGAACACCATAGTGTGACCGAGGTGGATGGAAACTGAATTCGAAAATTGAAAGTAGTGGTGTGTGTTTGGAAGCTGGTGATAGGAGGGTTTTATGATGCACACTGCCCCCTGTTGTGGCACAGGCGATATCGCCCGTGACCCAGGCGATCTCGTCCATGTCACAGGCGACATCGCCTATGCCTAGAGTGACTACTATTTTATTGAACGAACCGAGATAAAAACGTTACAGATACACTATTTTATTTCACGCTTGATTACTAGAAGACGCCCCAGCACTGTCCCGTCTCCTTCCACATGTCCTTGCATTATGACCCACGCGACCGCATGTCCTGCACTTACTTGGGCGACCCTCCTCACGCCAATCCATCTCGTTTCTGATTCGAGAGTGTCGTGGACGACCCTGTCCACGAAGAAGATGAGGTTGCGGGATCACTGGTAGGCCTGTGTGTGGGATCCAGTCTTTAGGACCCAGTATTGGTTGGAATGACTGAGCATACACTAGCTGGGTCTTGGATACCAGATAGAAGGGGCTGACGTAGTTGTGCCAGTTAGCACCAGCAAATGTGCAACAAGCTACAGCGTGGGAGCACGGTACCTTGTACCCCTGGAACTTCCCGCATGTGCAAGTCCCCTTACGATTCGACTGCCTATCGAACCGAACAACGTAGCTATTATTACCGCTACGGTTCTGATTGTTTGGACCAGACTTAACCTCGTAAACCCCGTTAGCCGCATCGTACGGCAGCACGTAGTGTCTGACGGAACTTGACGTAGATTCTTTGGTTAATTTCTGACAGTACTTCGTATACGCGTTCCCTTCTGCCAACATTCCCTGGTATTCCCCACGGCGCCTATGCCAATACTTGACCATACGGTGGAATGTGTGCTCGATCACAGAAGACATGGGCAAACGTCGCACGCCCTTAAGTACTCCGTTCACGCATTCTTGCGCGTTGGTCGTCATGGTTCCCCACCGAGCACCGCCTCCCTCAGTGTTGTCATAGGCCAAGCTCCATAAGGGTAGTTCCTCATTCACCCATTTTGGCTCCCGTACGTTTTGTTCATCATGGATCGCCAACCATTCTGCCTTCTTTGCCTCAAACTTCCGCACATTCCCTTCTATTCCTGCGGGTAGCGATGAAGACTTCTATGAATATCTAGTTTGTATGAGAATATTGTATTAGTTAAGTTCAAATATACACCGTAAACAAGTTGACAAATACCTAAGTTCCAAAGGCGAGATTTTAAAGTTTGGTTGCGGTGTTTCTTGTTGAAGTTGCTTACGTAATGGCGTAGACACCACCTCCATACCCACCCTCGATCAATGTTGCGCATTGCCGCTGCTATCCCCTTGTGTCGATCACTGATGATTGTGATGTTGGCCCGATTGGTCACATGTCTCTGTAGATTCTCCATGAACCACTTCCAATTATCGTGATCCTCTTGGTCAACTATGGCGTACGCCAATTGAACAATCCGATGTTGCCCATCGAATGTACTAGCCATCAACAACACTTGCTTGTACTTGCCCGTGAGGAATGTGCCGTCAATGATCATGACCCCAGAGCAGTGCTTGAAGGCTTCTATGCAAGGCCCAAACGCCCAAAACACCCTCTTGAACATCCTACAGTTACCCGCCGGGTGGGTTATGATCTCGTACCGTGTCCCGGGGTTTGTGAGCCGAATAGCATTCAGGATTGTCTCAATGTTGTTGTATGATGCCACCCAGTCACCGTACAGCTTCTCGACAGCACGTTGCTTGCCAAACCACGCCTTCCGGTACGATATATTGCGGTGGTACTTCTCCAGAATGCAATCAATAACTGTCTCAACCTTCAACCCCGGCTCTCTGCGCACAATGTGCATGATTGCATCTGAGATCAGCGTGACATCGAGCTGTGGGTGGGGCCCTAGTATCGTTGACCGGTCACAACTGTGGCCGTTGTTGAGTTGTCGTATTATCCAGAATCCATATCTGTTGCTAAGTGTAGAACGCATCCTCCAAGGACACGTCGGGTCGATGCACTTGATGGCCCATTCCTTCGGGTTGGAAGTGATTACCCTGTACTTATAGTTGCGGATGACTGCTTGGCTCTTCGTTAGGGACACCAGTTGACCTTTGGTAGAGAATGTCTGACCCAAGAAGAATTCCATCTCCACCGATCAGTACGCCTTCGCTGGGATCTGGAAGCGCCTGTCCATGGAGTAGGTGTTGGAGATTGTCATAATGTCGTCACAGTCGTCACCCACGCTCGTGGCATGTTCCAGTGGCACATGAACTTCCACGCTATTTGCTGTGGCTCCCCCTTCTTCATCGTCGTCTTCCTCGTCGGTTTGGCCAATGTCATCGTCGACGTTTGGATTCCCTTCGTCCGCCGAGCAATGGCTCCTTTCATCTCCAGAATCGTCAGTGCTGACATATTCATCTCGCGCCAACCCCTCTTGGTCAACCTCCTCCTCCTCCGGACCGATATGACTGGTCGCCATGTATTCCCCATCATACGTTTGGCACTGCTCTGCCATCTGATTTGGAATGACCCCCGAGAAATCGGAGAACTGAGACGGCTCCTCTTCCATCAAGGCGTACAACTCGGCAACTTCGAAAAATGGGTTGACGCGAACTAAGTCGTATATGACTTGTACGCCGTTGTCGTCCGATATCGGCCTAGAAACGAAATGCGACAGATTTCCCTCAGAACTGTATATCGGCATTCTCCAGACAAATGACTGGATTATCTGATCCGCTCCAAGACCCATTTTCCGCCGAAACACGGTAACCACACTATCATAGGTCGCTCGCTTGGTCATCTTCAGACGGACATTATTTCCCCCTTCGTAGGATAAGCTGGTCCAATCCTGAACGATACGGCCCCCCCAGAAAACTTGGATTCGGAATTCTCGTGACAAAGTGTAGTCGGCCATTTTAGAATGTTAGTTCTTTCGATTTGGTGACTAACCCCCGAAACTAACAAGGATTTATAGGGTGCTTAGTGATCCAAGATGTAGGCGATATCGCTATGCATTAGGCGATATCGCCCATGCCCTAGGCGATATCGCCTAATCCTTGGCTATTTTCACACCCGTGACTCAACCGAATCTAATCACGAGTCACGGGTGACAATCCTCGGTGCTGGGGCGATATCGCCTAGGCCTGGGGCGATATCGCCTATGCCTGGGGCGATTATATTTATACAAATAAATAGTTTTGAAACGTATTTATTTAGGTTAATAGTTAAATTTTTTTATTTATTTTAGTGAAAAGCCCATTAAATTCTTGTTGATGTGTTTAAATGCTTGGTTATTGTTGATGTATTGCAAATGACTACAGAATTCTGTATTCACCATAAAAATTACCCTACGAAACCTAAGTGTGTAGTAGTCTATAGTTCAATGATGAGTTGGAGATATTAGGGCTTATTATCCATATTGGTCATTAATGTATGAGGTTTGTAACAGATTGGTCATTAACTTTTAATTTGTAACCTACTTGTCATTAACCTATAGTGCTTGTAACAATTTGGTCAATCCATCAACTCTTCATCCAAATTCTCCGTTAAGTGCTGATATCAGCATGCCAACTCAGCCTATTTTTCCACCCCACTCCTTGCCACATCACCTAATCCACTCATAACTCAACCCATCCGAACCCAACCTACCCAAAACCCACTACCCGTCATCTATTTTCAGCTACTATGACAGTGAGCTCCCTCTTCTCTTCTTCTCTTTTGTTTATCACATTCTTCATTTCTGTTTTATATTGTGTTGTATTGCAGTTGGGTGGAGCTGGGTATGTGGAGCTTAACAATCAACAGCCAAGAACTATCACCATCACCAACAACACTTGGTTCCTCTGCAAATGCTCACGCCTCCCTTTCTCTACTATCTCCTTCTTCTTCTTCTTTCTATGCTATTGAACCTGCAACAGTTTGTGTTAACAAAATTAAAATCAAAATCAAGCAACGCCCGCACAATCCATTAGTCCACCAAATGGCTCACTACATGAAGCTAAATGGAAAATAACCGATCAAACGCCTAATCGACGGTCTCCACAGAGTAGTCATCATCACAGCTTCCCGTGTGCAGGAACGACTTCCGCAAATCCCCTCCTCTTCCGCCTCTTCCATCCTCCTCATTTTCCCCGGAAGCTCATCTTCGATTAAAAACCTTTTTCTCAAACTAAAATGTCTATTTTGAAGTGCTAGTTCTGGAAGTGAAAAGAAAAGCGAGAGATGATTGGAAGGAAATCGGAAACAAATTGAAAAACCCAAAAGAAGAAAGAGGAGAAATGCAGGGGAAAGAGAAAAAGAGTAGTAGAAGAAGATAGAAATAGAATGGTGGAGTTCGGGATTTTTTCCGGTGACAAAGTAAGGACTTTGTCACCTATACAAAGTTTAATCCCAACCATTCATCTCATCCTAACTACCTAATTAGTTATTTAAGTTAATTTAAAAATGATAATTAAATGGCTACCATATTTGTAACCGCCGAGTGAGTTCAAAGTCAGTTAATATAATCATTTTCATAAATATCGGCTCCTCAAAATATTGAACAAAATATTTTCTTAACTAATTTAATAATCTTATCTTCTTCTTCCTTTTTAGGTTACGCCATTCCAAAACAAACCTTCCAATTTCAATTGTTTTTAAACGGTAGTGGCCATTAAAATAATTCAAGTTCGAGTTTTTTAATGGATGAACCCGGTTCGAATTCCCAAGTCAACAAACCTTCATCCACGCCTCTTTTTGATCTAAATAATTCACCGAGTGATCGTTCGCCCGATCTAAATAATAAGGATTTGTTGCTTGTACTGTATGTGTTGTAAATTCATTTTATCCGTTTAAATGTTTTGTTATTTTGTTAGTTTTGCTAGTCAATTTCCTTGTTGATTGTGTTTGGGTTGCACCCAAATTAGTACAATACTTTTTTTTTTTGACTAAAAGGTGACTGATTCAATATATAAATCATCAGAGGCCCAAGGTTTAGGAATACAACAAAATAACACACATAATACTGAACCCAGAAAACAGCAGCAAAATGCAGGTAGCCTAGACACTATTGATCATCCTTCCCATAATCTCCTGCAGCCAATAAGTATTTAGTTCATGGTTCCGAATCTTCTTGGCAATCCCGTCAGCAACTGCAACACCGTCTCGACTGCTTTTCACTATCTGAATCAGAGGGAAATCCCTCACAATACCTTTAATCTCGTCGATTACAGCAGCACATTCCCACGGGGCATCATCACTCTGCTCCTTACAGGCTCTCACAACCTGTTCGCAGTCCGTACGCACCTCTGTATTCCTACCAATCCTCATAGCGAGCCTGCACGCATATAGAACTGCATACGCTTCTGCAACGATTGGTCCCCTACACAAAAAATGGCAAGCAATACCGTCAACCACTCTATCTTCAGGGTTCACCACAATGACCCCGATACCTGCCTTCTGGTTGTCTCTTTTATAAGAGCCATCACACAGAATCCTCCACGAGAGGTTTCTCGGCATTTGATTTGCTGGTTGACGACGCATCTCCTCACTTCCTTGCCCCGACAAACTCCCTTCCATCTGTATTCTGTGTTCCCGTAATAAGTCATAACCTCTCAGCTCCAAATTAAACCTCTCCATCATCCCTCTACTATTCGGCCTTGTTCCCTCGAAACACATTTCATTTCTCGCCTTCCAGACCACCCACATACCTAGCGCCGCCTTTTCACAGGCCTCAAACTGACCTAACACTGCCATAGACTTGAACCAGCTTTCCATGGTTTGCTGGGCATTCGGCAGAGTCCAAGGAGGGTTAAGATCCCTCCAAAAATCCTTCGTATGAACACAACCAAACAGCACATGAAAGATATTCTCATCTCCTGCACTGCAGCATTGACAGATTGGGTTGGGAGAGCATCTTCTCTTGAACAAGTTTGTCTTTGTTGGTAAGAGATCTCCACACACTTTCCAGATAAAAAAATTTACTTTAGGAGGGATACTCATTCTCCAAATCCATTTCCACACCCCTTCCTGTCGAGTTCCTGCATTACTGTCAGAATCATCCCTCCCATGTTTTAGAAGCCTATAGCACGACTTAATCGCGAATCTCCCTTTTGGATCGAAATGCCAAACCCACTTATCTTTGCTCTCCGGAGGGCCAATGGGATCATCAAAATTTCTCGAATAACCTGCTCTGTGAACATATTCTTTAGCTTTGCCACATCCCACCGGTTGCTTCCTTGAATGAGGCAATCTACAATTCTACACACTGGTCCCGGTGAGGGATAGCAATGAAAATCATTCGATCCCGGGAACCATGCATCGTCCAGAGAAGTGTCACAGCCGTTACCTATATTCTTTCTTAAACCTTTAAAGAGGGCAGCTCTCCCTTTCATGATGCTTCCCCATATCCAAGATGGTCTATGGTGCCCCGTCGCATTAACAAATTCACATCGTGGGAATTACAAAGCTTTCAACACCCTAACCCATAACGCGTAAGGATTTTGAATAATCCTCCAACACAACTTTGCCAGGTGAGCGAGATTGAATTCTTTGAAGCTTCTGAAACCCAATCCCCCCATTCTCTTTGCTTTTGTTAACCTATCCATTGAGCACCAGTGAATTGATTTCCGATTTATATCTCCCGACCACCAAAACCTCGCCACAAGAGAGTCCATCTTACTTAGAAGATGGTCAGGAAGCATAAAGCAAGAGAACACATACGAGGGAGTAGCTTGTAGGACCGCTTTTGCAAGTGTCTCCTTTCTCCCTTGCGATAGCAGAAGACTCTTCCAAAAGTAACCAACATGTATAACATAGTACAATACTAGTATGCGGAACTCAGTTTTTGATGCTATGTTATACATGTTGGTTACTTTTTGATGAGAGATCTAACTAATTTATTTTTGTCCTCGAATTGTAGATATACTTGAACCTACTAGTATTCTACAGATACAAGTATTGCAAGTGAACGTTGTAAGGAATGGGGAAACCAAACCAGAAACACTAGTATGTTATCATGAAATTCGCCCTGAACCCAATAGTACTCCGAACCTACGAGAACTCTACATATACAATTATGACAAACATACTAGTACCAGGAACCTACAAGTACACTATGGATACAAGCATGGCTTCAATACAAAATAGAAAGGTATATAAGTAATGTTTTTGGGAGTGTAATTATGTGCATAGCAGAACATCAAGTTGATGCTTTTATGTTGCTGTCAATTTATTTAAAGCAAAATTAAAACAGCTAATGTTGGCTTGCAACATCAAGCTTTGCTGGTGATACACAATACAATTATAAAGCTGGAAAGGGGGAACCAAGTATGACTTGAATACAAGTATGGCTTTGGTTAATAGTAGTAGAACACAACAAACTGCCAAATTCAAATCCATCATCCATCTTCACTATCAAACTACATGCACAAACATACTAGTATCTAGATAATACATGTATTGCCTAGATACAAGTACCACAAATTTCTACGAGTTCAATTGCAATCCATTTTCAAAATCAAAGTTTCCCACCACGCAATTCTACAAAACATTCTCGTGGATCTTCGTCAATAGGTGAACTTGGCTGCGGCAGTGATCGAAGCTTAGAAATCAGAATTGTGAAGTGACATACATTAGAAGGAAAAAATCAGCGAGGAAGTAATCAAAATCGTAAAGTGAAATCGGTAGATGGCCTATTATTAACCAAAAAAAAGGGGTGAACGCCGGCCAAAACCCATAACCTAAATGTTCACCTGCGGTAAGGAGGAAGCTACAGACACGGCGGCGCCGTCAAATACCTCTGGAGACAGCGACGGCAGGGGAGAGATCAGAGGAACTCTTGAAAACATATTGGAAGAGAGCACCGTCGTTGATGGAGAGCCGCCAGAGACAGCCGCCGCACGGGACCAGCCGCCTGACCGGATAGAGGCGCCTTCCGGAGATAGAGATCCGTCGGGGAGAAGTGGCCGTCTGGGAGAAGTTTCACGATTTTGATTTTGCGGTTCAGGGGATTGGGGGTGGGATGTTTACCTAGGTAGTGGGGGCTGGTAAAAATTTAATTAAAAAAGGAGTAATTTCAGCCCCTTTAATACGAGTAATTTTCATCCGTTAGATTTAAGGGAAGGAGATCTGACGGCTGGAATTAAACTTTGTATAGGATACAAAGTTCCTTATTTGTCACCCACCGGGCTCCGCTAGTGACAGGTATCATCGGGATTTTTTTCGGTGACAAAGTCTAAACTTTGTCACTTATACAAAGTTTAATATGGACCCTTGATCTCATATCCACTTCTTAATTAATAATTTAAATGAATTTAATAATGTTATTTAAATAATGCCATTAATTTAAATAAAAAATTCGGCTGCAACCCTATAATTCCATAACTGCCGAGTTTTAATTATTGTCCATTATTATAATTAATTTTTAATTATATCCTCCTCAAAATATGCATGAAAATATTCTCTTAACTATTTTAGATAATCCTAATCTTCTTCTTCATATGCTAATGACGCCATTATAAAAAAAACTTCACTATCATTTTTTTGAACAAATTAGTCCCTAATCATTAAAATCCATCCCCAAGTTCAAGTTCTAGTTTTATAATGGATGAACCCGGTTCGAGTTCCCAAGTAAAAAAACCTTCTTCCGCACCTCTGTTTGATCTAAATAATTCACCGATTGATCATTCCCCCGATGTTGATGCTACATCTGAACTAGATGAGGAATACAATACTAGTCAAATTGCATGTCTTTCGTTTTTGCTGTTCATTTTTTGAGTTTCGATTTTGTTGCCACTGTTCGTTACAGTACTTGTATGCACACAGTACTAGTATGCTTATAATGTTTTCTAGCAGAAAGAACGCAAGTTTGCAAGAAGTGAGAACTCCAAATTTCTGGCAAGCAGTCTTTTGTTTGATAGAAATTTCAGATTCATACCATGTAGGTATAAATCGCATGGACACTGTGCACTATATTCTTCCTCACTTCAAATAAAATTAGATTAATATCTTGGCCAATATCTTAAGATAAACGTTAGGTTACAACAAAGATCCCATAAATGGATGTATTTCCATCCATGTTCCAAACAAAGAGGAAAACTTGGAGTTTTATCCGCCCCCTGCCTCAAGATTCATGAGTACGCATCCCACAAAATACAGTTTATACTCCTCCAACAAACCATACCTATCTCTCCTGCTTGGGGATAGTCTTGTTTCTCTCTTTGTTCCATCCACACACAGAAGCTAAGAACATGCTAATTAATCAAGTTTACCTCCTCCCCATGCAATAAAGCTGTCCTGCGATCCAAATTCCTACACACACCAGTTGAAACAAAGAGATTAATCAACAATTGCGAGCAGAAAAGCTAAAGGACAGTGCACAAGGCGACATAGAAGCTGGCTCAGTCTGAACTAGGGAGGTGTATCGAGTTCTATATTCGCTGGGTCAAGGACCATAGTTTGGCACTCCTCCAAATCTTTCTTCAACTCCTCTCCACCTAGCTTTGCTTACTGTAAAGAAAGATCAGATTTCCCATCTGGGATTGGATCTCCATTCCCATCTCTGCTAGGAGACTGACTCATAAGGAACTCTTCACATAAAGATAAACCTTCCACCATCTGTTGTGAATCCAACAAGTTCTGCGACTCGCTATCCCACCATTTCGTATCTTCCGCAACATGTTCTTCATTGTTATCTGTAGCTTGCTCTTCTGTTACTGGCTTCACATCACATTATAAGCACATCATAGTCCAATACAACTACTAGTACAGTTCAGCTACTAGTACAATGATCATACAAGTATTCTATATCTGTATGTATTTATTCACTTTATTCATTCATCACAATCCATGAACGAATTAAACACCACCATAATCATGGATAAAAACGGGGACTGGCCTAAATTGCAGCTCTGAAAGCAAGAAAAGAGCTTCGAAATCGGAATTTCCTTTATCTTTCTCCTTCGGTAATTGAATCAACGCTTGGCCGTGGCTGTTATTCAATGGAAAAATCAGGGATAGAGACTGTAGTCCGACTTCATTGACGTGCAAGGGAGAAAACAAATAGTCAAGACAAAACTAGTATGCATGACATACTTGTACATTACAGTGACTAGTACTAAGTGCATAAACCGATCTGTCAGATGATCTTACCTTCAGACGCCGGCGGCGAAAACTCTCCAAATTCGGGCTGGCTGGTCGACTGCACAGTGAGCATAGGAATAGAAATAATTAAAATTAGGGAACCAACAACAGTACAATAAAAAATGACGGGATTGCTTAACCCCGACGCCGCCTAAAGTATCGCGGAAAGGAGAGGACGCCGACGAACTGGAGAATGGAACCGACGGCGAACTAGTGGCTGCTAGGGAGTTGATTTGTGCCTCCCGAATGACGGCGAACTAGAGAATGGAGCCGGTGACTATTGCTTGGTGGAGGAGGATGGTGGTTGCGGATGGAAATCACCGGCGAACTAGAAAATGGAGACGACGAAATCGTTGGCGCCGTCTGGTAGGGAAAATAGAAGAAGAAGAAGAGGTAGTGGGGGCGGCGGTTTACCCTAGGTAAGTGGTAAAAAATAAAAAATATTTAATTAATTTACCCTATTATATACTAGTATTATCCACCATTAGATCAAATTAGGGAAATCTGACGGCTGTGATTAAACTTTGTATGGGGGACAAAGTATATCCTTTGTCACCCAACAAGCTCCGGGGTATCATCTTGCTGCATCTGTGACATAATAACTATGGACCCTTGATCATTAAATGATCAAATGGCCTAAATTAATTATGGGTAAGATGTTCATTTTCTATTTATTTAATTACTTAATTTTATTTTTCAACCACCTAGCTCTCACTAATCATCCGACCATTGACTCTGATAACCGGACCACCTTTTTTGGTCACCGAAACACAAAACACAATCTCTCATCACCAAAAAGTTACTCGACGAGGATCCCGATGTTACGAACCTCTGTTGATGAAAACTTCTTCACCCACGCAATTATCATCATTCGATTTACTCACCTGGAAACAAATTTTCCGATGACCAGTCGTACAAGTTGTATGTGGTGATTTGTACAAAGTGTATACTACTATATATATATATATATATACTCTGTACGGGGTTGTACAATCTATTTTTTTGTACACTTTGTATGAGGTCTGTACAAAGTGTATACAAACTATGTACACTCTATAAGGGGTTGTACATTCTGCAAATGGTGTACAATTTGTATTTGTCATATATTTTGTATTTATGATTTACACTTTATATGAGATTTATTCAAAGTTTATACAAACTATATACACTCTACACAGGGTCGTACACTCTATATTATATATGACGTACAAGTTGTATGCGGTTATATATACAAAGTGTATACATACTATATACACTCTGTAAACTATGTATAGTCTATTTTTTTCGTACACTTTGTTTAAGGTCTGTACAAAGTGTATACAAACTGTGTACACTCCGTACAAGGTTGTACATTCTGAAAATGGTGTACAATATGTGTTTGTCGTACATTTTTTATATTTGAGTTACACTTTATATGAGATTTGTACAAAGTGTAAACAAACTATATACACTCAATACGTGGTTGTACACTCCATATTATATATGTTGTACAGTCTGTATTTGTCGTACATTTTGTGTTATGCTGTATAGTGTAACACCCCACCCTAGAAAACCCGGTTGAACCACTAGTTCAACCCATGTAATACTCGACCTGGGGGTTACTGACCCAAATAAACCATACAATACAAGAGATAATACATGAAAGCGGAAGCGATAATAGAATTAACTAAAGAACCATGAATCAATCATTACAAGCGAAAAGGCACAATCAATAACATACAATAACATTACAATATGCTAGTACAAGATATTGTTCAAATACAATGAAAACCGGACAAACGTCCCCAAGTATCCCGCCTCCTCACTTTCCGGCTCCAACTCCACAGTCCTATAAACCCATCCAAAAATCCACCAAAGAGAAAATAGAAAGAAGAGGGTCAATGCTAATCACTGAGTGTCTAACCCGCAAACTCAACATTGTGCTAAACATAAAACTCTGTCATAAAGACAATCCCGACAATCCTTACCTTACCGGCAATAGATCACCACCCTTAAGTCAACCGTTAGAAGTGCCAATAACTCCTAGTTTAGTAAATCCCGATCTCGAAGGACCTCCCGGCCGCAAAGGACCACCCGATTACAAGGGACCAACCCTGGTATAGTCTCAAAGGACCACCATAACCTTTACCTTTTTCAGTTACCTAGAGGATTGCACAATCCATGGGTGTGCCACCAGCACTGAAATCCTGTACTAGCCTATTAATGGCGGGACAATAATCCCCAACTATCTCCTCTCTCGGCCTCTAGCCTTAGCCAGAATTGATATCTAAATTAACCGTTAGTTTTCCCTTTAACCCTTATCCCGTCTAGCCAACTAGTGGTTAGACCTAAATACCCATCATAAAGGCGCACAAACAACCAAAGCACCAAACCATTCCTTGAACCTTAATTGAATAAACCCTCGAGCTTGAGGTAAACATACACCATAAAATCCCTCACCTAAAATGAAGTGACATCCCATATTTATGTATTACATGATCCGTCTCGTCGTCTTGATTCCATCGGTCCTGACGGTTCGTCAATCGGAGCTTTAACGAAGGAGTTATGCCCGAATATCTGATTTAACAATAATATTCCTGCCAAACAGACCCTTAGAGGTAAACTTCCAAAAGAACCTTGCAACAAAGGAATTCACCAAAAATTCACTTAACTTCCTGAAATTCCCGAAGGGGTCATTGAACTTCCAAAGGATGACAACCCCTCCCTCTTTTTCTTCGACCAGTCTCTGTCGCCTCCACCGCCGCTTCTCCAAGCTTCCTGGAATTCGAGTCCCGACCATCTCCTTCTTCCTCTTGGGTCAAACAACGGCCCAACACCACTACTCCAATCGTCCTAAACACACTTCTGACGCTCGCCCTTCCCTCTTTCGATCGCTACGAGTCGCCACTACAAATCCTATCCATTTCTCTCTCTTACGTCATCAATCATCTCGTTTTTTGTGCAGCTCCAACTCCTACATCCCGAACCCTTCTGTCCGTTTAATACTTTAATGAAACCTGTAACATCCCCGCCCAACCGAACGATTTGGAAATCAAGTTTGGATGATTGAGACATTGGAAACAATGTTCTTGAGGCCCCATTGAAGTCTGGGACGTTCATAAGTGAGTCGGGTTGAAGTTACAAGCGAGTACGTTGAAAATTCGTTGAGGGTGCTAGATTGAAACACACGGCCGTGTGTCTTGGTATGACATTGATTTCGAGAGCTGTAGAGGTCCGATTGACAATTCGTTTTCGCTTGTGTGTTCCTAGCGAAGAGAAGAAGAGATCGCACCTCTCAGTTCTGGGTATTTCAGAGTTAGGCGTTATCAGTGGTAGAATGAAGAATCTACATTTTTGGAGAAGGAGAGCTTGGTTGTTTGAGTTTCTAGAAGTTGTTTAGAGCCTCGTCTTCTTGTCAGATGAGGGTTTAGCGTACGTGTTGGTCGATGTGAGGAGTTGCAGTTCTGGCCTAGATGAAATTAGGGATGCATGGAAATTGAAGAGAGTAAAATGGGGTAATCGATATGTGATTGTCAACTGACTGATTGTTGATGATTCCCAAGTGATAGTTGTTGTTATATGTTGAATTCTGTGAAGCTATGTGTTGGGATTGGGATAAATGATTAATGTTGATGTTAACGAATCAGAATTAATAATGAGTGATATGAGGGACATGATTAAGATATTATGAACTAGCATATGTATTCTGTTGTTGTCAGTTGTGGTTGCAGGAGGATGGCCCTGCCAATGTGGGGTCGTCCTATTAATGATGAACAGGTGGATGGCCCTGCCAATATGGGGTCGTCCTATGAAGGAAGAACAGGAGGGTAACTCTGGACTCACGATATGGCTATCCCTGTACTTGCAGGTTGGGGTGCCCGGTGAGCTAGCCGTTTTCCCTTGATTGGATGTGTTGTTTGAATTGTGAGTGTGATCGACTGAAGTGCTAGTGTGTGATTATTTAGATTGGGTGTTTGGGTGTTATGTGTGTTGGTGATTGAAAACGTGTCATGTGCTTATTGTAATAAGGTTGGAGTCCTAAATGTGAATTGAGAAATGATTGAAGAGAATTAGGATGTCGGAATTGGATGAATTATGGCTGGAACTCAAGTTAAATGAAATATGTTGAATTAGATGGATTATTTAGTGAAATTTAGGAATGCTCGAACAGGGAAGTTGGAATGGTAAATGGATGTTGTTGTGATGGTTGCTGTTATGTGATGTTGAGTGACTGGTTTGAATGAATGATCGACTTGTTGGTACGTATGGTTGATTTGTGTGAATGTATGGTTGACTAAGTGTGCATGATTTATGTGATTGTGTTTAGCTTAGCGTCGATAGGACACCATGAGTAATGTGAGGGGTTGAAACTCGACTTAGAATGGAACCAAGTCTTGCATGAATCTATGAGGGTAAAACTGAATAACTGTCTCGTGATTGTTGTGTGATGATTGTGCTAATAGATGTGTGATGCGGGGATTGGGTTGAAAGTTGATGGCTAATGAATTTGAACTAGAAGTGTGAGATAGAATGGGATGGGATGAGCTGAATTTCTGTATTTGTACCTATTGTTGTCGGTTATGGTTTAGTGTAGAATTGTAACATGGAGTTGATACGTGGAATTGGTTGAATGGAATTGTGAAGTGGAATTGGTACGTGGAATTGGTTGAGTGGAATTGTGTTGTGTAATTGTGTAGTGTGATTATGTTGTTGAATTGGAAAGTGGAATTGATTGAATGGAATTGTTTGGTTGATGTGTGTAGTTGTTGTGATTGTGTTAAATAGAATTAAAATGATAGAATCGAAGGAGCCAACGTTACCCTATGAGATTGTGCTTCACCCACCGACGGACTGGTAGATTAGTCTCCCGACGGGGAGTGGTATTGTGGAATTATGGAAATTGTGACGTGTTTCCCATGCGGTAGGGGAGCACGAGGACCTCCCATGCGGTAGGGAGGTGCGTCAGGCCGGCGGGGTAGTGGGGGAATAACTCTTTATGGCGCCTAATTCACTCACCTAGTTAAATGAAGTGTGATGTGATGCGTGTGTGTGTGTTGTGCTAGACTTGTTTGTGAACTGATAGGTGATGTGTTGTGGACTATGTTGGATTGATATGTGAACTGAATTGTGTTGTTGTGCTGAGCTGTGGGATTGATGATGAATGGTTTATGATTATGTTGAAGTCATGAATTGTGAATTGTTAGTGCGAAGAATTACTCTTGGGCGAAAGCTTATACTGCTTAAGGTTGTCGAATAACTCTCTTAGTGAATTGAAATGTGGACGATGAGTGTGTGCAATGTGAATGCGTGTGACAGTTGTGTGTGGAAGTGTTGATTGTGATTGTGAGTTGTATTGTGATGTAATGTTGAACTGTATGAATGATGATCCTCTAGTATTTATGGATGTTATCGTGGATGGTAAGTGTAGAACTGAGAACTGCACCTACGTGATCACATAGACTGTTTTAGGGAATTAAAACTAGTAAAGGTTGAGTCTGATTCCATTGTTAGTGTTTTGTGAGGAGTTTGGAATCGCTTCTTTTGGTTAGGTTCGACGCATAGTTAAACCCAGTGGGTTCACTCAATTTCAATAGGAAATTGATCCCCCTTAGTCTCTCTTTTCAGGTTTGCGTGGTTAGGCGAGTGGTGTTTCATTTGGGTGTCAAGTGCTGGAGTGTTGTTGGCATCTAGGTGGTGGCAGGAAGCGTGGAGAGGATCTTTGAAGGCTTGGACTAGGAGTTGACCATCTTTTGATTTATGATGACTATCTTGGGTTGTGATGTTTTGTATCAGTGGTTTTGAACTTCAGGATTGTAAATGTTTCATGGTTTCAATTGAACCTTTGTTTTTGGATTTTGGATTTTTGAGCAATGGAGGCGGTTCCGATTTATCTTTGATTTGTGTTTTAATTCAATTTTCAATGTTGTTTCTCCTTTTATTATTTGTTGTATCTTCGAGTGATGCTCATAACTGGTTTCACCATGGGTCTACCCGGGTTGATTTGGGACGGGTGTTACAAAACCTCAAGAGGGCAAATGCCCTCTCCTCTTCTCCTCGAATGGGCTTCCCTTCGCCTCCAACTCGGACTGGGCTTAAAGCCCACATCCCCTCACTTCCTCTCCTTAAGTTGCTGGGCGGGAAACACACCTTTCGGATAAAATGTGGCCCGTGCCATTATAGTTTATAGCAATTGCACGTTATGCCACTATACTTTAGATTCTACATCAGGTGCCATCATAGTAATTTATAGGTGCATATACCATTTTTTGCAGGTTTCCCAAAGTTTAATAGGTCACAAGCCCATGATGTGGCTGCCACGTACATTATATGTGGGACCAAAATACATTTAATAATAAAATATATATTTTTATTTTAGCCGTAATTAATTATTTGAATTATTTATTTATGTTCACTTTTCCTTTTTTCTCTCTTTCCTCTCTCCGATGAACCCTCCTACGTTCTTCACTTTTGCCGATTGTTCAACTCCCCACCATTCACCTCTCCCCCGTCGGAAGCCATCCCCACCCCTTTGCCCTCCCCGATGACCTCCACCCCTCTAGTACCCTAAACTAGTTCATATCGCCAATGTCCATTTTTGATCCGCCATCTCACCCCTGCTTCGGCAACACCAACATACTAATCGACTTATTTGTCTCTTTTCCCATCTTCTCAACCTTAAAACAATGCATATACAAGCCCCTCACTCAAATATTACCTCAATCTAGATACTTTCCACTAATTTCAAATAGCAACTTCCCATTAAAATTTATGTAGCTATGGGATGAATGATGAATTACAAAACTGATGGTCAAATCGTCCAATCTCTCACAATCAAGTTTCAAGCTTCTCAAAGCAAGAGTTTGGTAGCAGCAAAAATTGACCCCAAAAGATGAACTGAAAGCTTCTCAAAGAAATTGAAACCTCAATCCTTGTAATCATTGATGGAAGGACTCGAGGAAGTACCATCGTCGCTGTAAGCAGCTCAATTGAAGAAGAGCAGTTTGAAATCAAAGCCAAAGTTTACGGATTTTGACGCGAGGAGTCCGTTGAAGTTCATGAACCAAATTGAGTTACCCTGGAAAGCAAAGACGTTCGACGGGAAGGAGAACAAAGCCAATCGATCTTCTTCTTCTTATGCTTCTGATTTTAATTTCAACCCTACGCCAATCCTCAAGCCTAACAAATATCTGCATCCCAAAGCAACGATTCGGCTGAGTTACCCCATCAAATCGTCTTTGAAACTCACTAAGTCATCAATCGAGTTGCAACGTCGTCTTCTTCTTTATCTTCCCCTCTTTGAATTCAGGTTCAAGGTTCAAGGAAGATCTAAGATCGCTAATAGGGACGAAATAAATGAAGGTTCCTCTAGTTTCGTGAAAGGGAGGCTGATTGGAGAAGCTACAGATGTAGCGTAGCTCGATGAGGAAGGGAAGCTGGAAGAAATGCTTTGTGGGATTCAGCGGCGGCTCGTCGCCGGCTGCTGGAGATGTGCGGGGTGAGTTTCGTGACATAAAAAACAAGAGAAAGAGAAAGGAAAAGACTTTATTTTTCGGCCCCACTTTTAAATTGATTTACTTAAAGTAGTGGAAGCCACGTTGGACTGGTGACCGGTTAAATCTGGGAAACTGGAGAAAATAATATTCGAGGAGTTAAACAGTATTATGAGGGCACCCGATGCAGAATCTACACTATAATGGCATAAGGTGCAGAAAGTGAAAAATATAAAGTGAAAACCATAACTCTAATTCCAATCCACCCAAACCGGACCACAAACCTAACTCAAGGGTCAGGCCAATTGGTCCGACCAATTGATTCAACCCACGTACCGATTTAGAACTCGAACCCAATGATCAACTCGGAAATGATTTATTCCGCCAACGAAATAAATTACCCTCGTAAATTAATTAATTAAATCTGAGTGAAAAATTCCCCAAGTTTTACCCAACGAGATTTAATCAAGGGAACGTTAGAAAATAGAACAAAAGGGGGTATGGTGGAAAAATCAAGGGAAAAATAAAAAAAATCTACCATCTCATTTCCTTTTCAAAGGGTTTTGAAAACCTAGTTGGAGGTCATTTGAAAACCCAGTTGGAGGTCATTTAAAATCCGGCCCAGATTTGAAATTTGTAGGTTTTCTAGGAAAATAAGGGAATTGGACCAAGTAGGAATTCAACCGAATTCCTAGCCCAATTACTGCATGGAAAATGACCCCTAAATCCTGAATTCCTCTTCATCTTCCTTCCTTCGCCTACCAAAAATTTCTTCTTCTTTCCTTTGCCATCTTTCTTCACTTCCGACTTCTCAGACAACAACTTCTTCACTTCCTTAGCTCATTTATCCTTCTATGAGCTCCTCAGGTCTTGTGCTTCTCCCTCAATTGTGCCAACCTCATGTACCAACAAAGAACTTTGCAGGAGTGAGGTGAACTTATCAAAATGGTCAAGCCAAGAAGAAAAATCAAAAGATGACTCCTTCTTGGGAGATGAAGGAGGAGAAACAACTACCGAAGTTGTCATTTCAAACACGATCTCTTCCTCCCCTAACCGGAAGGTCATTCTCCCGCTAAGCACATCAATGATGGCTCCAATAGTAGTGAGAAATGGTCTACCGAGTATGAGGGGAGTATTGGAATCTTCCTTCATATCTAGCACAACAAAATCAACTGGGAAATAGCAATTCACTTAAAAAAACAGCTGTTTGGCGTCGGTCATACACGCGTTTTAGCGTCGGTCATGACCAACGCCAAAATAAATAGCGTCGGTCGGATGGACCGACGCCAGATTCAGTGACGCTAAAGTTTAGCGTCGGTCATTTGGTCAACCGACGCTATAGTATTTCGGTCGAACCACCAACCGGCTCAGTGGTTAGCACTTAGCGTCGGTCGAAACGCCTGACCGACGCTAAATTACAAAGTCGACCTAAAACGCGGGTGTTTGGTCAACCATGCGTTGACCTGCAGTATCATTTAGCGTCGGTTGTGACCGACGCTATTTGAGGTTCCAGTGGGCAGAATTCTACTTAATTTTTTCCTATTTTCATACTCTTCTAGTGCCAATACCTGCATAAATTTCCCTGCATACATCAATTTCATTTTCACAATTCACTTTTCCAATCAATAAACATACTGTATATAAATGTCGAAAACATTCTCCTAAAACATTCTACTAAATCATTGTTCTAACTGATGTGAACCGCTGCAACCGTGGGCAGACAACCCTAACCACCGCAAGTTGGAACGTGCAACGAGGTAAAAACCTTCGGGAACCGGGGCGGAATAGTACTTTGACTCGTCGGCTATATAACAACCGGGAACCAGAAGCGTCCAGTCGAAGACGCCACGCCAAGAGATGGATGCTCTTGATGATAAGTCAACCTTAAGCAATTCTCCTCACATTAACTCGAAGGGAAAAGAACATAAGTTCTGAAATATATTTAATCAAAGGGGGTTCTTAGTACAAGAGGTGGCCGACGGCCTCCTTATATAGGTGAGGGAACAAGCTCTCCTCCCTAAACCCTACTTCCTAAATAATAATAAAATAAAGAAAAAAAGAGTCCTAATTAGAAAACCTAAAGAGGACTTTAAATAATCCTAAACTAGACTAAAAGAAGGGAAAATTCGGACTCCAACCCTACAAGGGAAGAGAATCCTACCTAAACAAGAACTCCTAAAAAGGAGGTTGAAAAACCCTAAAAACAGCTAAACGGGTTCTGGTAAAAATAGCCAAATAAATACCAAATTAAATAGGAAATTTAAGCCCTTTGGCAGATCACTAGTAGACGTCATGGGCTTCAACTTTCATTTTGGGCTTCAGTCCAAATTCTATCTCCAAGTAGCCCAAATCCGTCAATCTTCATCAGACTAGGAATCTGTCCAAAACCGGGAAATCCTAGCTTGATTAGGATTCCTTGCTGGGATGTATTTGGCATCTTCTCTCCATTTCCCATATCTTGAGTGGTTATCAATACCTCCATGGATCAGGCTCAGGTGGTGGCCTGATCGTAGCCCCTATCATGTGCAGCCTCGGATCAGCATCCAGGCTCCACTCCTTGATGCCCCACCCATGCTTTGCTAGGACTTGGCCGAGCTCTATCTCCTTCAGTTCTTCTCCAAATCAGCTCTGTTTGTTGGAGAGTGCTCCTGGGGCTTCAAGATATCCATAGCAACTGGAATTTCCTCAAAGGCTCGAGCCATTTGTTGTCTGGGCCAAAAGTGCTCCTCTGACAGACGCTGGCATGGGCCCTGTGCCTGTGGCAGGCTTAGCTTGGGGCCATCTTCAAATCTGTCCAGGCCTTTTGAGTTTTGCTTGAGCCTTCTTTCCAGGGTATCTTAGGGATGTCTTTAGGGGCTGGTGTCGGTCCAGAGCTCGTGGCATTCGACATGGGGCCTAGGATGGGTGCTAGGCTCGGCCCGGGGTCCGGGTCTAGGCTCGGTGTCAACATCAGCTCCTGGCGGGTCATGAACCGGACTTTGGCTGGAGCAGGAGCTGGCCTTGGTGCCTGGCTGAGGATCAGCATCCTCCCAGGTGCATCTTCTAGCTCCGGGGCTTGGGCTCTTCTAGGCTCCGGGGGTGGTGCTGGTGTAGGCCTGGGCCCGGTGTACTCTCGGCCCGGCATCAGTGCTGGGGCCGGATCGGCATCAATCGTGTCCAAGCCGGGCTTGGTGGCTAGGATCACATCATCCCCCTCTTCTTGAAGAGGATTCGTCCTCGAATTCTTGCCTGATACTCCGTTAGAAATAATAAAAATAATCACAGGGGAGTATAGGACTTGACCTGGTTGTTCATAGACGCTCCTCACGGGTTCGGGCCGCAACGGGGCTGGTACGGGTGCTTCGGGGTAGGCCAGTGCCGCGTCGGGGTCGGGTGGCGTCGGGCCCGGGGTGGACAGGGTGGCGCCGGGGTCGGGCGGCGTCGGGCCGGGGGTGGACAGTGCGGCGCCGTGGTCAGGCGGCGTCGGGCCGGGATAAGGCGGCATCGGGCCGGGGTCAGGCGGCGTCGGGCCGGGGTCAAGCGGCGTCGGGCCGGGGTCTGGCGGCGTCGGGCCGGGTCAGGCGGCGTCGGGTCGGGTCTGGCGGAGTCGGGCCGTGGACAGGCGGCGTCGGGCCGGGGTCAGGCGGCGTCGGGCCGGGGTCAAGCGGCGTCGGGCCGGGGTCAGGCGGCATCGGGCCGGGGTCGGTCAGGACGGCGCCAGGGTCAGGCAGCGCCGGGGGTTGCTCGGGCTCCGGGGACTGGTCGGGCGCCGGGGCTGGGGCCGGTTGCTGAACCTGGGCTGGGGCCGAGACTAGTGCCGGGGCTGGGGCCGGGGCTGATGCCGGGGCTGATGTCGGGGCTGGTGCCGGGGCTGGGGCCAGGGCTGGTGCTGGGGCTGGAGGTGCCAGGGCTGGTGCCGGGCTGGTGTCGGGGCTAGGGCCAGGGCTGGTGCCGGGGCTGGTGCCAGGGCTGGTGCCGGGACAGGGGCCAAGGCTGGTGCCGGGGCTGGGGCCGGGGCTAGGCGCGGGGGCGCTGGTACTGGGCGCTCGGGCGCTGGGCGCTGGGTGCCGGTCGGGCGCTGGGCTCCGGTCGGGCGCTGGACTCCGGTCGGGCGCTGGGCGCCGGTCGGGTGCTGGGCTCCGCTCGGGCGCTGGGCTCCGCTCGTGCGCTGGGCGCTGCTCGGGCGTGGTGCTGGCGCTCGGCTGGTGCTGGGCAGGCGCTCTACTCGGTGCTGGGCACGGTGCTGGCTCTCCTGTCTTCGACTAACCTCTTGAACGATCATTCTATGTTGTTTAGTTGTAAGCGTGCTATCAGGCACTGAAGCTTCAACAGACATAGATATACTCCTGCCATGGTTAGTGGAACAAACGAACACCAATACTTTTTCTAATATAATTTTCTAATGCTCTTTTTCTAGGACTCTATGCAACAACTAGTGGCTAAAAGTAGGGTCGTGGCTCGGTTTAACACAAGCAACAGAAGCTAATCTATCCCCTCTTCTTAAACACACTATTACACGAAAATAAAGAACTTGGCAAGGGTGGCCTTGCTTGATTTTCTGTTTTCTGACTCTTTTAATATTTTTCTTTGATGGATTTTGATGGCCACCAGCTTTTCTTTGCCTTACAATAGAGACTCAAAACAAGAACTAAAATAGATGGAGATTTTCGAAATATTTTCTAAACAACAAAAGTAAAGGGATATGAATCCAGGGTTTCAAACCTGGAGACTGGGATAGATTGTGGTCCGTGTGTTTGAACCGTGCTCTGATACCAACTGATGTGAACCGCTGCAACTGTGGGCAGACGACCCTAACCACCGCAAGTTGGAACGTGCAACGAGGTAGAAACCTTCGGGAACCGGGGCAGAATAGTACTTTGACCCGTCGGCTATATAACAGCCGGGAACCAGAAGTGTCCAGTCGAAGACGCCACGCCAAGAGATGGATGCTCTTGATGATAAGTCAACCTTAAGCAATGCTCCTCACATTAAATCGAAGGGAAAAGAACATAAGTTCTGAAATATATTTAATCAAAGGGGGTTCTTAGTACAAGAGGTGGCCGGCGGCCTCCTTATATATGTGAGGGAACAAGCTCTCCTCTCTAAACCCTACTTCCTAAATAATAATAAAATAAAGAAAAAAAGAGTCCTAATTAGAAAACCTAAAGAGGACTTTAAATAATCCTAAACTAGACTAAAAGAAGGGAAAATTCGGACTCCAACCCTACAAGGGAAAAGAATCCTACCTAAACAAGAACTCCTAAAAAGGAGGTTGAAAAACCCTAAAAACAAGCTAAACGGGTTCTGGTAAAAATAGCCAAATAAATACCAAATTAAATAGGAAAATTAAGCCCTTTGGCAGATCACTAGTAGACGTCATGGGCTTCAACTTTCATTTTGGGCTTCAGTCCAAATTCTATCTCCAAGTAGCCCAAATCCGTCAATCTTCATCAGACTAGGAATCTGTCCAAAACCGGGAAATCCTAGCTTGATTAGGATTCCTTGCTGGGATGTATTTGGCATCTTCTCTCCATTTCCCATATCTTGAGTGGTTATCAATACCTCCATGGATCAGGCTCAGGTGGTGGCCTGATCGTAGCCCCTATCATGTGCAGCCTCGGATCAGCATCCGGGCTCCACTCCTTGATGCCCCACCCATGCTTTGCTAGGACTTGGCCGAGCTCTATCTCCTTCAGTTCTTCTCCAAATCAGCTCCGTTTGTTGGAGAGTGCTCCTGGGGCTTCAAGATATCCATAGCAACTGGAATTTCCTCAAAGGCTCGAGCCATTTGTTGTCTGGGCCAAAAGTGCTCCTCTGACAGGCGCTGGCATGGGCCCTGTGCCTGTGGCAGGCTTAGCTTGGGGCCATCTTCAAATCTGTCCAGGCCTTTTGAGTTTTGCTTTGAGCCTTCTTTCCAGGGTATCTTAGGGATGTCTTTAGGGGCTGGTGTCGGTCCAGAGCTCGTGGCTTTCGACATGGGGCCTAGGATGGGTGCTAGGCTCGGCCCGGGGTCCGGGTCTGGGCTCGGTGTCAACATCAGCTCCTGGCGGGTCATGAACCGGACTTTGGCTGGAGCAGGAGCTGGCCTTGGTGCCTGGCTGAGGATCAGCATCCTCCCAGGTGCATCTTCTAGCTCCGGGGCTTGGGCTCTTCTAGGCTCCGGGGGTGGTGCTGGTGTAGGCCTGGGCCCGGTGTACTCTCGGCCCGGCATCAGTGCTGGGGCCGGATCGGCATCAATCGTGTCCAAGCCGGGCTTGGTGGCTAGGATCACATCATCCCCCTCTTCTTGAAGAGGATTCGTCCTCGAATTCTTGCCTGATACTCCGTTAGAAATAATAAAAATAATCACAGGGGAGTATAGGACTTGACCTGGTTGTTCATAGACGCTCCTCACGGGTTCGGGCCGCAACGGGGCTGGTACGGGTGCTTCGGGGTAGGCCAGTGCCGCGTCGGGCCGGGGTGGACAGGTTGGCGCGGGGTCGGGCGGCGTCGGGCCGGGGGTGGACAGTGCGGCGCGGGGTCAGGCGGCGTCGGGCCGGGATAAGGCAGCGTCGGGCCGGGGTTAGGCGGCGTCGGGCCGGGGTCAAGCGGCGTCGGGCCGGGGTCTGGCGGCGTCGGGCCGTGGACAGGCGGCGTCGGGCCGGGGTCAGGCGGCGTCGGGCCGGGGTCAGGCGGCATCGGGCCGGGGTCGGTCAGGACGGCGCCCGGGTCAGGCAGCGCCGGGGGTTGCTCGGGCTCCGGGGACTGGTCGGGCGCCGGGGCTGGGGCCGGTTGCTGAACCTGGGCTGGGGCCGAGACTAGTGCCGGGGCTGGGGCCGGGGCTGATGTCGGGGCTGGGGCCAGAGCTGGGCCAGGGCTGGTGCTGGGGCTGAGGCCAGGGATGGTGCCAGGGCTGGTGCCAGGGCTGGTGTCGGGGCTAGGGCCAGGGCTGGTGCCGGGCTGGTGCCAGGGCTGGTGCCAGGCGGGCGGACAGGGGCCAAGGCTGGTGCCGGGGCTGGGGCCGGGGCTAGGCGCGGGGGCGCTGGTACTGGGCGCTCGGGCGCTGGGCGCTGGGTGCCGGTCGGGCGCTGGGCTCCGGTCGGGCGCTGGGCTCCGGTCGGGGCTGGCGCCGGTCGGGTGCTGGGCTCCGCTCGGCGCTGGGCCGCTCGTGCGCTGGGCGCTGCTGGGCGGTGCTGGCGCTCGGCTGGTGCTGGGCAGGCGCTCTACTCGGTGTGGGCACGGTGCTGGCTCTCCTGTCTTCGACTAACCTCTTGAACGATCATTCTATGTTGTTTAGTTGTAAGCGTGCTATCAGGCACTGAAGCTTCAACAGACATAGATATACTCCTGCCATGGTTAGTGGAACAAACGAACACCAATACTTTTTCTAATATAATTTTCTAATGCTCTTTTTCTAGGACTCTATGCAACAACTAGTGGCTAAAAGTAGGGTCGTGGCTCGGTTTAACACAAGCAACAGAAGCTAATCTATCCCCTCTTCTTAAACACACTATTACACGAAAATAAAGAACTTGGCAAGGGTGGCCTTGCTTGATTTTCTGTTTTCTGACTCTTTTAATATTTTTCTTTGATGGATTTTGATGGCCACCAGCTTTTCTTTGCCTTACAATAGAGACTCAAAACAAGAACTAAAATAGATGGAGATTTTCGAAATATTTTCTAAACAACAAAAGTAAAGGGATATGAATCCAGGGTTTCAAACCTGGAGACTGGGATAGATTGTGGTCCGTGTGTTTGAACCGTGCTCTGATACCAACTGATGTGAACCGCTGCAACTGTGGGCAGACGACCCTAACCACCGCAAGTTGGAACGTGCAACGAGGTAGAAACCTTCGGGAACCGGGGCAGAATAGTACTTTGACCCGTCGGCTATATAACAGCCGGGAACCAGAAGTGTCCAGTCGAAGACGCCACGCCAAGAGATGGATGCTCTTGATGATAAGTCAACCTTAAGCAATGCTCCTCACATTAACTCGAATGGAAAAGAACATAAGTTCTGAAATATATTTAATCAAAGGGGGTTCTTAGTACAAGAGGTGGTCGGCGGCCTCCTTATATAGGTGAGGGAACAAGCTCTCCTCCCTAAACCCTACTTCCTAAATAATAATAAAATAAAGAAAAAAAGAGTCCTAATTAGAAAACCTAAAGAGGACTTTAAATAATCCTAACCTAGACTAAAAGAAGGGAAAATTCGGACTCCAACCCTACAAGGGAAGAGAATCCTACCTAAACAAGAACTCCTAAAAAGGAGGTTGAAAAACCCTAAAAACAGCTAAACGGGTTCTGGTAAAAATAGCCAAATAAATACCAAATTAAATAGGAAATTTAAGCCCTTTGGCAGATCACTAGTAGACGTCATGGGCTTCAACTTTCATTTTGGGATTCAGTCCAAATTCTATCTCCAAGTAGCCCAAATCCGTCAATCTTCATCAGACTAGGAATCTGTCCAAAACCGGGAAATCCTAGCTTGATTAGGATTCCTTGCTGGGATGTATTTGGCATCTTCTCTCCATTTCTCATATCTTGAATGGTTATCGATACCTCCATGGATCAGGCTCAGGTGGTGGCCTGATCGTAGCCCCTATCATGTGCAGCCTCGGATCAGCATCCGGGCTCCACTCCTTGATGCCCCACCCATGCTTTGCTAGGACTTGGCCGAGCTCTATCTCCTTCAGTTCTTCTCCAAATTCAGCTCCGTTTGTTGGAGAGTGCTCCTGGGGCTTCAAGATATCCATAGCAACTGGAATTTCCTCAAAGGCTCGAGCCATTTGTTGGCTGGGCCAAAAGTGCTCCTCTGACAGGCGCTGGCATGGGCCCTGTGCCTGTGGAAGGCTTAGCTTGGGGCCATCTTCAAATCTGTCCAAGCCTTTTGAGTTCTGCTTCGAGCCTTCTTTCCAGGGTACCTTAGGGATGTCTTTAGGGGCTGGTGTTGGTCCAGAGCTCGTGGCATTCGACATGGGGCCTAGGATGGGTGCTAGGCTCGGCCCGGGGTCCGGGTCTGGGCTCGGTGTCAACATCAGCTCCTGGAGGGTCATGAACCGGACTTTGGCTGGAGCAGGAGCTGGCCTTGGTGCCTGGCTGAGGATCAGCATCCTCCCAGGTGCATCTTCTAGCTCCGGGGCTTGGGCTCTTCTAGGCTCCGGGGGTGGTGCTGGTGTAGGCCTGGGCCCGGTGTACTCTCGGCCCGGCATCAGTGCTGGGGCCGGATCGGCATCAATCGTGTCCACGCCGGGCTTGGTGGCTAGGATCACATCATCCCCCTCTTCTTGAAGAGGATTCGTCCTCGAATTCTTGCCTAATACTCCGTTAGAAATAATAAAAATAATCACAGGGGAGTATAGGACTTGACCTGGTTGTTCATAGACGCTCCTCACGGGTTCGGGCCGCAACGGGGCTGGTACGGGTGCTTCGGGGTAGGCCAGTGCCGCGTCGGGGTCGGGTGGCGTCGGGCCCGGGGTGGACAGGGGTCGGGCGGCGTCGGGCCGGGGGTGGACAGTGCGGCGCAGGGGTCAGGCGGCGTCGGGCCGGGATAAGGCGGCGTCGGGCCGGGGTCAGGCGGCGTCGGGCCGGGGTCAAGCGGCGTCGGGCCGGGGTCTGGCGGCGTCGGGCCGGGGTCAGGCGGCGTCGGGTCGGGGTCAGGCGGCGTCGGGCCGGGGTCAGGCGGCATCGGGCCGGGGTCGGTCAGGACGGCGCCCGGGTCAGGCAGCGCCGGGGGTTGCTCGGGCTCCGGGGACTGGTCGGGCGCCGGGGCTGGGGCCGGTTGCTGAACCTGGGCTGGGGCCGAGACTAGTGCCGGGGCTGGGGCCGGGGCTGATGTCGGGGCTGGGGCCAGGGCTGGTGCTGGGGCTGAGGCCAGGGCTGGTGCCAGGGCTGGTGTCGGGGCTAGGGCCAGGGCTGGTGCCGGGGCTGGTGCCAGGGCTGGTGCCGGGACAGGGGCCAAGGCTGGTGCCGGGGCTGGGGCCGGGGCTAGGCGCGGGGGCGCTGGTACTGGGCGCTCGGGCGCTGGGTGCTGCTCGGGCGCTGGGTGCCGGTCGGGCGCTGGGCTCCGGTCGGGCCTGGACTCCGGTCGGGCGCTGGGGCCGGTCGGGTGCTGGGCTCCGCTCGGGCGCTGGGCTCCGCTCGTGCGCTGGGCGCTGCTCGGGCGCTGGTGCTGGCGCTCGGCTGGTGCTAGGCAGGCGCTCTACTTGGTGCTGGGCACGGTGCTGGCTCTCCTGTCTTCGACTAACCTCTTGAACGATCATTCTATGTTGTTTAGTTGTAAGCGTGCTATCAGGCACTGAAGCTTCAACAGACATAGATATACTCCTGCCATGGTTAGTGGAACAAACGAACACCAATACTTTTTCTAATATAATTTTCTAATGCTCTTTTTCTAGGACTCTATGCAACAACTAGTGGCTAAAAGTAGGGTCGTGGCTCGGTTTAACACAAGCAACAGAAGCTAATCTATCTCCTCTTCTTAAACACACTATTACACGAAAATAAAGAACTTGGCAAGGGTGGCCTTGCTTGATTTTCTGTTTTCTGACTCTTTTAATATTTTTCTTTGATGGATTTTGATGGCCACCAGCTTTTCTTTGCCTTACAATAGAGACTCAAAACAAGAACTAAAATAGATGGAGATTTTTGAAATATTTTCTAAACAACAAAAGTAAAGGGATATGAATCCAGGGTTTCAAACCTGGAGACTGGGATAGATTGTGGTCCGTGTGTTTGAACCGTGCTCTGATACCAACTGATGTGAACCGCTGCAACTGTGGGCAGACGACCCTAACCACCGCAAGTTGGAACGTGCAACGAGGTAGAAACCTTCAGGAACCGGGGCAGAATAGTACTTTGACCCGTCGGCTATATAACAGCCGGGAACCAGAAGTGTCCAGTCGAAGACGCCACGCCAAGAGATGGATGCTCTTGATGATAAGTCAACCTTAAGCAATGCTCCTCACATTAACTCGAAGGGAAAAGAACATAAGTTCTGAAATATATTTAATCAAAGGGGGTTCTTAGTACAAGAGGTGGCCGGCGGCCTCCTTATATAGGTGAGGGAACAAGCTCTCCTCCCTAAACCCTACTTCCTAAATAATAATAAAATAAAGAAAAAAAGAGTCCTAATTAGAAAACCTAAAGAGGACTTTAAATAATCCTAACCTAGACTAAAAGAAGGGAAAATTCGGACTCCAACCCTACAAGGGAAGAGAATCCTACCTAAACAAGAACTCCTAAAAAGGAGGTTGAAAAACCCTAAAAACAGCTAAACGGGTTCTAGTAAAAATAGCCAAATAAATACCAAATTAAATAGGAAATTTAAGCCCTTTGGCAGATCACTAGTAGACGTCATGGGCTTCAGCTTTCATTTTGGGATTCAGTCCAAATTCTATCTCCAAGTAGCCCAAATCCGTCAATCTTCATCAGACTAGGAATCTGTCCAAAACCGGGAAATCCTAGCTTGATTAGGATTCCTTGCTGGGATGTATTTGGCATCTTCTCTCCATTTCTCATATCTTGAATGGTTATCATACCTCCATGGATCAGGCTCAGGTGGTGGCCTGATCGTAGCCCCTATCATGTGCAGCCTCGGATCAGCATCCGGGCTCCACTCCTTGATGCCCCACCCATGCTTTGCAAGGACTTGGCCGAGCTCTATCTCCTTCAGTTCTTCTCCAAATTCAGCTCCGTTTGTTGGAGAGTGCTCCTGGGGCTTCAAGATATCCATAGCAACTGGAATTTCCTCAAAGGCTCGAGCCATTTGTTGGCTGGGCCAAAAGTGCTCCTCTGACAGGCGCTGGCATGGGCCCTGTGCCTGTGGCAGGCTTAGCTTGGGGCCATCTTCAAATCTGTCCAAGCCTTTTGAGTTCTGCTTCGAGCCTTCTTTCCAGGGTACCTTAGGATGTCTTTAGGGGCTGGTGTCGATCCAGAGCTCGTGGCACTCGACATGGGGCCTAGGATGGGTGCTAGGCTCGGCCCGGGGTCCGGGTCTGGGCTCAGTGTCAACATCAGCTCCTGGCGGGTCATGAACCGGACTTTGGCTGGAGCAGGAGCTGGCCTTGGTGCCTGGCTGAGGATCAGCATCCTCCCAGGTGAATCTTCTAGCTCCGGGGCTTGGGCTCTTCTAGGCTCCGGGGGTGGTGCTGGTGTAGGCCTGGGCCCGGTGTACTCTCGGCCCGGCATCAGTGCTGGGGCCGGATCGGCATCAATCGTGTCCAAGCCGGGCTTGGTGGCTAGGATCACATCATCCCCTCTTCTTGAAGAGGATTCGTCCTCGAATTCTTGCCTGATACTCCGTTAGAAATAATAAAAATAATCACAGGGGAGTATAGGACTTGACCTGGTTGTTCATAGACGCTCCTCACGGGTTCGGGCCGCAACGGGGCTGGTACGGGTGCTTCGGGGTAGGCCAGTGCCGCGTCGGGGTCGGGTGGCGTCGGGCCCGGGGTGGACAGGGGTCGGGCGGCGTCGGGTCGGGGGTGGACAGTGCGGTGCCGGGGTCAGGCGGCGTCGGGCCGGGGTCAAGCGGCGTCAGGCCGGGGTCTGGCGGCGTCGGGCCGGGGTCAGGCGGCGTCGGGTCGGGGTCAGGCGGCGTCGGGCCGGGGTCAGGCGGCGTCGGGTCAGGGTCAGGCGGCGTCGGGCCGGGGTCAGGCGGCGTCGGGCCGGGGTCGGTCAGGACGGCGCCCGGGTCAGGCAGCGCCGGGTGTTGCTCGGGCTCCGGGGACTGGTCGGGCGCCGGGGCTGGGGCCGGTTGCTGAACCTGGGCTGGGGCCGAGACTAGTGCCGGGGCTGGGGCCGGGGCTGATGTCGGGGCTGGGGCCAGGGTTGGTGCCGGGGCTGGGTCCAGGGCTGGTGCTGGGGCTGAGGCCAGGGCTGGTGCCGGGGCTGGTGCCAGGGCTGGTGTCGGGGCTAGGGCCAGGGCTGGTGCCGGGGCTGGTGCCAGGGTTGGTGCCGGGACAGGGGCCAAGGCTGGTGCCGGGGCTAGGCGCGGGGGCGCTGGTACTGGGCGCTCGGGCGCTGGGTGCCGGTCGAGCGCTGGGCTCCGGTCGGGCGCTGGACTCCGGTCGGGCGCTGGGCACCGGTCGGGTGCTGGGCTCCGCACGGGCGCTGGGCTCCGCTCGTGCGCTGGGCGCTGCTCGGGCGCTGATGCTGGCGCTCGGCTGGTGCTGGGCAGGCGCTCTACTCGGTGCTGGGCACGGTGCTGGCTCTCCTGTCTTCGACTAACCTCTTGAACGATCATTCTATGTTGTTTAGTTGTAAGCGTGCTATCAGGCACTGAAGCTTCAACAGACATAGATATACTCCTGCCATGGTTAGTGGAACAAACGAACACCAATAATTTTCTAATATAATTTTCTAATGCTCTTTTTCTAGGACTCTATGCAACAACTAGTGGCTAAAAGTAGGGTCGTGGCTCGGTTTAACACAAGCAACAGAAGCTAATCTATCCCCTCTTCTTAAACACACTATTACACGAAAATAAAGAACTTGGCAAGGGTGGCCTTGCTTGATTTTCTGTTTTCTGACTCTTTTAATATTTTTCTTTGATGGATTTCGATGGCCACCAGCTTTTCTTTGCCTTACAATAGAGACTCAAAACAAGAACTAAAATAGAGGGAGATTTTCGAAATATTTTCTAAACAACAAAAGTAAAGGGATATGAATCCAGGGCTTCAAACCTGGAGACTGGGATAGATTGTGGTCCGTGTGTTTGAACCGTGCTCTGATACCAACTGATGTGAACCGCTACAACTGTGGGCAGACGACCCTAACCACCGCAAGTTGAACGTGCAACGAGGTAGAAACCTTCGGGAACCGGGGCAGAATAGTACTTTGACCCGTCGGCTATATAACAGTCGGGAACCAGAAGTGTCCAGTCGAAGACGCCACGCCAAGAGATGGATGCTCTTGATGATAAGTCAACCTTAAGCAATACTCCTCACATTAACTCGAAGGGAAAAGAACATAAGTTCTGAAATATATTTAATCAAAGGGGGTTCTTAGTACAAGAGGTGGCCGGCGGCCTCCTTATATAGGTGAGGGAACAAGCTCTCCTCCCTAAACCCTACTTCCTAAATAATAATAAAATAAAGAAAAAAAGAGTCCTAATTAGAAAACCTAAAGAGGACTTTAAATAATCCTAACCTAGACTAAAAGAAGGGAAAATTCGGACTCCAACCCTACAAGGGAAGAGAATCCTACCTAAACAAGAACTCCTAAAAAGGAGGTTGAAAAACCCTAAAAACAGCTAAACGGGTTCTGGTAAAAATAGCCAAATAAATACCAAATTAAATAGGAAATTTAAGCCCTTTGGCAGATCACTAGTAGACGTCATGGGCTTCAACTTTCATTTTGGGATTCAGTCCAAATTCTATCTCCAAGTAGCCCAAATCCGTCAATCTTCATCAGACTAGGAATCTGTCCAAAATCGGGAAATCCTAGCTTGATTAGGATTCCTTGCTGGGATGTATTTGGCATCTTCTCTCCATTTCTCATATCTTGAATGGTTATCAATACCTCCATGGATCAGGCTCAGGTGGTGGCCTGATCGTAGCCCCTATCATGTGCAGCCTCTGATGCGAACCGCTCCTCAATGAAGGGATCGACTCAACACCCAAAACTATACTACCAGCTCCACGAATCCTAACCTTTGAAACCGCGGAGAACACTTGAAATCCACTAAGTATCGACTTAGGAACCCCAAGGTATTCAGTCGAATTCGGTGCCACAAACAAAGGATGAATGCCTTTGATGATAAACCGGTCTAGACGACGATCAATTCCATGATGGTCGAACAGAGATTAGCAATTCCATGCTAAGAGAAAAACCGAAGTTTTGAGTGTTTATTTCTTTCAAAGTTGTTGTTTACAATGAGGCTAGACGCCTCTATTTATAGGTGAGGAAGGGAGAACAGGCTCTCCTTTTCCTCCTACGAAATAGCTAATAAAACTAATAAAGAATACAAAAAGAGTCCTAAAAAGGACTGAAATTCGGAACTCTATTCCTACAAGGAAAAGAATCCTACTTAGACAAGAACTCCTAACTTGGGAGCCAAGTTTCCCTAAAAACAGCCTAAACGGGTTCTGGAATTATTGGCCGAATAAATACTAAACAAATTCCTAAAATTCTGATATTTTGCAGATCCGTAGTAGACTCCATGGGCTACAACTTTCATGTTGGACATCAGTCCAAATTCTGTCTCCAAGTAGCCCATATTCGTCAATCCTTGTCGGACTAGGAATCTGTCCAGAAATCCGGGTTTGGCCCTTGTTCACTTTAGTTCGGGCCCGTAGCTTCTTAGTCGTGGGCTGAACTCTTGGCTCTCCTCCAAGGTTGGATTTTCCTTGATCCTCTCCTCTTGGATCAGGCTCAGGTGGTGGCCTGATCACAGCTCCTTGCTTGGCCTTCCTCGGATCAGCATCCGAGCTCCACTCCTTGATGCTTAGGCCAAGCATCACTAGGACTTGTTCTAGCCCTATCTCCTTCAATACTCCTCCAAATCGAGATCTGTTTGTTGGAGGGTGCTCCTGAGGCTTCAAACTATCCAGCGCACTTTGTATTTCCCAAAAGGCACGGGCCAATTGTTGGATGGGCCAAAAGTGCTTCTCTGTGGCAGCCGGGCACGGGCTCGGCTTGGGTGTCGGGCTTAGCTCTCGGCCTTCTTCAATTCTGTCCAGGCCTTTTGAGTTCTGCTCCGAGCCTTCTTCCAAGAGTACCATAGGGATGTCTTCAGGTAGGTCTTTGCTCCGGGGGCCCGTGGGAGTTGGCCTGGGGCCTAGACTTGGTGCTAAGCTCGGTTCGGGGCCCGGGTCGGGGCTTGGTGTCAGCATCAGCTCCTGGGGTGTCATTAATCTGGCTCTGGCTGGAGTAGGAGCTGACATTGGTGCCTGGCTGAGGGTGTCTTCTAGATCCGGTACTTCGGCTCTCCTAGGCTCCGGTGCTGGTGTAGGCTTGGAGCCGGTGTAGTCTTGGTTCGGCTTCAAGTCTCTAGGCCGAATGGTCATTAAATTCTCCTTGTCCGGCGCTCTTGTGGAGGTTTCCTGGTCGGGTGTCCGTGGTGGCGTGTCCACGCCGGCCTTGGGGACCAGGGTCACGTCAGCCTCGGATCAGCATCCGGGCTCCACTCCTTGATGCCCCACCCATGCTTTGCTAGGACTTGGCCGAGCTCTATCTCCTTCAGTTCTTCTCCAAATTCAGCTCCGTTTGTTGGAGAGTGCTCCTGGGGCTTCAAGATATCCATAGCAACTGGAATTTCCTCAAAGGCTCGAGCCATTTGTTGGCTGGGCCAAAAGTGCTCCTCTGACAGGCGCTGGCATGGGCCCTGTGCCTGTGGCAGGCTTAGCTTGGGGCCATCTTCAAATCTGTCCAAGCCTTTTGAGTTCTGCTTCGAGCCTTCTTTCCAGGGTACCTTAGGGATGTCTTTAGGGGCTGGTGTCGGTCCAGAGCTCGTGGCATTCGACATGGGGCCTAGGATGGGTGCTAGGCTCGGCCCGGGGTCCGGGTCTGGGCTCGGTGTCAACATCAGCTCCTGGCGGGTCATGAACCGGACTTTGGCTGGAGCAGGAGCTGGCCTTGGTGCCTGGCTGAGGATCAGCATCCTCCCAGGTGCATCTTCTAGCTCCGGGGCTTGGGCTCTTCTAGGCTCCGGGGGTGGTGCTGGTGTAGGCCTGGGCCCGGTGTACTCTCGGCCCGGCATCAGTGCTGGGGCCGGATCGGCATCAATCGTGTCCAAGCCGGGCTTGGTGGCTGGGATCACATCATCCCCCTCTTCTTGAAGAGGATTCGTCCTCGAATTCTTGCCTGATACTCCGTTAGAAATAATAAAAATAATCACAGGGGAGTATAGGACTTGACCTGGTTGTTCATAGACGCTCCTCACGGGTTCGGGCCGCAACGGGGCTGGTACGGGTGCTTCGGGGTAGGCCAGTACCGCGTCGGGGTCGGGTGGCATCGGGCCCGGGGTGGACACGGGTCGGGCGGCGTCGGGCCGGGGTGTGGACAGTGCGGCGCCGGGGTCAGGCGGCGTCGGGCCGGGATAAGGCGGCGTCGGGACGGGGTCAGGCGGCGTCGGGCCGGGGTCAAGCGGCGTCGGGCCGGGGTCTGGCGGCGTCGGGCCGGGGTCAGGCGGCGTCGGGTCGGGGTCTGGCGGCGTCGGGCCGTGGACAGGCGGCGTCGGGCCGGGGTCAGGCGGCATCGGGCCGGGGTCGGTCAGGACGGCGCCGGGGGTTGCTCGGGCTCCGGGGACTGGTCGGGCGCCGGGGCTGGGGCCGGTTGCTGAACCTGGGCGGGGCGAGACTAGTGCCGGGGCTGGGGCCGGGGCTGGGGCCGGGGCTGATGTCGGGGCTGGGGCCAGTGCTGGTGCCGGGGCTGGGGCCAGGGCTGGTGCTGGGGCTGAGGCCAGGGCTGGTATCGGGGCTGGTGCCAGGGCTGGTGTCGGGCTAGGGCCAGGGCTGGTGTCGGGGCTGGGGCCGGGGCTAGGCGCGGGGGCGCTGGTACTGGGCGCTCGGCGCTGGGCGCTGCTCGGGCGCTGGGTGCCGGTCGAGCGCTGGGCTCCGGTCGGGCGCTGGACTCCGGTCGGGCGCTGGGCGCCGGTCGGGTGCTGGGCTCCGCTCGGGCGCTGGGCTCCGCTTGTGCGCTGGGCGCTGCTCGGGCGCTGGTGCTGGCGCTCGGCTGGTGCTGGGCAGGCGCTCTACTCGGTGCTGGGCACGGTGCTGGCTCTCCTGTCTTCGACTAACCTCTTGAACGATCATTCTATGTTGTTTAGTTGTAAGCGTGCTATCAGGCACTGAAGCTTCAACAGACATAGATATACTCCTGCCATGGTTAGTGGAACAAACGAACACCAATACTTTTTCTAATATAATTTTCTAATGCTCTTTTTCTAGGACTCTATGCAACAACTAGTGGCTAAAAGTAGGGTCGTGGCTCGGTTTAACACAAGCAACAGAAGCTAATCTATCCCCTCTTCTTAAACACACTATTACACGAAAATAAAGAACTTGGCAAGGGTGGCCTTGCTTGATTTTCTGTTTTCTGACTCTTTTAATATTTTTCTTTGATGGAATTTGATGGCCACCAGCTTTTCTTTGCCTTACAATAGATACTCAAAACAAGAACTAAAATAGATGGAGATTTTCGAAATATTTTCTAAACAACAAAAGTAAAGGGATATGAATCCAGGGTTTCAAACCTGGAGACTGGGATAGATTGTGGTCCGTGTGTTTGAACCGTGCTCTAATACCAACTGATGTGAACCGCTGCAACTGTGGGCAGACGACCCTAACCACCGCAAGTTGGAACGTGCAACGAGGTAGAAACCTTCGGGAACCGGGGCAGAATAGTACTTTGACCCGTCGGCTATATAACAGCCAGGAACCAGAAGTGTCCAGTCGAAGACGCCACGCCAAGAGATGGATGCTCTTGATGATAATTCAACCTTAAGCAATGCTCCTCACATTAACTCGAAGGGAAAAGAACATAAGTTCTGAAATATATTTAATCAAAGGGGGTTCTTAGTACAAGAGGTGGCCGGCGGCCTCCTTATATAGGTGAGGGAACAAGCTCTCCTCCTTAAACCCTACTTCCTAAATAATAATAAAATAAAGAAAAAAAGAGTCCTAATTAGAAAACCTAAAGAGGACTTTAAATAATCCTAACCTAGACTAAAAGAAGGGAAAATTCGGACTCCAACCCTACAAGGGAAGAGAATCCTACCTAAACAAGAACTCCTAAAAAGGAGGTTGAAAAACCCTAAAAACAGCTAAACGGGTTCTGGTAAAAATAGCCAAATAAATACCAAATTAAATAGGAAATTTAAGCCCTTTGGCAGATCACTAGTAGACGTCATGGGCTTCAACTTTAATTTTGGGATTCAGTCCAAATTCTATCTCCAAGTAGCCCAAATCCGTCAATCTTCATCAGACTAGGAATCTGTCCAAAACCGGGAAATCCTAGCTTGATTAGGATTCCTTGCTGGGATGTATTTGGCATCTTCTCTCCATTTCTCATATCTTGAATGGTTATCAATACCTCCATGGATCAGGCTCAGGTGGTGGCCTGATCGTAGCCCCTATCATGTGCAGCCTCGGATCAGCATCCGGGCTCCACTCCTTGATGCCCCACCCATGCTTTGCTAGGACTTGGCCGAGCTCTATCTCCTTCAGTTCTTCTCCAAATTCAGCTCCGTTTGTTGGAGAGTGCTCCTGGGGCTTCAAGCTATCCATAGCAACTGGAATTTCCTCAAAGGCTCGAGCCATTTGTTGGCTGGGCCAAAAGTGCTCCTCTGACAGGCGCTGGCATGGGCCCTGTGCCTGTGGCAGGCTTAGCTTGGGGCCATCTTCAAATCTGTCCAAGCCTTTTGAGTTTTGCTTCGAGCCTTCTTTCCAGGGTACCTTAGGGATGTCTTTAGGGGCTGGTGTCGGTCCAGAGCTCTTGGCATTCGACATGGGGCCTAGGATGGGTGCTAGGCTCGGCCTGGGGTCCGAGTTTGGGCTCGGTGTCAACATCAGCTCCTGGCGGGTCATGAACTGGACTTTGGCTAGAGCAGGAGCTGGCCTTGGTGCCTGGCTGAGGATCAGCATCCTCCCAGGTGCATCTTCTAGCTCCGGGGCTTGGGCTCTTCTAGGCTCCAGGGGTGGTGCTGGTGTAGGCCTGGGCCTGGTGTACTCTCGGCCCGGCATCAGTGCTGGGGCCGGATCGGCATCAATCGTGTCCAAGCCGGGCTTGGTGGCCAGGATCACATCACTAACACATGCACCTTAAACATCCCCCTAAAACACCTAAAACACATGCTACCTACTCATCCTCCTCGTCATCGTACGAGTCCATGTCCTGGGCATCCATATCTGGGGGCATACTCCCTTTTCCCTTAGATAGCTAAAGCGCTGGACCTCTTCCTCTAACACCCTCATTCGATCCTCAGCGGGACAATGGCCGAAGACGTGAGTGGTAGTAGCTGAACTACTACCCTGACTCAATCCACCGGCTGCTCCACCACGTCTCCTACTCATATTAACCTGAATAGACAAAGACAACAAATAATTAGAATTTGACTATTTTAAATTTACATATATCATATACTACATTACATTACCTGGGAGGGGGTCACGCCAGATCCCATACCGCGAACTCTACCACTGTGCTCCTTCGGATAGACAAGTCCGAGTGCATCGTTCGCAGAAGGAAATGTAGCGAACTCTACGACCGACGCAAAAGCGTTTCTTCTGACCGACGCTGATCTAACCGTCCGGTCAACCGAAAAATCAAACCAGAACGGCTTATAGCATCGGTTGCCACGCTCATTTTAGCGTCGGTTGCCACGCTCATTTTAGCGTCGGTCGGCAACCAACCGACGCTAAAACGCAAAGTCAACTGCTTAGCGTCGGTTGTTGACCGACCAACGCTAAAATGCTACGTTTCAACCGACGCTATAAGCCATTTTTTTGTAGTGATTATTAATCTTAACAAGATCATTTTTAACAATTCCTAAGGGTTGTTTAATGCTCTTATCAGCTAAGTGTATGTCCATACTAGTAGGAACTAATTCAGTTAATCCAAGGCGTTGGCATAAAGGATAGGGCATCACATTTATACTAGCTTCTAAATCAGCAAGAGCCATATCTATGCAATGCGAACCAATATAGCAAGGAAAAGAGAAACTTCCTGGATCGTTGATCTTCTTGGCAACCCGCCTTAGGAGGAGATGTGAACAGTTCATCCCTAAAGTTACTTCATCAACTCTCTCTCCAGTTCCTTCTTCTTCAAATACAACTTCTTCAAGTGCTCTGTGCTTGATGAATTTTTGACAATGGTGTCCAAGAATTCCATGTTGACTCGCACCTTCTCTAGCATCGCTACCACTTGATCTATCTCCTCAATCACCGGAGGAGGTACCTTCACATCTTCTAACTCAACTCCTTCTTTACCGAGCAAAGTCTTTTGCAAGAACTTAGCGTAAGATGGAATCCTCCCAAAAACATGCAAGAAATGAGTCATTATCTCTTGCCTCTCAAGAACCTTGAGATAAGCATGGAAAGGTTCATCATGCGACTCGTCCCTTACTCGGTTAGGGAATGGGATCGGTGGTACATAAGGAGTAACCACTACCTTAGCTTAAGGGATCGTCTCCATGGGAGTAGTGACCACTTCAATTTCTTCTTCCTCCTGTGCCACAACCGCCTTCAGATGCTCCTGTCGGGGGTTAGTCTTGGTGGTGCTAGGTAGGTTTCCTTGCTGTGGAATATTCAAACCCACTAGCTTCACCAACTCAGCAATATGCTGCTCTGTCCTCTGAGATTGAGCAACCTGACCCTTGATTTGCGTCTCTACGGCTGCAAACCTCACTTCATACTTGCTCTCCATGCGATCAATCCTCTGCTCATTCTTGATTTCCATCCTATCCAACCTCTACATAATCTCTCTAGTAGTCGGCTCCACGCTAAAAAACGATCCATTATTAGTCCTCCCAATTGATCCTTAAGGTTGGTATAGAGGTCGAGAACCACTTCATGATCCTTGGTTCCTAGAGCTTCTCTTTTGATCCTGGTTGTAGTCATGGTTGAACCATGCTTGCTGCTTGAATCCGCCATGTCCAGACTGATTCTGAGGATAGCCCTGATAAATGAAGTTCAACTCCTCACTGTTCATAAGAAGATTGCTCCCAAAGTTGTGGCATGAGCCACCATTATGGTTGCAAGTCTCGCACCATCCACAAGGCTCGTGGAAAGTTTTGGCTCCAGGGTATGTGAGACAAGCGCACTTTGGATGAGGAGGATCGCCACAAACGTCGCAACTCTTCACTTCATTGAAAGAACCTCTTGGGGAGGTGCTTCTAGACTTGGAATGTCCAGACGACATCCTATCAACTTGTTGCTGCAACTTCTTCAACTCGGCAGCCTAAGAATCAACCAGAGATTGTAAAGGAGTGGTGTCTCCCTTACTAGAATCACAAAAATAGTTCTCCTCGTCCATGATCTACTCTACTTGAGAACTGAGTCATAATGTGCAAGAGCCTCTTCTGGAGATAGAGCAGATACATCACCTTGCACCAACTGATTCACTATCATCGTTGTCGAATCATTTAAACCAATGCCAAAGAAATTGGCAAGTTGTACATTTCCAAACCTATGGTGTGGGAAAGCTCTTAAGAGCTCTTGGAATCTATACCAGCAGTCGTAGAGAGATTCATCATCCAACTGCATGAATCCCACAATCCTCTTTTGAAACTCTAATGTCTTGGAGGGTGGAAATAATTCCTCCAAGAATGCTTGGGCAAACTGCCTCCAATTGGTGAAAGTTCCACCGGGTTGACTATTGAGCCACCTCTTTGCTGCTCTCATAAGTGAGAAGGGAAATAACATGAGGCGAATAACATACATTGAAACTCTCCACTATTTGAAGGTGTTGCAGAGTTCAATGAAGTTCTCAATGTGTGCGGCTGGGTACTTGATCGTTGCAGAAAGTGTGACCAAAGATACCTGGCTTTTGGCCAGGGTCGTATTTCCTAAGGGTCTTCTTAGTTCCGCTTACTCAGTTATGAGAGAGGTGTTCAAATTAATGGAACAGACAAAACACACACACTTCGCAATCACAATCTCACGACAAGGCTGACTCAACCTATAAATGACTAACTCATGCATGGGCTCAAAGATCATGGAATTAGGGGTTTGACAACTAATCGTTCTAAGCGCACAAAAACAAGCCACAAGATAGATGAAATGGGAGAGAAATAAGGGTCAAGCAAGTTTCCCCTTTCGGGTTCATGAATCATGATTACACAACTTTGGACTAAGAAAGTTCTAACAAGCCAAACGAGATCTTTCAACATAACATCGACACGAATCCTAAGCTCAATGGATAGAGTCAAATAGAATTCAACTTTAACCACTAACAAACGGGCATTGGTCACCATTTACATTGAAAGTAGAATGCGCACAAGGTGTTCGATGAAATGATCTTGGGTCTTTAAACCTAAAAAGTCATAACTTTTATGATTGGATCTATGCATAAAATTTAAGCGCAACACATTACTTGCTCAATTCTGATTCAAGGCATCACTATATAGCCAAACAACACACCTAATCATGCATCATTGTTAGAGAAGCAGGAAAAAGGATATGAAGAACACATAGATCTAAAAAACATCTGAACTTGAATTAAACCAAAATAAATCCAAAGTAGAAAGAGTGTAATCAATCATCAATACCCCTAAGGTTCCACTCACCGAACCCTATGGGGTTTAAATACAGCAGTACATAGTGAAGATATGAGAAATACGACCTAGAGAGAAAGAGATGAAAAGCTCCATTGATTTCTTCGTGTCCGGATGAATCTTGATCTTCTCCTGCTGATTTTGTGATGTGGGGGATGAAGGATGAAGATAGGTAGATGATTTATGGACTCCGAGAGGGATTTTCAGGTGTTGGAGGTCAGGTATGTTCATTGAAAACGAGCTGGGAACGAAGTCTAACCGTCACTCTCAATTAGGTTTCTAAAAAAACTATTTATACAAACTACCCAGATCTGCGGCGTCTAAGCGGCGTGTAACTGGAGTTCACTCCATTTACACGCCGGCTGCACGCCAGGTCTCGCTGACGGGACACTAGTTGTGGTCCTTTCCTTAGAGTCTCGTTGTATTTATGATAGAGCTTCAAAACTTGATATCTTGAGCATCTGGATTCCGATTTGAGCATCATTTGAACTTGTGGCTTCTTATTGACATTATCTAAATAATGGTATGACCTGAAAAATCATGAAAAACACCTTGGAAAACGTGAAAAAGACCATAATGATCTCGAGAGGTAATTTGAGATGAATATTTATAATGTTGATCAAAACCATTAAAAGAGTAACATAAAAGCTTAAATGCCACATGAAAACGTATCAGGTATGGGGGGAAAGCATAACATATTTTTATCTATCAAAATACCCCACACTTGAACGTTGCTTGTCCTTAAGCAAAACTCAAAACAACAAATGCACCTATGCAAGCATGTACACATCCAGGTCATCATGAATCGTCAATCAATATAATTGGTATGTTAGAACTCAATAAACTAGGGTATTAAGCTCGACCAATCACTTTAAACCGGGAAACATCCTGAAAGTAAAAGAGGAACTAGATCTAATCGGGCTAATGACTAACCGACTTAGAACTGGAAATATCGTTCTGTACTTTTACTTTAGGATGCACCCGACAATCTCTAGATAAGGGATAAAAACTCAGAATTTTCAATTTAAGCACTTTCTTTCTTGCCTTTACATTAACTTTTCAGTGATCGATTGTGGATACTACCAGGTATGGAGCAGCCGAAAACCTTAGGAATTCCGCGTTATCCTAAACCCAAGCGATGATTGGGAGTGGGTTAGAAGAAGAATGCTACAATGAGTCCTCCCTCTAGGACTACAGAAATGGGCGGGCATGTATGCCAGCTCGTACATTGACCCACAATCGACACCTTTTTACATTTAACGCGCACTTTTGCAAAAAAAATTCTTAGAAATCCCTTATCTAAACTGGACATGGCATCAGACTAGTGAATTTAACAGAAGAATAGAACAAGCATTGCACAAATCTAAGTCAATCATTCACTAATCCGATTAAAGCAAGTTTCTAGACTACTAACAGGATGAAAGTACGGGTGATGGACATTCCGCGTTTCTCACACAATTCACAAAGCAAGGACACAACACCGATTTCATCATACAATTCAAGAACATGGACACTTTCACAAGGAATTATGGAATATAGAGAGTTAAGACTACGAGGTGAAACAGGAAAGCAGTGATAGAATGAAAAAAATTTGCAAAAAATTGGCCATAATCACCACCCATTTCGGTCAAGTTCACGGTAAAAAGTTTATCTCGATCATGCATTTCCCACCCCACACTTAAATAAGACAATGTTCTCATTGGACAAGCACACATCTAAGGCGAGTAGGGAAAAAGATAATATGATATCAGGAATAAGAAGAAGCACGCTCATAGTGAAATCTGGAAGGACCAGACTTTCGCTCAATTTCTTTTTGCCCTTGGTGTTCCCTTTCATTTGTACCTTGACCATCCACATAAAACAAACTCGAATACCATAATATCATCACAATCATAATACAGTCATCCTAAAAAGAGTTTCTAAATGAAAAAGAAAAGAAGAGAAAAGTACGAAAAAGAGTCTTAGAATAATAAAAGTGTAGAAAAGTAAATGATAGGTGGAGGAGGGTATGAACCCTTCCTCAGAGTGAGCCGAAGCTCGGGAGGATCAGACATCTTCTTTAGCTCTCCCTGATGCACCATCAATCCTTCTCCTCTTCTTCTTTCTTCTTGCAGTGTCTGGCATTTCCGGATCCTGAGTTAATCTAGGGAGGAAGTACTGGAAATGTCATGTAAACCATCGCAGAGGTGAGTTACATATTTCCGAAGTTCAGCTAAATCTGCCTCAAGCTCCCTCAGACATTTCTTCACATTGCTCTTTCTTGTTCTACTCGGGTTCTTTTCTGGCACAGAGTCAGACTCAGGTGGAATGTCAATGGTAAATGCTGGAAAAATGACCTTAGCCGGTGCAAATGCCTCTAGGTCAAGTACCACTGGTTGGATGTGAGAAGGCGAGTCTTTTCCCTCAAACTCATCGAAGAGATTAAGTACCTCGAGAATTCTTCCCATGAAACCTGTTGCCACTAAGTAGTTCTTCATTGTCGGCTTTGAACTCTCAAACATGTCAGCCATGAGGGCAATGGGATGGAGTTTGACCCTGTAGTAAACTGCCCGGGCAACGTCGAAATTGGTGATGGTGACACGGCGGGTGCCCCCTCTTCCGATGGGTGATCGCATTGCGGCAAACAAGCTGGGTGAACTTGTAGAAAGGTTGCACCATCTTCGAGACATAAGCATCATTCACATAAAAAACTTTCTCGACTCCATTGGTCAGAATTTCCCAAACGGTATTGCGATAAGCATCGATTTCCTGCTCAACTGGAAATGCCTTAGAAATAGGCCAGAACATCTCAGCTTCCTTTAACTCTTCCTCGGTTGAAATCCCCATCTCAAGCGCACATTTGTCAAAACTCCACTAAATGTGCCTGATTCCAAGAGTAAATTGGATATCTGTGCCGGAAACATTGACTGTCGAATGGAACTGCTTGAGTGCCCTTAATGGGCAGGGTTCGAAATGGTGGATGAGTTTCTGAACACCAATTGCCTCCATCATTCTCCAGGCTGTATGAAATTATTCCAGCAAAGAATCTAGGTTCACAAAACCATGTCTGAGTCCTTGGTATTTTTTCAACATCTCATAAGTGGAACGATGTGACTCGTTGGTGAAGTTGAATAGGGGGTCCTCTAGGGTTGGTTACTTAAATGATCACTAAACTTTGACCAAATAACCCGGTGGTCACTGTTCTTCAAAAAATTTCCTAGCACTCACACAACTTTGGCCGATTATCCTAGCAGTCACTACCGTCTACGGACATCCAATTTTCCATCCATCCGCCTACGTGGCGATGCCATCAAGGCAGCCACATCATCTAAATTGCCACATCAACTAAACCTACCCCAAACCCAAACCCATACACCCACCCAAATTACCCAAACAATTACCAAACCAAAACTCTTTCCTCCTTCCTCTTCCTTCTCTTCTCCTCCACCACCAACTCCACCGCAACCATCCCCACCACCGGTGGGATGCCGCCGCCGTCTGTGGCTGGGTTCATCCGGCCGATCTCCTCTTCCCTTTGATTTCGTTTCCTCACCGACTCTGCCAATTTTGTTTCCTCGCCGACTCTGCCGATTTCGTTTCTAGAAACGCCGCCGAGGCAGCGCAAAAATGAAGAGCAAGCAGCAGGAGCAGGTTCAATTCTTTGCCCTGCTCCATCGATCTAGGTTTCTGGGGAACGAATCGCCGTTCAGGAACACGGCCCCCTCATGCTCCTCCATCTCGGATCTTCACTGATTGGGGAACGAATCGCCGTTGAGGAACACGAACCCTAGAAATCATATTAAGAAGAAGAAGAAAAGGAATTGCACTGATTGGAATCATATGATTTATAGGATAATCTGATAACCCTAGAAATCATGAACCTCTCGTCGCCACCGATAACCCTAACCAACCGATAACGGCGGTGGTGGATGATCGATCCAGTTTTCTGATTCACGATGGAGGGAAAGCGGCGGCGGCAGTGAGGTCACGGCAACGGCGAGCAAAAGGCAGCAAGGAGTGGACTTTGTGGTCAGATCTGATTTCAATGTATTGGGTTGGTTAGGGTTGGGTATTGGGTTGGTAAGGGTTGGGTCTTAGGTTGGGTGAATGAGCACATTTGGTTTGAAAAAATGTGACATGGCAAACTTGTCTTATGTGGCAGTCTATGTGGTGAGTCCACATAGGCAAACTAACGGAATCATGGATGTCCGTAGCTAACAGTGACTACTAGGATAATTGGCCAAAGTTGTGTGAGTGCTAGGAAATTTTTTGAAGAACAGTGACCACCAGGTTATTTGGCCTAAGTTTAGTGATCATTTAAGTAACCAACCCGGGTCCTCTAAGGTCAAAGATGTAGTTCTAACACTACAAAAAAAAAACGCGTTTTGGCGTCGGTCACTGACCGACGCTAATTTGAATGGCGTCGGTCGAAAAAACCGACGCCAGAACTGGTGACGTTAATCTTTGGCGTCGGTTTACGGTCGACCGACGCTAAGACACGGACCGACCGAAGCTAAAGTTTCTTGAAAATCACAAAAATAAAAGTAGCTGCAGCAGCAGCTACTTTTTCGGATCTTCTTCCGATCTTCCTTTTTCTTCTTCTTCCGATCTTCCTTATTCTCCTTCTTCTTCTTCTTCGTCCTTCTTCTTCTTTCTTCTTCCTCTTCCTTATTCTCTTTCTTCTTCTTCTCCTCTGTTCTTCTTTTTCTTTCTTCTTCCTCTTCCTTATTCTCTTTCTTCTTCTTCTTCTCCCTCTTCCTTATTCTCCTTCTTCTTCTTCTCCTCTGTTCTTGTTCGTCCTTCTTCTTCTTTCTTCTTCTTCTTTCTTCTTCTTCTTTCTTCTTCTTCTTTCTTCATTCTCCTTCTTCTTCTTCTCCTCTGTTCTTTTTGTTCTTCTTCTTCGTTCTTCTTCTTCTTTCTTCTGTGCCTGCATAGGGTAGGGTTTGGAAGGAAGCAGAGAGGTTTGGCAGTGGAAGATGAAGAAGAAGAAGAAGAAGAGAGGTTTGGGAGATTGGAGAGGAAGAAGAAGAAGAAGAAGAAGAAGAGAGGTTTGGGAGTGGAAGATGATGAAGAAGAAGAAGAAGAAGAAGAAGAGAGGTTTGGGAGATTGGAGAGGAAAAAGAAGAAGAGAGGTTTGGGAGATTGGAGAGGAGGCGGCTGGAAGAAGAAGATGGGGAAAAAAGAGAGAATGGAGGTGGCTGCATAGGGTTTCAGCGTATTTAGGGTTAGTATTTAGCGTCGGTCGACCAAACGACCGACGCCAAAACGAGAGATTCTATTTAGCGTCGGTCGACCGACGCTAAATACTTTCGTTTCAACCGACGCCAAAACGCTCTTTTTTTGTAGTGTAAGTATTTGACGAAGAGGTTTTTATGCCCAACACCAAATAAACTTGAGAGTTCTCAGAGTCGTATTCCCACGGGTATACTCAAGCTACAATACTCAGTTTAGTTCTGCTAGTCAAAATCGTTTTGATCGAAGATTTGATTAATTTAGAAAATGTAGAAACTAACTAACAATTAAAACACAAATCAACAAGTAGGATCAACGGTGGGGGGAAGGTTGCTTGGGTTTGTATCATTCTAAGAAATTATGAGAATATGCCGCTACAGAACTGGTAGGACATGGATGACAATCAATTTCAGGTTCTAAGGATTGGGTCGATCGACTCTTCAACCAAGAACCACATACAACACACCCTAACTCACATTCAACCAACAATCCAATAGCAAACTCAACATAAATCCTAAAACAGGTAAACTACAGTAAACCTCGATTTACAGGGAAAACTAAGAACGGGGCAACAAAATAACAAAATAGATCATCAGTCATCATTAATCCATAATAAAAAAAACATGTATTCGAAGTATCAACTCATAATCTCAAAGAATTCAACAAAACCCAAGCAATCCATAATAAAAAAACATGTATTCAAAGTATCAACTCATAATCTCAAAGAATTCAACAAAACCCAAGCAAGAAAAGAAAATCTCGCTACTCATGAGATTAATCAGGAAGAAAGCTGCAAACCGCCGATTTATTAAGGTTGGCCTTGATTCCACCGCTATTAACAAACTAATCTTCAAATAATTAATTCCCATCATTAATTCTCTCACACTTTCTCATCATCTACTGTTCCCTCATCGATTTGGGAATTGATTTCCCGACTCCCCTGTTTACTGGCCAAGGTCGAATGGTCACCCCTTTGTGGCCTTTTCTTCCTGTATCTATTCCCGCTGCCCCCTTTTAATAATTGGAACACTTTCCCCCTTTTAACTCCAGCCCCAAGAATTGGTTGGGCTTTTCTTTCATGATCCATGTCATTCGTTCATGATGAAGGGTTTAGATGATGATCATGGTTGATTCCAATATTCCATGATAATGATGGGCAGCGTTTAATGATTATAAATTGGGCCACCATGTTAACTTCCTTGTATAAAACCAAATGAACTCCTCTGATCACTTATAATAATTCAACCAACCCTTTAATTCAATAGCTAAATCAAGTCAGACCAATGGCATTCTTGGAATCATTGGAGTTATGCTCTAAAATGTATCTTATCATATTCAGTTCGATCTCCAACGTTGTATATATATATATTCTGAAATACATAAAAAATGTACAAAACAACGTAAAATGGTCCAAAATGAGAAAAGAGAAAAATGATCAAATAATTATCAATATCTCATCCAATCACAACAAAAGCACAGTGAAAATGTCATCTAATGAGAGACTGAATACGTCAATAATTAAATGCATCAATATTCTTCGAGACGCCATCCTTCAAAACAAAAAACACCAAACGAGATTAATTCAAACAGGTTTCCACAATTTTATCGCGCAAAAATTCCTCTTCAAAATCACATGGTTGGGCGAAAATTTAGATCATGCACAATAATTCACTTAAAGTTTCCAAGTCGACATAGATTCCCTAAGATGAAAATTCTAAGCGCACTTAATCAATGAACAAAGTCCAAAACACATGCTACATTCAATCCTCAACATGTTACCACCCCACACTTAGCATGAAAAAGCACATATTAATCATAGCACAAGATATGATCTTAAACACTAAAACTTGTCTGCAAAAGTGTGTGGAATGGTGCAAATAATTCAATGGCATTAGTCAAGTAAGAACGAAGAGCATAAGCATTATCAACTTAATCTCATGCAATCCTAGCCAAAGAATCCATCATGCTTAATCAATTAGAAGACAAAAACATAAACTTCAAGTCATCTTCAATCAAAGAACATGGCAAAAATAAACTAAACGAGGAAAAATTCAAAAATTATCAAGTGAACAACGAACAAGCCATCACAGAGTTCAAATCATCATCTTAAATCAAGGGAAAGGGAGTGTGTACCTTGGATTCGCAATAGAACGTGGAACCTAAACACTCAACACAAAAAGTATGCACAAAACTAGTATATTATGCTAAAAAGGAGAAAAAATCATTCATCATGCGATAATCCAAACTCAATCAACACGAAGAACTTAAATCAAGCAATCGATTTAATTCGACAAGACAATTGACCAGAAAGTCTAAGAATCAAGTTCATACATACAATCCTAGCTCTTCTACTCACAAGAATCTCAAGTGTGACAACCCTAGCATGCTCCTAACCAACAATCAATCATCAACAGTAGCATAATTTGCATCATACGATTTATTAACAAAAATTGAAGCTACCGCGGATTTCGTGTCTTAAGTTTAGCAAGCTCTCTCCTGAATAACCGTCACACTTTTACCACTAAACTATACCCGCTATAATTGGATTATGTGTAGAAAAGAACCTTTTGCATTCACGATTTTTTTTAGACTGATCTTTTTTCTTTTGTACTTATATATTGAAAGATCTCACTTTCTTTCTTCAATTCTATGACCGCTCAGAAGTGGATTTGAACCAAGAGAAACTACAAATAAGCAAACCAACCTTAAAAAGAAAGAGCAAATTCATGGTCAAAGAAGGTTTGACTTTTTCTTCTTCTTCCAAGAGTGGGATTGATGAAAAAGAAGGGAAAACTTGAGGGTGAGGATTGATGATGGAAAACAAGTTTGGTGAGGATTGGTACTGTTTTTATGGTATGAAAGTGAGTGGGAGTGGTGGATAAGAAGAAGAGCTCAAACTTTTTGAGAGCTTCTTCAATGGAGGATGGAGAGAGAATGTGGGTTTGGGCTTTGTGGAAGAAGGGTTGAAAAGAGTAATTAAAGAGATGGGAGTGGAGGATTTGGGTTAGGGGAGTTGTATGGAGGAGAGAAAGAGATATGGTTCATGTATTTAGGGTTTGAAAGAGAAAAGGAAAAGAAGCAGAAGCAAAATTGGAGAAGGAAAAGAAGAGGAAATAAAATTGGCCAAAATTTTGAAATAATGGGGGATTTTTCTGCCAGCAGGCGGCATGCACGCCGTTTACACGCCAACCTGCTGGGAGGAATTCTCAACACTCTTAAAAACATTTAAAACAATTTTGACTCGCATATTCTTTTGATCCCGACTTCTTTTCTCAACCAAAAACAACGAAATAAAGACTCGAGCAAGCATCAATCATCAGAACATCAAATAATGACACCTAAAACCGACACAAAACTCAAGCAAAAATCCTCAAAAATCTGAAAAATAAAAAATTATAATTGTCTTTATGTACAAAAATATCGGGGTGCCTCCCGATGAGCGCTAAATTTCTCATCGCTAGCTCAACAATACTTGGAATTTTTTCACTGTACATGATTAGAGGGTCTCAAGTGAAGAAATCTCGAGTTCCTCTTTATCTCCTTTCCTTCGCCTTCCGGTAATGTTTTCTTCTTTCCTATGCCTTTCTTCTTCACTTCCAACTTCTCAGACAGCAATTTCTTTACTTCATGAGCTCCGTTTTCCTTCAACGAACTTCCCTGATCTTGTGCTTCTCCCTCAATCGTGCCAACCCCCTATACCAACAAAGAACTTTGTGGGAGTGAGGTGAACTTATTGAAATAATCGAGCAATGCATCAAAATCAAAAGATTACTTCTTCTTGGGAGATGAAGAAGGAGAAATGACCATGGGAGTATCCATTTCAAACACGATCTCTTCCTCCCCTAACCGGAAGGTCATTCTCCCGCTGAGCACGTCAATTATGGCTCCAGCAGTGGCGAGGAATGGTCTGCCGAGTATAAGAGGAGTATTGAACTCTTCCTTCGTATCTAGCACTACAAAATCAACAGGGACGAGAATACTTTTAACAATCCCTAAGGGTTGCTTAATGCTCTCATCAGTTAAATGAACATCCATACTAGTAGGAACTAACTCCGTCAATCCTAAGCATTGGCATAAAGGATAGGGCATCACATTAATACTAGTTCCTAAATCAGCAAGAGCCCTATCTATGCAATGGGAACCAATATAGCAAGGAAAAGAGAAACTTCCTAGATCCTTACGCTTCTTGGCAACCTACTTCTGGAGGAGTTGTGAACAGTTCATACTGAGCGCCATTTCGTACTCCTTCTTTAAACACAACTTCTTCAAGTGGTCGGTGCTTGATGACTTCTTGACGATAGTGTCTAAGAATTCCTTGTTACCGCGCACCTTTTCCAGCATTGCTACCACTTGATCTTCCTTCTCCATAACCGGTGGAGGTAGCACCTCCTTAACAACCTTAACAGCTTCCAACTCGACTTCTTCCTTAGTAGAGTGTCTTGCAAGAACTAACGTAAGAAAGAATCTTTACTAGAGCGTGCAAGAAATGAGTCATTATTTCTTGTCTCTCAAGGACCTGGAGATGAGCATGGAAAGATTCTTCTTGCGACTCCTCCCTTACTCGGTTAGGGAAAGGAAGAGGTGGAATATACAGAGTAACCACTACCTTAACATTAGGGGTCTCCAAAGGTACCGTACTCTCCTCAATGTCTTCTTTGTCGCTTCCTTCTTCTTCACTTTCTTCCTCTTGTGCCACCACCGACTTCAGATGCTCTTGACGCGGATTAGGCTCGGTGGGTGCTAGGAAAGGTTCCTTGTGGTAAAAAATTTGATCCCACAAGCTTCACCAGCTCAACAATTTGTTGCTCTGTCCTCTGGGATTGAGCAATCTGACCCTTGATTTGCGTCTCTACAGTTGCAAACCTCATGTCATACTTGCTCTCCATGCGATCAATTCTCTGTTCGTTCTTGATCTACATCCTATCCAACCTCAACATAACATCTCTAGTAGTCGGTTCCGCGCTACCAGATGATCCAGTATTAGCCCTTCTAGTTGATCCTGGAGGTTGGTATAGAGGTCTAGAACCACTTCCTGATCCTTAATTTCTAGAATTTCTCTTTTGATCCTAGTTGTAATCACGGTTGAACCACACTTGTTGTCTGAATCTGGCCATACCCAGACTGATTCTGAGGATAGCCTTGAGAAATGAAGTTTAACTCCTCACAGTTCATAGGAAGATTACTCCCAAAGTTGTGGCATGCGCCACCATTGTGGTTGCAAGTTCCGCACCATCCACACGGCTCTTGGAAGGTTTTGGCTCCAATATATGTGAAACAAGCGTGCTTTAGGTGAGGAGGACCACCACAACTCTCATAACTCTTCACTTCTTTGAAATAACCTTCAGATGAGGAACTAGATGACATCCTGTTAACTTGTTGCTACAACTTCTTCAACTCAGCTGCTTGAGAATCAACTACGGGTTTGTAAAGGAACGATGTCTCCCTTACTAGAATCACAAATAGCAGCTCTCCTCGTCCATGATCTACTCTTCTTCGCAACGAAGGCATAATGACCAAGAGCCTCTTCTGGAGACAGAGCAGAAACATCACCTTGTGCCAACTGATTCACCACCATCGTTGTCGCATCATTTAAAACGATTCCAAAGAAATTGGCAAGTTGTACATCTTCGAACCCATGGCGTGGGCAAGCTCTCAGGAGCTCTTGGAATCTGTACTAGCAGTTGTACAAAGATTCATCATCCAGCTGCATGAATCGCACAATCCTCTTCTGAAACTCTGAACTCTTGGAGGGTGGAAAGAATTCCTCCAAGAATTATAGGGCTAGCTGCCTCTAATTGGTTAAAGTTCCACCAGGTTGACTATTAAGTCATCTCTTTACTACTCTCATAATTGAGAAGGGGAACAACATGAGGTGAATAACATTTGCTGAAACTCTTTGCTGCTTGTAGGTATTGCAGAGCTCAAGGAAGTTCTCAATGTGCGCAACTGGGCACCTTTCAGGACTCCCATGGTATGGTCTATTGGAGACCATATTTATCAGATGCAGCTTCAGCTCTCGAAGTCTGCTGCTGCTATCTAGGGTAGAACAATACTTCTTTTGGATTCTCCCACCACTAGCTTGGTGAAATCCACCAACGATCTCCTTGCATCCGCCATATCTCCGTGGAAAGGATTCTCAAAGTTTCTGGGATGCTGCATAAAAAACAAAAAGAAGAACAAGGAGTTACAAGTATGCAATCTTTATCAAAGATAAACGAAATCAATCAAACAAGAACAACAAAAAGTAAAGGGTGGAGCACGAAATCTCAGAACGTTTCAGACCAAACAAAGAATTCCCTACGGCACCAAAATTTGATGGGGAGGAAAACCTCCTTCAACAAAGATACCTGGCTTTTGGCCAGGGTCGTATTCTTGTGGGTCTCTTAGTCTGGATTACTCAGTTCTGAGAGAGGTACTCAAATGGGTTGGGACAAAAACAACTAACACTTCACGCAATCACAAACAAAGGCAGGCTCAAGCTATAACGAACTAACTCAAGCACAAAGATTCCATTCAAGCACGGGCTCAAAGAGCATGGAAAGTGGTGCTGACAAAAATTCCATTCAAGTGTGCACAGAGACAAAACACGAAGAGTGAATGAGAGGTAAGGGTAGAGCAAGTTTCCCCTTTCGGGTTCATGAATCATGAATAGACAACCTTGGATAGAATGATCAAAACAGGCCAAATGAGATCTTTCAACACTACATCGACACGTATCCTAAGCTCATGGGTCAAGACAATTAGGACCACACATCAACGACTAATCAAAAGGGCATTGGTCACCATTTACATTGACAAGTAAAATGCACATATAGTGTTTGATGAAATGCTTATGGGTTGCCAGCCTAAAAAGACATAGTTAGCATGCTCTCTTTCGAGTTATGATGCAAACTACGCTCATCCCTATGAAAAATATGAATGGACAGCTCATGGGTCAAGACAATCCAATTTGCATACTCAAACCCTAATCATGCATCTATGTCAAGGATATAAGAAGAGGTTCAGCAAAAACACATAGGCCTAGATCACATCTGAAATTGAATTAAACCGAACTAAATCCAAGGTATGCAAGTGTAATAAATCATCAATCCCACTAAGTTTCACTCACTCGAACCCTAGGGGGTTTAGTTACAGCAGTACATAATGGATATATGAGAAATTTAACCTAAGAAGAGAAAGATGAAAAACTCCACCGATTTCTTTCTGTCCGGATGAAACTTGATCTTTGTTTGACGTTTTTGTGATGTAGAAGATGAAGGATGATGATTTCTGGACACCGAGAGGGTTTTCCAGGTGCTGGAGGTTGAGAGTGTTCGTCAAATTTGAGCTTGAAATGAAGTGTGTCTTTCTCTGAAATTTCCAAATGTAATAAAATAGGCTGCCAGGTGTCGGCGCATTCGCCGGCTGTGCGCCGGATCTCGCTAATGCAACGCAAGGTCTTTTTTCTCACCTTGTGTTACGTTGTAATATTACAAGCCTTTTGAACCACCCTTGTGTTAATCTTCAGAACTTGGTATTTTAAATGTATGGACTCTGATTTGACCATTGTTTGAACCTGTGGCTTCGTATCAACATGCTCTAAATAACGGTATGACCTGAAAACTCATAAAAAATGTCTTGGAAAATGTGAAAATGGATCACAAGGATCCCAATAGGCTAATCACGACGAATACTCATTTAATTTATCAAAACCATTCAAAAGACAACATTAACACTCAAATACTCAATGATTATGTATCAAATATAGGGAATTAAATATGACATATTTTGAGTCATCAAGCACTTTCTTGAGGCCTAATTACTTAGCAGTAGGGAAATATGGTCCAGGCCGTGGCAAGATTTGCAATAGACCTCAACCAATCACCACCCATGTAAGTTTGTCAATCAAATATAAACATTTGAAGGCCATTTGAGAACTCTAGTCCAAAAAAAGTGAGTAATCTATCCTTAAAACTTCTAAAAGTTGGGTCCTCAATTACTAGGAAACAAGAGACGCCGGGGTGCAACATAAACGTGGCAATTCGAACAATCTACTACGGGACTCGATCACAACACCAATCTCACCAAGAGACCAAAAACTCGACTTGAATCAGCATAATTTAAAGTAACAAGATGAGTCGAAGAATTTCAGAAACAAACATCACTAAGCTCAACCAATCCAAGGGGTTCTTAACAAAAATTGGAAAGCAGTGAATGAGCAATAAAAAACAAATGCATTCATCGTCCAAAAGGGGGCAAAACAAAGCTAAATAACCTCCTAGAAAACAACACATCAAACTCCCTACGACTAGTACGTGCATTGTCCTCAATGGATGAGAAGATAGGGAAGTAAGAACGAGTATACCGGTGATTGGGGAGCAGAGGCAAGAGTGATGGTTCCAAAGCTAGAGCCTGAAAACCACAATAAACAAACAACCATAGAGAGCCACATGAAGGATAAAGATCATTGGTGATAAGTTATTCTCAAGTGCATGCCAAGCATTATTTGAAAAGATAAAATAAGACAATAACCAAAAGGAGAGAAATGTCTCACCACCAAAATCATCCCAAAGTTCAAAAGCAATAAGAGTGATAAAGTAAAGATAGCATGGGGTGCCTCCCATGAAGTGCTTCTTTAATGTCTCTAGCTAGACAATACCTGTGTTATGCTATTCAACTTAGCATGTCATTAAAGTCTATTAGTTTCTTCAAAGATGAAAATCATTTGCCTAGTAATACCATGAGTGAATGGTAAACTAGCCAATGAACAATGCTTGAATGCCATTTCTTACCTTGAAATGCTTCCTACCCTTAAATTTAGAAACTTGAGGAAGGAAGAGGTAGTATGGTTGGGGTATCACAATTGAGCTCCATTATCTCCAAGTCGAAAATGCCACTTATAGATTCCTTCAAGTCAAAGTAGATGCGGCTTCACTCTCATGACTACTTTAGGAGAGGTCGAGAAGCATGCGTCCTTAGTCTCTTGACACAAGTACTTCATGATCAAACAAGAAGTTTGAAGAGTACTCTTAGTCTTATTCGGTGGCACCACAATCATATGATGATGTTGTATATTTAAGTGTTCCACTCTAGGTGCAACCTCTTCATGGAGGGTCTTCATATCATACTTCACCACCTTTAAAGTGTCATCATCTTCAAATCTCCTTGATTCTTATACCCCAAGAACACTACAAAAATGGGATATAGCGTAGGTTATAATGGAAGAGGATGGAGTCGGTCGGTCAAACGACCAATGCCAAACGCGATATCACAGTTGATTTCGCGTTTTGGCATCGTTCAAACGGCAACCAATTCCAAATTGGTGTTGAAGTTTGTTCATCTTGACCCCACCATTGACGATCTCCCTCAAAAGTCTTTTGGTAGTAGTTTGATGATGTATGATGATCATAGTATGGGTTGGAATAAGGATTCCAACCTTGATAGGTACTATCATTATAAGTTCCACACCACGAGCTCATTTCTCTTGTAATCCTATATCATAAAGCTCAAACAAGACAACTGGGGTGAAACTAGCAAAAGCAAGGAAGTAAAAAGGAAGAGAAATAGACTATACAAATGTAGCATAACTAAAATGGAAGGGAATGACTAGACCGGTACACTACTAGAAATTTTCATAGGATCGAGGAGTCCCTGGCAATGGCGCCAAAAACTTGATGCAACCTTTTTAGGGGTTCCAATCAAGTGTCGTATCCCACAAGGATCCTCTTGAAAGTTATTACTCAAGTCTCTCGTATATGGTCTAATCCGTTGGAAATTGGTTTTGATTCATTCGACTACCAAACATCTACTAGGCAAAACAAACTAAAGCGAGGAAACAAAGGAAATAAAGAAGCAAAATGGTTCAAATCAAAGTCAAAGGAGGTTCACTTGGTGGATAGTTTCATCATGTTGAAGAGGGCTAAAAACAAGAACAAATCGATCAAGACCAAACTTGTAAGTGGATGACCATACAAATCTCTAATGTAGACTCGATACACGCTCGTAGCACCGAATCCCTATCCCAATACCACTCAACTTAGGTGTAACACCCGCCCCAAATCGTCCAGGTCAAACTTGTGGTTAGACTAGGAACCGGGGTTACAGTTTGACTAAAAAACATAAAGAAACCATTAAAATATTATTTAAACTATAATAATGTATTAAAAATAGCAAACGGAAGCTTCCATGATTTCAAAATCTAAACCAATTTACACTTTAAATTCACCAACGATTCGCATCATAAATGAATCCAAAATTCCCAAAATGTCAACTTAAATGAAAATACATAAATAATTTATTTGTCCTCGGTCGCCATCCTTCCATCATCTGCCTTCTCCAAGCTCCAATACCAACAAACCAACAACTGCTGCTCCCAACTCTGCTCACCAACTACTTCTAACTGAAAAGAGAGACTAAGAGAGGATAAGTTTCCTGATGAAACTGAGTGAACCCACTGGGCTTAACTATGCGCTTAACTAAGCCTTAGAGGTCTCCCAACCCCTCAACAATTCAGTTACAATGGGAAACCATTCCTTTGTCTAGCCAATTATTATCCCTAGTGATATTTCTAGGTGATCAACCATAAGTCTCTAGGACCCTATCATGCTCATCATCTCATCATCAACGACAACAGTAATTCACATCGACATTACACCATTCACCAATTCATGTTTATCATCCCGAAACAGCTATGTTATCAAACAGGTGCAGTTCTCTACGCTAGCATTCTCACAATCCATATTCATAATAACATATCATAACAATAGCAATTATCAGATAACACCAAATCATAACAATACACAGACAGTTGAACCGACTCAACAAGTCACACTACCATCACAACAACTCAATCACACAACATTACACTCACAATCACAATGTCAGAAACAATAATTTTATGTGTGTTTAGTTAGGCGCCAAGGAGTTGTTCCACACCACCACCGGCCGGCTGACGCACTTCCCTACCACATCGGAGGTCCTCACGCTCTCCTATCGCATAGGGAACGAATCATTATCATTCTCTCAACGAGAAGTACAACAGCACCCTTGACACCCATGTCAAGGGGATCCACCCCAGTGGACCAAACTCAATCATACACGTATTTAGGTTATGGCATTGTGGTCTCCTTCCGGTTCTATCATTCTAATTCCATTTAACACCACCACATCGATATACACATATCAGCAATACAATTCCATTCAACAATTCCACATCATAATTCCATGTCCCAATTCCACATCACAATTTGGTGTACCAATTCTACATTGCAAATCCATGTACCAATTCAACACTATTATGGGGGGACTGCTAGCCTTACTGACCACCCCACCTGTAATAGTAAAATCGAAGGGGTGATCATGTCGCAAGGTCTAGGGCCACCCTTCTGCTCATCCTTCTAGGATGATTCTACATTGGCAGAACCATCCTCCTGGGGCACCCAACATTCCATTGTACAATAAGTACAACCCCATAACATATGCACACTTGAAAAAATAAAACTCTCATTTCTAGCCACCTAGTCATCCATACAGTCAAACAAGTGAACCAAACATTCAACCAAGTCAACTCAAGAATTGCATATAAACAGTCATTCACAACATCATACAATTAACCATTTCAACTCTCCAATTCGTGCATCCCTATTAATTACTAAGTCCGGTTGTAATTCCTCACATCTCTACCTATCAATGCTAATCCCTCACCTTATCCTAATTAAAGACTCTAAATTCTGCCTGAGGAGATCCGTCTCATCGTTCTGATTCCACATGTTCTGACGGTGCATCGTTTGGACTTTAAACGAGCGAGATATGGCCAAATTACTGGTCTGCAACTCCCCATAAGCTTTGGTGAGACATTTCCCATGAAACTAAGCAATAACCCCTCAACTTTTCCAGTTAAGCAACGAGGTCTAGAAACTCAGAAAGTTGACAAAAAGCTCCCAGGTCCTTAAATAACAAAACCCCACAGTTAGGTACCAACTCAGCATCTTTTCCCAAAGTTCCAAAACAACCCACAAAGTAACAGAAACCACAGAACCAACACTTAACTTTCTAATAAGGCGAAAAGGCCATTGAACTTCTCTAGGGTGTCGATTTTGTCGTCCAGCTCTCCTTCCCGCCTAATCCCGATGTTGTTGTTCATCATGTACGGCTGGGTTAACCCCAACCTCCTCTTTTAGTTAATCCAAGCTCCACGCACGGGTCGGGTCAATTGGTTGGATCAATTAATTCGACTCACTGATTTAGAACTCGAACTCAACAATTAACTCAAAAGTATTCATTTTGTCAACCGAAATAAATTACGCTCGCAAATTAATTAATTAAATTTGAATTAAAATCCTCCAAGCTTTCACCAACTAGGTTTAACCAAGAATTTTAAATTCTGACCGGACACTCAGAACCGGGATGTTACATTAGGCTCTCACTCTCAAGCTAAGTGAAAAAAGATGCATTCTAGGTGTTTGATGAAATTCTAAGACACAAGAACCTCTCCTAGGACTATGACCACAAGGCTAGGCACAACACTCTCATATCAATGCCCTAACACTAGGAAATCCACCAATTAGCCTTTCGATACTAACTTGAATGAAAACCCACATGCACCCAAGTGTTCGATAAAATGTCTAGGTGAGAAATCAAGTGAAAATAGTTGAATCAATGGCATCCAATCTCTTAGAACACAATCAATTCAATTCCTAGACCCACAATCCATGTAATCCAAGCACTCTCATGTATCAAACCTAGTGTTCAAGAAGGCGTTAGGCGGTGAGCTTCTACCTAGCGCCTAGCTTGCCTAGGCAAGGCGCGCCTAGACATTTTACCAAAATAGCCATGAACTCAACAACCTTAATCAACAAAGCATAGGTGTCAACAAATAGTGAGCTTTCAGTGGTTGACCAAGAACACAAATCAAACAAAAAATCCTAAACAACAACATATCATATCTCGTTTCCATGTAAAAAACAAGAACAAATGACAAATCACATATTATATTACAATAATCATTAATCGGCGGTGGACAACAAAATAAGACATATCTGGTGGATAGCAAAATAGCACAAAGTTTGAGTTTGACTAAAGAGAAAAATGACTCTAAGAGTGGAAGGCCGAAGGAGGCAACAAAGTAAAAGACCAAGAATAATCCTCTGATAGAGTACCAACCGCGTCGGATTGGGACTCCTCCGGTCTACTACAACAAGGAAGGTGAAGACTCCCAAAGTAAGTCGCAGCAGTGGCGGCCACTCTCGATCGATTGGAAGTTCCAGGGAAGAACAACGTCAATGGAGCAAAGAACAATGGGAAGATAATGAAGGTTTGAGTTCCGAATTTTTGGACCTAAAAAACACGTTTTGGTTTAATTTTTAAAGCGGCCGCCTCTTCCGCCTAATCGTCGCCCTGTCTACTTAAGCGGTCGCCTAGTCGTCGAACCGCCTAACTAGTCGCCTAGGCCCAAACCGAGGCGATCGGTCACTTCCCAGTGCCTAGGCGGCCGCCTAGTTCCGCCTTTTGAAACATTGAATGAACCACAATAAGCAAACATGGAAAATGTGGCTATAAGCACAAGTCTAGGAATCATCCTCTTACAAGCAAGATCAGTCATGGAAAATTCTATACAATCATCTCTCTATCATAGCATAACTACTCTACCCAACCAAGATGAACCTAAGGAAATCAACCACACATGGCCATAGGAGTACAGAAAAGAGAGTGAGGATATTGTTCACCAAGAACACCATGGATGACTTCTTGTGATGATCTTCACTTCTCCACTTGCAAGCTTTCTCCTAAGGTTTGTTGGCTTCAATCCAAGCTCTGATGGCTCCAATAAGCTCCAAAATAGGGTTCTAGGGTTTGGGTGTTCGTCAAAATGGGTTTGGGTGCCAAGAGAGATGAAAGATGTCCCAAAAACGCTAAAAAATGATAGTTTGAATAGTGTAGGGGAAAGTGCATGGCGTTCACCCTGCACTCTGCACAAATCCTGATTTTTCAATGCTCGTAACTCCCTCATCCAAGCCCCATTTAGCTCCCTTTTGATCATATGGCTTCATTTCCACCTATATTTTTATATCATGGCCTGAAACATGCACAAACACAACTAGAAGGCACATAAAATGGGGCCACAAGTGACCACCGAGCAGCAATAGTGCGAAATACCTCTAAAATGGGGCCACATAAAATGTGCAAAATGACTTCAAGAGCACACAAACCATGCACAAACACGGGGGAAATATAGAGTGTACGCTAGAAACACTACAAGAAAAAAAAAACATTAAGTGGCGGATACAACAGTGGCGGTTGTACAACCGCCACTATTATTTAATGACAGTGGCGGTTGTGTATTGGCGGTTAAAACCGCCACAATGTGTTGAACAGATTGTCGCGGTTTTAACCGCCAATACACAACCGCCACTATATTTGATATTTAAACCCCCTTTCCTCTTTCACGCGATTTCAGAACCATTTCACAACTCTCTCTCGACTTTCAAAACCAAGCGCCGGCGGCCCTCTCTCTCTCTCTCGCTGGCGGCCCTCTCTCTCTCTCGCCGGTGGCCCTCTCTCTCTCTCGCCGGAGGCCATCTCTCTCTCGTGGTGCGACTTCATCTCCTACGTGGCGGCCGTCTTCGACGCGGCTGTCACTTCTCACACGGCGCTGCTTCTTCTCCGACGTAGCGACCATCTCCCTAGCTCGACGGTATTAATCTCCAGGTAATAATCTCCATTCTCCCTACCTCTTACAACATTATTCCAGTGCTTTATTGCATGAAAAATCGAGTTGTAGGTTCAAAAATTCGGGTTTGGTGTTCTTGAACCAAAACCCTAATTTTATCAAGTTTTTGATTTTGAGAAATTGACATGATATTCATGAAATTGGTGATATATTGACTCTATACTTTGAATTGGGGATCGTTTCGATATCGTTTGTCACTCCAATTGTGCATTTACATAAACTCTTCATACCGATATTGCTCGAAATTGGGGATTTTTGTACATGGATGAATTTTGATGATTTGTTGCTTCGAGAATGATCTTTTGATGATTATAGATATGTTTTCATGCTTGTTCCCGAATATCTATGGCTAAATAATGCTTGTGTGATGAATTGAGTGAACTTTGTGTATATCGGTTTCATGATTTTGTAATCTTGACAAGTGGGATTTGTTTATCTGACTTGGATGTGATTTGGATGTCTAAATTATTCGTTGTATGATTGTGTCGCTGGTAAGGTTGACTTTGATTGAGGAAGGTTTTCGGTTGAATCTGACATTTTGACCGAACATTTCAAGTTAGTGATTCTTTAAATTATTAGTACTATAAAGTTTGATGTTTGAATTCATAAGTCCAAATTTGATGGTCTTGTTTGTATGACTAGATAATAAGTAACAAATATATATAACTTTTAAGTTAATTTGTTTCTTGGTTTTTAGATTTGAATGTTCTTCCCTCTTCTTTCTTTTGATGAATGAAATTCGGCTTATTCATAAAAAAAAAAACCATATACCTAGTTTTATACGAATTCATATATGGTCAACTATAATTAAGTTTAATGATATGGTCAACTATAATTAAGTTTAATGCAATGAGCTAATAACTTATAACTTAGTTGAATCTACTATCTTCAAACTAATTAATTATAATTTTATTCAACTTCTAACAATTGGATGCTACATCAATTCCTATCCTTACTAGGGAGTTCTTGGATCCATAATTTGACCTACTTTGTTTATACTACTGTGTCGCAGGTTGGGTTTACTTTGATTGAGGAAGGCCTTCGGCTGAATCTGACCTTTTGACCGAACATTCCAAGTTAGTGATTCTTTAAATTATTAGTACAATACTAAATGTAATATTGAGTAATATGATCATTACCATGTAATCAGCTAAACATTAAAAATTGTGTAGTATAATTTTTCAAAAAATGCATATTCAACGGGAGTTTTTTCGGTGACAAAGTCTAAACTTTGTCACCTATACAAAGTCTAATCTGGACCCTTGATCTCATATCCACTTATTATGTAATAATTTAATGAATTTAATAATGCTATTTAAATAATGCCATTAATTTAAATAAAAAAAAATCGGCTGCAACCCACATTCCATAACCGCCGAGTTTGTTTTATTGTCCATTATTATAATTAATTTTCAATTATCTCCTCCTCAAAATATGCATAAAAATATTCTCTTAACTATTTTAGATAATCCTAATCTTCTTCTTCATATGTTAATGGCGCCATTTTAAAGATAACTTCACATCATTTTTTGAACAAATCAATCCCTAATCATTAAAATCCAGCCCCAAGTTCAAGTTCTAGTTTTATAATGGATGAACCCGGTTCGAGTTCCCGAGTAAAAAAAACCTTCTGCATCACATACTAGTTCATCACATACTAGTTCATGACAGCTACTAGTACAACAGTTCTACTAGTACTTATGTACAAAAGTATAAAAGGTGTAAAAACAATTCAAAGGCACTATGAACACTGAACACTAACGCATACTAGTACAGTGCCCCTACAAGTATTCTGCATCACATTACTTTTAACTTTGTAACTCTAACTATCTATTCAGCACCACCCTCTCATTCTTGGTAGCCTTAGCATATGTAGGTCTGCACTCCCTCACCATGGAATCCATGTCGTGCCTCGATGTCTTATCAAGTTTTATCGTTGTTGCAATCGTTGATTACCTGCAAGTTTTAAGCCAAACCATCGCTTTACAAAACGTAATCAATCATACTAGTACAATGCGCATACAAGTATAGATTAGCTAAAAGTAAAGCACGAACCCTATATAGCAAAGAAGATTACTTCACAATTATTAATGATGGAACTTCTTGAAAGTAAGAATGGGAAAGGACAGTGTATGAAATAGCAATGAGATGTTCAGATTTGCCAATTAGTAATTAGAGAATAACGAGCCCATAAATATATCAGTGAAGCAGAGAAATTACCAATCTATTCATGGGCAGATATGCAATCAATGAAAATACAAGTATTGTACACATACTAGTACTACGAATATACAAGTATTGTACACATACTAGTACCTCGATTGCAAATCAACTGTAGAAGCAGAGTTAGACAAACAGAATTCTCGAGTTTCTTCATCTGCAGAGGAGGTTGGCTGCGATAGTGATCGAATCCGAAAAATCAGTATCGGAGAGTGACATGCAAGGGGGGAAAACCTAGGATTCAGTATGAATAATCGGCAGATGGACCAAAATTAAAAAAAAACATAACAGAGAGGGATGAACGGCGGCGAGGGAAGGCGGAAGGTCTTACCGGCGGCGAGGGAAGGCGGAAGGTCTTACCGGCGGCGAGGGAAGGCCTGATAATCATCGGCGCCGTCAATCGCTTCTGGAAGACCGCAATCGGGATGAATCCTTACTACTAATCGAAGGCAATAATTAGCAGATAGACCCAAATTAAAAAAAAAATCAGAACAGAGAGGAATGAACGGCGGCGAGAGAAGGCTAAAGGTCTTACTGGCGGCGAGGGAAAGTCTGATAATCACCGCCGCACCGGAGAGAGAACATCCGCGCCGTCGAATTGAGATAGGGTTGGGTTTTGGCGTTGCAGAGGGAGTGGGGTGCGGTTTCAAACTTACCTAGGTAGTGGGCGGCTGCAAAATTGTATAAAAAAATAGTAATTTCCACCTATTTAATACTAGTAAGTCCCACCGTTGGATTGAATACTAAGGGATCTGACGGTTGTGCTTGCACTTTGTATAGGAGACAAATGAGCTCCTTTGTCACCCACCGGGGTCCGCATATTCAACCATGTTCATACAGTATACTAATTTGTATGTAAATTTAATTCAAATGTGTTATTCAATGTCAAATAAAAACTTTAGTTGCATATCTAAGCTCAATTAGACTAAATATCTTGTGAGCTTGAACTTAGTTAATAGAATTTCAATATGACAAATATGTTGAATAATAATATGCTAATATGCTAATAATAAAATATGTTGTGTACATGCTAATATATATGCTTTGAATAATAATGCTAATATATATGCTAATATGTTTTGTGTAGGTTGAATAATAATTTAGCTAAGATTGACTAATTAACTTCTGACATTGAATTTTAACTTCAATTTCCCTTTACTAATAAGATTTCAATAGGTAGAGCTAGTAATTATAGACAAATCTTGGATTACACAACCTTGCTGCACCCGAGATTATATTGTGGGAGTTGAACAATTTCTTGACTTTTCTTTCAACAACTATGGGGATGGGGAGCATATCATTTGTCCTTGTTCAAAGTGTGGAATGAGAAAGTTCCAAACGAGATACGACGTACGATGTCATCTGTTAGCAAAACCATTTCCTGAAGGCTACACTGTGTGGACTCGTCATGGAGAAACAGTGGATAATGTAGGAATTCCTTTAGTGTTGGATGACAGACCTCATTTAGAAGAAAGAGAGGTCCCCAAGTGCCACTGAGATTAACTCGATTTGTCATCTTGTTAGAGATGCTTTCGGTCAGGGTGGGGAACATGACGCTTCCGCTGGGGTTGACCACATTGTAGAAGAGAGAGTTGAACTAGTAATGAATGAGGAGACGGAACTCCCAACTCCTGATGCAGCAGCTGGACCTAGTGTGGAGGGTAATGATGATTTCATCAAGCTCATGAAAGAAGGAGGAGAACCTTTGTATGAATTTCTCTAGGTTGTCATTTTTTGCTGCGCTTGTACCATATCAAGTACATGCATAAAATTAGCAACACCGCAATGGAGAAGATATTGGAGTTATTGAGAGATGCTTTTGGCTTTGCAAAGTTGCCAAAATCTTGTTATGAGGCAAAGAAGGACATAAAGTTGTTGGGATTGAATTACGTGAAGATTGACGCATGTAAGAATGACTGTATGTTGTACACTGGTTAATGAAGATAAGTTGGAGTGTACGACGTGTAAGTTGCCTAGATACAAGCCTAGCAACGTTGTTACTGAGATTGGTACAAAGAAGCGTAAGCCACAACCAAAGAAGGTATTTCGCTACTTTCCATTGATACCGCGTCTTCAACGATTATTTGCTTCTCCAAGCTCTGCAGAAAACATGGTTTGGCATGCCACTAGTCAAAGCTCTGATGGTATGATAAGACATCCACGTGATTCTGAGGCTTGGAAGAGCTTTGATAGCTTATACCCAGAGTTTGCCGAGGAGCCAAGAAATATACGTCTCGGTCTCTCTACAGATGGATTCAATCCTTTTGGGGTTCAAAGTATCAGTCATAGCACATGGCCGGTTGTAGTAGTACCCTACAACTCTCTGCCTTGGTTGTGTATGAAGAAACTAGTCTTATTCTCTCGAGTATAATTCCTGGGCCGAAACAACCTGGGAATGACATAGATGTTTACCTCCAACCATTTGTTGATGAGTTAAACATCTTGTGGGAAGGAGTTGAGACATATGATGCTGCAAGCAAAGAGACTTTCAAGATGAGAGCTTCACTAATGTGGACGATAAGTGATTTTCCTGGGTTATGCTTGTTGTCAGGATGGAACACATATTCTAGTAAAGCATGTCCAGCATGTAATGTAGATACACTGCCTCGACGACTTAAAAATGGAGGAAAGTTTTGTTTTCTTGGTAGTCGTCGCTTCCTGCCACAAGGTCACGTATTGCGTTCAAAGGCAACACGGTTTGATGGCACAACTGACCAACGTGAACCTCCAGTATATCCTTCTGGGACAGAGATTCTTGAGCAATCACAAGAAGTGCATGTTACATTTGGGAAACATGGACAACATCCTAAAAATAAAGGCAAGAAGAGAGCACGTGGTGACGACAATGATATCAATGCATTTGCAAATGATGAGGAGTACTGGAAGAAGAAGAGCATCTTCTTCCAACTTCCTTATTGGAGGTTCAATTTTTTGCGACACAATCTTGATGTGATGCACATCGAGAAGAATGTATCCGACAATATACTGTGCACTTGCTTAATGAAAAAGGAAGTAAGGATAATTTAAAAGCAAGACTTGACTTAAAGGCAATGAAGATTCGGAAGGAATTCTGGCCAACGAAAGATGGAAAATGTCCTGATGCGTTGTTCACGTTGAGCAGACAAGACATTACTTTAATGCTCGAGACTCTGAAAGGTATTAAGTTCCCTGATGGATATGCTAGTAACATTTCTAGGTGTATAGACCCAGTTAAGTGAAAAATGGCTGGATTGAAGACGCACGACTTGCATATAATATTGCATGATTTGTTGCCTTTAGCCATACGTGAGGTGATGCCACTAACTGTGTCTAGGGTTCTTGTTGAGTTATGTGCATGTTTGAAGCAATTGTGTGCAACTGTGCACTCTATCTCAAAACTTGACAAGTTGCAAGAATGAATTGTACTGGCCATATGTCATATGGAGATGATATTCCCTCCATCTTTCTTCACTTGTCAAGTTCATCTATTGTTACATCTTGTTGAAGAAGTGAAGCGAGGAGGTCCAGTTCAATATCGTTGGATGTACCCTATTGAAAGGTAAACCATAATCAATTTCGTACGTACTTACTGATTAGTAAGTTGTTATGAATTCTATTTTCCCTTATTGTTGTAGATTTTTGGGAAAACTTAAATCAATGGTTGGAAATAAATCACACCCTGAGGGTTCTATTGCAGAGAGCTGGATTGCTGAAGAACTTTTCACATTTGCATCTGCTTATCTCGATGATAATGTTGAAACATGATTCAATCGGGATAAGTGCGTTTCAGAAGCTCCAGACGACCCGAATGGTGATTCAGAAGTGATTTTCTCTGTTGGGACACCAATTGCTTGTGAGAAAGAATTCACTCTCTCGCAAATGGAAATGTTACAAGCTCATCGCCATGTGTTGGTGAATTGCCCGTTGGTGGAACCTTACATTCAGTAAGTAGATTTTGTGTACTATTTGTGCATGAAACTCCATCTTTATTTAGGTGAACTCATTGAACACTAAATGTGCAGGGAGTACAAACGAGAATTAAAGAGAAAATATAAGAGAAGAAAGAAGACGACAACTGATATCGACAAAGAAGTTCACCTTTCATTTCCCGAATGGTTTAAGGATCGAATTGATAAGGTTGTTGAAGGGTATGATCATCCTGATATTGTTATGCTAGCTCGAGGTCCAAAGTGGGAAGCCAAACGGTATACAGTGTATGACATCAACGAGAATTAAAGAGAAAATATAAGGGAAGAAAGAAGACGACAACTGATATCGACAAAGAAGTTCACCTTTCATTTCCCGAATGGTTTAAGGATCGAATTGATAAGGCTGTTGAAGGGTATGATCATCCTGATATTGTTATGCTAGCTCGAGGTCCAAAGTGGGAAGCCAAACGGTATACAGTGTATGACATCAACGGTCTCCGTTTTCGTACATTGGACCGTGAGCAGTTAAGGAAAACACAAAATAGTGGAGTTTGTGGAACCTTTGACATCGCTAGTGTAGTGCAGGAGACACAAATCCCATTCGTTGTGATATGTATTACTATGGCAAATTGGTTGATATTGTGGAGTTGAATTACTATGGTAGATACACTACATTATTCAAATGCAAATGGGCAGATACAATGAACCCATCATGGAGGAAGACAGATGCTTTGGGATTCACAAAAATCAACTTTAGTCACACTCGTGATGAAGGTGATTTAGATGCACATGAACCATACATCAGTGCAGGAGATGAAAGAATGCTATATTACGTTGAAGACAAGACCGATAATGGGTGGTGCATACCAGTCCATTTCAAACCAAGAGACACGTACAATTTTCCAGAAGAATATGTTAGCAACTCAGTAGATGATTGGTTGTTGTCTACAGTTCAAAATCTTGCTGTAACAGATGACATTCCTGATTTTGTGTATGAGACATTGGCTAGGGAGAATCTTATGGCAGAGTTACGAGAGTCCGATGAGTAGATTGAAATTAGTAGTTTATCCTTATGTTGTAAAAAATTATCCAAGTGAAAAAAAAAATTACTTTCTGTGGGGATTATGTGGAGTATGAATATGGATCAGCTAGTTGCTGGTGGTGGTGGTGGTGGTGGTGGTGGTGATGGTCGTAAATTGAGTACTAATTTACTTTCTGTGGAGTATGAATATGGATCAGCTAGTATGAAAATTGAGTACTAATTTACTTTCTGCAGGTGAGTGGAGATGATACTAGATCGGGTGATTATGACAATTCCGGTGATTACATAGTCACACCTTTGGATAGGCATGGAGGTAGCTCTATAGTTGCCGGGAAAGGTAAAGGTGTTGCAAGTAATGACGATGATGAGGAGCTTGGAAGTGACGATGATGATGATGATGAGGAGGAGAAGGAGGAGGAGGACGACGACGACGACATTGCAAGTGAGGAGGGCGAAAATGTTGGTCAAGGTGATGATGATGATGAATTGATCCCCTACTGGGACAATTCAACTTCGGATGATGATAGTTAGGTAGTGATATGGTACTTGTATTATTGTCTAGTATGTTATATGGTATTCTAGTGTGTTAATTTGAGCTTCGGGTTATGTTAAATTGTGTAATAGTACATTTGGATGATGATGATGATATTAATTAAATGGTGATATGGTACTTGCATTATGTGGTGTTAGTAGTAGTTTATTTGAGCTGGTGTGACTTGCAGGTGGCATTTAATGGACGAATTGGTGAGCTGAATTTGCAGCTGGAAACTGCAAAATTAATAGTAACATTAGCGGTTATAACCCCCAATATAGCTGTAACATCCCCGTCCAACCAAACGTTTTGGAACTCGAGTTCGGGTGATTGAGGCATTTGAAACAGTGTTCTTGAGGTTCCATCGAAGTTCGGGACGTTCGAATTTGAGTTGGGTTGAGTTAAATCACTTTGGGGGTGCATTTGATGATACGTGGGCCGTGTTTAAAGCATTGAGTGATTGAAATTCGGATTTTAGGAGTTTCTTCAATTTCATTTTTCATTTCTCCCTCTCCTCTTCCCCAAACCCGTGTTTGAAGAACCAAAACCCCATTTGGGTCAATCCTTGATTCCGGGAGTTGTAGAGCTCCGATTGACGATCCGTTTCTTGCTACACGCTCGTGGCGGCGAGAGGAAGAGATCGCTGGTCGTGGTTTTGGCTGGGTCGGAGCAGGCTGCTGTCAGTGGAAGAAGGAAGAGCTACGTTTTTTGTGTCTCAGCCAGAAATCTCCAAAACTTCAAACCTCGATTCGGAGAGTTGTAGAGGTCCGATTGATGATCCGTTTCTTGCTATGAGTTCGTTGTAATGAGAGGAAGAGATCGCACCTAGAAGTTCTGAATATTTCAGAGTAAGCTGCTGTCGGTGAAGAGGAGGATAGCTACGTTTTTTGTGTCTGAGAGCTTGGTTGTTCGGGTTTCTAGAAGAGTTTAGAGCCTCATCTTCTTGTCAGGTGAGGGTTTAGCGTACGATAGGTAGTGTGGTCGGTGTGAGGAGTTACAATTCAGACCTAGAAAAATGTAGGGCCTTGCATGAAACTGAAAGAGAGTAAAAGGGGAAAACTGTTCTGCAATTGATTGTTCCGTGAAATATGCTGTTTTGATGTTTGTTGGATATTTGTTAATTGATGGATTGGTTGATGATTGATGGCTGTTTGTGATGAGTTTGATTGGGGGAATTGATTAACATGGATGATAAATTGATCGAAACTAGTAAAGAGTGATAGGAGGGACGGGTCTGTGAACATGAGAATTATGTATATTATGCTATTGTATCAGGTTGTGGTTGCAGGAGGGTGGTCCTGCCAATGTGGGGTCGCCCTATAAATGATGAACAGGTGGATGACCCTGCCAATGTGGGGTTGTCCAACAAAGGACGTACAGGAGGGTAACCCTACGACTCATGACATGGCTTCCCCTGTACTTGCAGGTGGGGGTGGCCGGTGAGCTAGCCGTTTACCCTTAAACTATTTGTGTCGTGGGAGGCGTTGAATGTCTTGTGATGTGTGGTTATGTGTGATGTGGGATTACTGAATGATTCGGATTATGTTGGTTTATGTGATGTTGGGTTTGAGATGATGTTATGTGTTGTTGGATGACCTGATGTTATGAGTTGTTTTGGTGGAAGTGGTGCTATGTGGGATGGGGGGTTGATAATGTGATAGTGATATAGATTTATGACATAGAATTGGATAATGGAATTGGTACATGGAATTGGCTTAGGGAATTAGTAAATGGAATTGGACAATAGAATTGGGTGAAGGATTTGGGGCTTGGGTTGACTGTTTGACATTGCTTGGTTGCTATGCGTGTTTGCCTGGCTTGTGATTGTGCTTGTGGTTTGGAACTGGTCGACGATGGAATTGATGTGGGAATTGTTGTTGGACTTAGTGATTGGAATTGCATTGTTGATTTGTGTAATTGATTTGGATTGTGATATGTGGATTGAGGTTTGGAATTGGATTAATGTTGGAAATTGATGGTGGAACTGTTGATGGTCTTGATGATGTGAATTGGATGGATTTGAGGAGAAATTGATGAATGAAATTGGTAGATGAATTTAAGGGATGAATTGAATGAAGTGATTGAATGAAATGTTAGAATCTGAAGGAGCCTGCACTGCCCCCTAAAACTGCACTATGGGTGCTAAGTGCCTCTTCGAGGGAAAGAGGTGCGGTCACGTCTTCAAGGGAAAGGCGTGATTTGTTTGGTTGAGTCAAGTTTACGATTCCTTCAAGGGAAAGGTCTCGTGGTATCCTCCAAGGGAGAGGATGCGTCTTGGACCTCTCCAGGGGAGAGAGGTGCGTCAGGCCGGCAGGGGTGGTGCGGGATAAACTCTTTATGGCGCCTAATGAACTCATCTAGATAATCACTTGAGATACATGTGTGTTGTGTGAGTGTGTGTGTGTGTGTGGCTGGTGTATGTTGTGTGTATTGGATTGTGCTGGTGCAATGCTTCTAATGAGCTGTGGTTGATGTCGGTAACTGTGATTTGTGAGTTGTGTGGTTGATGGATAAATGTGGGTGTTATTCGTGTTGGAAGGTGTACTGTGGCTAAGTGTTGTATCGTGCGTCTGATGACTCCGTTAATGATGTTGTGTTGGGGATTGATAAATTGAGTACATTGCTGAATTTTATTAATTGTATATACACCGGAGGAGGTAAGTTCTTGTGGAATCACCTACTGCCATGTTAGGAATTAAAATGAGATTGGCTGTGTCAGATTCCGATGTTGTTTGTGTGTGGACTTGGGATCGCTCCTAAGCTAGGTTTGGCGCATAGTTAAACCCAGTGGGTTCACTCAGTTTCATTAGGAAGCTGATTTCCCCCCAGTTTCTCTTTTCAGGTGTTCGGTTGAGTTCGGAGGAGTTGCAGGTTGGAGTTGTGAAGTGAAGATTAGGAAGCTATTGTGGAGTGACCATTGTTTTAATTTTAGATTTCGGTTGACACTTTTGGGTTGGGAGATTTGTAATCGTTTTGAGTTTTGGTTTCGGATTTCGGTTTTTATGTAATGAAGGCCTTCGGTTGTCTTTGAGCTTTTATTTAAGAGTTGTTTCTATTTCCGCTGCGTTTTACTCCTTTATTTAAATGCTGTATCTCAAGTAGCACTTAAACCGGTTCGACCACGAGTGAACCCGGGTCAGTTTGGGATGGGTGTTACAAGTGGTATCAGAGCTGGTTAGTTGCTGCTATGTTGGTGATTCGTCTCTTCTTCTGGAGGAGTAATTAACCTCAAAGGGAGAGGGGATGAAGCATCGGCACAGGACCGACTTTCCAGGGATTTTCAAACTGTTTTGAAGTGGGTGGGAAGTTTTGAAAGGAAAGTGTTGTGAATTTGAAAGGAAAGTGCTTTGAAATGAAATGTGATTTCTGAAAATTGGTCAACTGAAACGTTTTGTGTCCTCCTGTAGTGAAGAGGGTGTCAGAGTAGTTTGGGAGTGGAAGTGGTAATAGACTAGGAGGTTGGTTGGAAGAGTAGAGCTGTTGTAGATTTTAGCTAGGTTGGTGGAGTGTTTGAGAAGTGTGAAGTTCTACTCGGAGGTGTTAGCTGATAGTATTCTTGCTTCCTTGAGTTGTTCTTTGTTGTGCTCTTGTGTTGCGGTTGTGCTTTTGTGTGAGTTTTGTTTGATTGTGTTTTGGTTGTGTTCTTGTTGTGAGTAGTGCCGTTGAGGTTCGTTGTGCGTGTCTATTGGGTAGAAGTTCGAAGTAGTGTGGGAGTAGTGCCCTTAAAAGGTGTGTGTTGCTAGAGCCGTTAAAAGGGAGTTTCGGGAGGTGATGTGATCCTTGTGTTGCGGCGTTATGCTGTGAATTGTGGATTCGTTGCTAGAGCGAGTTGGGTTGTGATTTCGGGGATGAAATCTTTTGAAGTTGTGGAGACTTGTAACATCCCGCCCAACCAAACGTTTTGGAACTCGAGTTCGGGTGATTGAGGCATTTGAAACAGTGTTCTTGAGGTTCCATCGAAGTTCGGGACGTTCGAATTTGAGTTGGGTTGAGTTAAATCACTTTGGGGGTGCATTTGATGATACGTGGGCCGTGTTTAAAGCATTGAGTGATTGAAATTCGGATTTTAGGAGTTTCTTCAATTTCATTTTTCATTTCTCCCTCTCCTCTTCCCCAAACCCGTGTTTGAAGAACCAAAACCCCATTTGGGTCAATCCTTGATTCCGGGAGTTGTAGAGCTCCGATTGACGATCCGTTTCTTGCTACACGCTCGTGGCGGCGAGAGGAAGAGATCGCTGGTCGTGGTTCTGGCTGGGTCGGAGCAGGCTGCTGTCAGTGGAAGAAGGAAGAGCTACGTTTTTTGTGTCTCAGCCAGAAATCTTCAAAACTTCAAACCTCGATTCGGAGAGTTGTAGAGGTCCGATTGATGATCCGTTTCTTGCTATGAGTTCATTGTAATGAGAGGAAGAGATCGCACCCAGAAGTTCTGAATATTTCGGAGTAAGCTGCTGTCGGTGAAGAGGAGGATAGCTACGTTTTTGGTGTCTGAGAGCTTGGTTGTTCGGATTTCTAGAAGAGTTTAGAGCCTCATCTTCTTGTCAGGTGAGGGTTTAGCGTACGATAGGTAGTGTGGTCGGTGTAAGGAGTTACAATTCAGACCTAGAAAAATGTAGGGCCTTGCATGAAACTGAAAGAGAGTAAAAGGGGAAAACTGTTCTGCAATTGATTGTTCTGTGAAATATGTTGTTTTGATGTTTGTTGGATATTTGTTAATTGATGGATTGGTTGATGATTGATGGCTGTTTGTGATGAGTTTGATTGGGGGAATTGATTAACATGGATGATAAATTGATCGAAACTAGTAAAGAGTGATAGGAGGGACGGGTCTGTGAACATGAGAATTATGTATATTATGCTATTGTATCAGGTTGTGGTTGCAGGAGGGTGGTCCTGCCAATGTGGGGTCGCCCTATAAATGATGAACAGGTGGATGACCCTGCCAATGTGGGGTCGTCCAACAAAGGACGTACAGGAGGGTAACCCTACGACTCATGACATGGCTTCCCCTGTACTTGCAGGTGCGGGTGGCCGGTGAGCTAGCCGTTTACCCTTAAACTGTTTGTGTCGTGGGAGGCGTTGAATGTCTTGTGATGTGTGGTTATGTGTGATGTGGGATTACTGAATGATTCGGATTATGTTGGTTTATGTGATGTTGGGTTTGAGATGATGCTATGTGTTGTTGGATGACCTGATGTTATGAGTTGTGTTGGTGGAAGTGGTGCTATGTGGGATGGGGGGTTGATAATGTGATAGTGATATAGTTTTATGACATAGAATTGGATAATGGAATTGGTACATGGAATTGGCTTAGGGAATTAGTAAATGGAATTGGACAATAGAATTGGGTGAAGGATTTGGGGCTTGGGTTGACTGTTTGACATTGCTTGGTTGCTATGCGTGTTTGCCTGGCTTGTGATTGTGCATGTGGTTTGGAACTGGTCGACGATGGAATTGATGTGGGAATTGTTGTTGGACTTAGTGATTGGAATTGCATTGTTGATTTGTGTAATTGATTTGGATTGTGATATGTGGATTGAGGTTTGGAATTGGATTAATGTTGGAAATTGATGGTGGAACTGTTGATGGTCTTGATGATGTGAATTGGATGGATTTGAGGAGAAATTGATGAATGAAATTGGTAGATGAATTTAAGGGATGAATTGAATGAAGTGATTGAATGAAATGTTAGAATCTGAAGGAGCCTGCACTGCCCCCTAAAACTGCACTATGGGTGCTAAGTGCCTCTTCGAGGGAAAGAGGTGCGGTCACGTCTTCAAGGGAAAGGCGTGATTTGTTTGGTTGAGTCAAGTTTACGATTCCTTCAAGGGAAAGGTCTCGTGGTATCCTCCAAGGGAGAGGATGCGTCTTGGACCTCTCCAGGGGAGAGAGGTGCGTCAGGCCGGCAGGGGTGGTGCGGGATAAACTCCTTATGGTGCCTAATGAACTCATCTAGATAATCACTTGAGATACATGTGTGTTGTGTGAGTGTGTGTGTGTGTGTGGCTGGTGTATGTTGTGTGTATTGGATTGTGCTGGTGCAGTGCTTCTAATGAGCTGTGGTTGATGTCGGTAACTGTGATTTGTGAGTTGTGTGGTTGATGGATAAATGTGGGTGCTATTCGTGTTGGAAGGTGTACTGTGGCTAAGTGTTGTATCGTGCGTCTGATGACTCCGTTGATGATGTTGTGTTGGGGATTGATAACTTGAGTACATTGCTGAATTTTATTAATTGTATATACACCGGAGGAGGTAAGTTCTTGTGGAATCACCTAGTGCCATGTTAGGAATTAAAATGAGATTGGCTGTGTCAGATTCCGATGTTGTTTGTGTGTGGAGTTGGGATTGCTCCTAAGCTAGGTTTGGCGCATAGTTAAGCCCAGTGGGTTCACTCAGTTTCATTAGGAAGCTAATTTCCCCCCAGTTTCTCTTTTTCAGGTGTTCGGTTGAGTTCGGAGGAGTTGCAGGTTGGAGTTGTGAAGTGAAGATTAGGAAGCTATTGTGGAGTGACCATTGTTTTAATTTTAGATTTCGGTTGACACTTTTGGGTTGGGAGATTTGTAATCGTTTTGAGTTTTGGTTTCGGATTTCGGTTTTTATGTAATGAAGGCCTTCGGTTGTCTTTGAGCTTTTATTTAAGAGTTGTTTCTATTTCCGCTGCGTTTTACTCCTTTATTTAAATGCTGTATCTCAAGTAGCACTCAAACCGGTTCGACCACGAGTGAACTCGGGTCGGTTTGGGATGGGTGTTACAAGTGGTATCAGAGCTGGTTAGTTGCTGCTATGTTGGTGATTCGTCTCTTCTTCTGGAGGAGTAATTAACCTCAAAGGGAGAGGGGATGAAGCATCGGCACAGGACCGACTTTCCAGGGATTTTCAAACTGTTTTGAAGTGGGTGGGAAGTTTTGAAAGGAAAGTGTTGTGAATTTGAAAGGAAAGTGCTTTGAAATGAAATGTGATTTCTGAAAATTGGTCAACTGAAACGTTTTGTGTCCTCCTGTAGTGAAGAGGGTGTCAGAGTAGTTTGGGAGTGGAAGTGGTAGTAGACTAGGGGTTGGTTGGAAGAGTAGAGCTGTTGTAGATTTTAGCTAGGTTGGTGGAGTGTTTGAGAAGTGTGAAGTTCTACTCGGAGGTGTTAGCTGGTAGTATTCTTGCTTCCTTGAGTTGTTTCTTGTTTGTGCTCTTGTGTTGCGGTTGTGCTTTTGTGTGAGTTTTGTTTGATTGTGTTTTGGTTGTGTTCTTGTTGTGAGTAGTGCCATTGAGGTTCGGTTGTGCGTGTCTGTTGGGTAGAAGTTCGAAGTAGTGTGGGAGTAGTGCCCTTAGAAGGTGTGTGTTGCTAGAGCCGTTAAAAGGGAGTTTCGGGAGGTGATGTGATCCTTGTGTTGCGGCGTTATGCTGTGAATTGTGGATTCGTTGCTAGAGCGAGTTGGGTTGTGATTTCGGGGATGAAATCTTTTGAAGTTGTGGAGACTTGTAACATCTCCGCCCAACCAAACGTTTTGGAACTCGAGTTCGGGTGATTGAGGCATTTGAAACAGTGTTCTTGAGGTTCCATCGAAGTTCGGGACGTTCGAATTTGAGTTGGGTTGAGTTAAATCACTTTGGGGGTGCATTTGATGATACGTGGGCCGTGTTTCAAGCATTGAGTGATTGAAATTCGGATTTTAGGAGTTTCTTCAATTTCATTTTTCATTTCTCCCTCTCCTCTTCCCCAAACCCGTGTTTGAAGAACCAAAACCCCATTTGGGTCAATCCTTGATTCCGGGAGTTGTAGAGCTCCGATTGATGATCTGTTTCTTGCTACACGCTCGTGGCGGTGAGAGGAAGATATCGATGGTCGTGGTTCTGGCTGGGTCGGAGCAGGCTGCTGTCAGTGGAAGAAGGAAGAGCTACGTTTTTTGTGTCTCAGCCAGAAATCTCCAAAACTTCAATCCTCGATTCGGAGAGTTGTAGAGGTCCGATTGATGATCCGTTTCTTGCTATGAGTTCATTGTAATGAGAGGAAGAGATCGCACCCAGAAGTTCTGAATATTTTGGAGTAAGCTGCTGTCGGTGAAGAGGAGGATAGCTACGTTTTTGGTGTCTGAGAGCTTGGTTGTTCGGGTTTCTAGAAGAGTTTAGAGCCTCATCTTCTTGTCAGGTGAGGGTTTAGCGTACGATAGGTAGTGTGGTCAATGTGAGGAGTTACAATTCAGACCTAGAAAAATGTAGGGCCTTGCATGAAACTGAAAGAGAGTAAAAGGGGAAAACTGTTCTGCAATTGATTGTTCTGTGAAATATGTTGTTTTGATGTTTGTTGGATATTTGTTAATTGATGGATTGGTTGATGATTGATGGCTGTTTGTGATGAGTTTGATTGGGGGAATTGATTAACATGGATGATAAATTGATCGAAACTAGTAAAGAGTGATAGGAGGGACGGGTCTGTGAACATGAGAATTATGTATATTATGCTATTGTATCAGGTTGTGGTTGCAGGAGGGTGGTCCTGCCAATGTGGGGTCGCCCTATAAATGATGAACAGGTGGATGACCCTGCCAATGTGGGGTCGTCCAACAAAGGACGTACAGGAGGGTAACCCTATGACTCATGACATGGCTTCCCCTGTACTTGCAGGTGGGGGTGGCCGGTGAGCTAGCCGTTTACCCTTAAACTGTTTGTGTCGTGGGAGGCGTTGAATGTCTTGTGATGTGTGGTTATGTGTGATGTGGGATTACTCAATGATTCGAATTATGTTGGTTTATGTGATGTTGGGTTTGAGATGATGCTATGTGTTGTTGGATGACCTGATGTTATGAGTTGTTTTGGTGGAAGTGGTGCTATGTGGGATGGGGGGTTGATAATGTGATAGTGATATAGATTTATGACATAGAATTGGATAATGGAATTGGTACATGGAATTGGCTTAGGGAATTAGTAAATGGAATTGGACAATAGAATTGGGTGAAGGATTTGGGGCTTGGGTTGACTGTTTGACATTGCTTGGTTGCTATGCGTGTTTGCCTGGCTTGTGATTGTGCATGTGGTTTGGAACTGGTCGACGATGGAATTGATGTGGGAATTGTTGTTGGACTTAGTGATTGGAATTGCATTGTTGATTTGTGTAATTGATTTGGATTGTGATATGTGGATTGAGGTTTGGAATTGGATTAATGTTGGAAATTGATGGTGGAACTGTTGATGGTCTTGATGATGTGAATTGGATGGATTTGAGGAGAAATTGATGAATGAAATTGGTAGATGAATTTAAGGGATGAATTGAATGAAGTGATTGAATGAAATGTTAGAATCTGAAGGAGCCTGCACTGCCCCCTAAAACTGCACTATGGGTGCTAAGTGCCTCTTCGAGGGAAAGAGGTGCGGTCACGTCTTCAAGGGAAAGGCGTGATTTGTTTGGTTGAGTCAAGTTTACGATTCCTTCAAGGGAAAGGTCTCGTGGTATCCTCCAAGGGAGAGGATGCGTCTTGGACCTCTCCAGGGGAGAGAGGTGCGTCAGGCCGGCAGGGGTGGTGCGGGATAAACTCCTTATGGCACCTAATGAACTCATCTAGATAATCACTTGAGATACATGTGTGTTGTGTGAGTGTGTGTGTGTGTGTGGCTGGTGTATGTTGTGTGTATTGGATTGTGCTGGTGCAATGCTTCTAATGAGCTGTAGTTGATGTCGGTAACTGTGATTTGTGAGTTGTGTGGTTGATGGATAAATGTGGGTGCTATTCGTGTTGGAAGGTGTACTGTGGCTAAGTGTTGTATCGTGCGTCTGATGACTCCGTTGATGATGTTGTGTTGGGGATTGATAACTTGAGTACATTGCTGAATTTTATTAATTGTATATACACCGGAGGAGGTAAGTTCTTGTGGAATCACCTAGTGTCATGTTAGGAATTAAAATGAGATTGGCTGTGTCAGATTCCGATGTTGTTTGTGTGTGGAGTTGGGATCGCTCCTAAGCTAGGTTTGGCGCATAGTTAAACCCAGTGGGTTCACTCAGTTTCATTAGGAAGCTGATTTCCCCCCAGTTTCTCTTTTCAGGTGTTCGGTTGAGTTCGGAGGAGTTGCAGGTTGGAGTTGTGAAGTGAAGATTAGGAAGCTATTGTGGAGTGACCATTGTTTTAATTTTAGATTTCGGTTGACACTTTTGGGTTGGGAGATTTGTAATCGTTTTGAGTTTTGGTTTCGGATTTCGGTTTTTATGTAATGAAGGCCTTCAGTTGTCTTTGAGCTTTTATTTAAGAGTTGTTTCTATTTCCGCTGCGTTTTACTCTTTTATTTAAATGCTGTATCTCAAGTAGCACTCAAACTGGTTCGACCACGAGTGAACCCGGGTCGGTTTGGGATGGGTGTTACAATAGCTGCCCAGAACCGCCAATCTGATTGTGCTTCAGCTGCCCAGAACCGCCAAATAATAAGACATGTGGCGGTTAAAACCACCAAAAATATAATAACAATTGTGGCGGTTATAACCGCCAGTAATATGATAACAATTGTGTACAACCGCCACTGTACAATATTTGTGGCAACTCTTTTTTTGGCGTCTCTTGGCAATGTGTCATCGTTGTTTGGTTTATCGTCCTGGAGTTTTAGCTGTTTGCACACGTGTCATTTGACGAGCTAGGGTGTTTCTTCTTTCAGCGTCATGTGTAAATGACTGTTCCATGCCCCAGTGTTCGATTCCTCCCACGTGTGTGGACAGCTTGTCTTGGAAGCCACTCTAACACGTACGGCGGCTTCTCTTTCTCCTTGGGGATTGAAGAATTTGTGCCGCCCGCACGTGTGAGCGACTAGGGTGATGACATGTGTCACATCCGCTTCTACTTTTCAGAGGGGCGTGTGGATGAGGGCTACGTGACACTCATGCGTCGGTGCGACACTTCGGTTGCCCACGTCACGTGTATAAAAAACCTGGAGTTTGTCTCTATTTTCCCCACTTCTTTCTTTCACTAAGTCTTCAGCTCTCGAACGCTGAATACTCAAGTTCCAACGCTCTGCTCTCATTTTCTTCTCTATTCGTCGGAGTTTCTACCGCCGTTTGTGAAGATGTCCTCTGGCTCTGACGCTGGTGAGTTTCCTTTTTTGCTTGCCTCTCTCTTTTCCTTTTTTAATTTCCTGAGTGTCTGTCTTCTCTTTCTTTCTTCTCTTAGTTTTCTTTTGAGTGGTTGCTTCTTCTCTCTTCTAGAAAGTTTGTCGAAATGGGTCGTCAACCCTTCTGTAGATCCTGACTACCCATCATCGTCGGAGCAGGCTGCTTCTTCAAGTTCAGCGTCGACCTCTGCTTCTGTTAAGACGACTCGAGCTCCTTCGCCTCATTTCCGCTGCCCGAGCCTTTGGTCTCCCCTCTTCAAGACAATTTGCTGAACTTTGCTCAGCGTCTGGAGAGTGGAGAGTAACTTCAATTTTTCCCATGGAGGAGATCACTGGGTTATCTTGGCCCCACGAATCTCAGAGGAATCTGATTTCTGAGGGACGGGGGGACAATCACGAATCTAGGGTTTCCCCTCTCGGGGGATCCCAGACCCTCGACGCATCCCTGAAGATGCGTTTGTTCCTGGGACTAATCAGGTGGACGCTGATAGCCCTGAGCCTCGTGACCCCATGAGCTACCCCTTAGAGGGGCCTTGGGTGTACGTAGACGAGGGCTCCGATGAGGAAGCGCGTCCTCCATCTGATCTTCAGCTACATCAGGCGCGTTAGATAAATTTAAGGGTCGCCTGCATGTCTTTGCTTCTTTTCAAAATGGATTTGAGCGGGGGTCCACGGCTTCGAGATGGAGCTTGGCAGTTCTTCTTGCGGTTGGTACACCGTCGTTCCATGGCGTACTATCTGGGAGGTTCGGGCTCCTAGTTTGACGAGTCGCGTCGTTGGGCCGACCTATTTTCCTTATCCTTCTGTTCGCCAGATACTCAGTTAACTAGTTACTTGCTTATAAACGGTTAACTAGTTATCAATATAAAAAAAATCATGTTAACTAGTTATCCCAAAAAATCAGGTTAACTGGACGTCGTCGAAGTTTGGTCGGTTGCCAGAAAATTCAATAGAGTCTTGCCGGAAAGTCACCAGAGACCGGCGGCCGGTCACCAGAGACTTGCCCTAAAATATGGAGGGTTCAATTTAAATATAAATAATTTAATTATTTGTGTAATATCTTAAATACTACTAACAATCTAGACCGTTAGATCGGTCAATGAATCAAACATGATCTAATGGTTGATTGAAAGGGTTGGACCTAGTTATTAGACACAGATCAGTTGCCTTTCTTTTCTTCCTGCACCTCTTCGTCCAACTTCTCAACCACTACCCTCTCGCTCAACAGTCTGAACACCTCCTCCGCTCACAAGGTTCAAGATCAATGTGGATGGGACTCTCTCCGTTGGTCTATGTGGTGCTAGCGGTCTGGTGGTTCGCGATCACCTCGGGGGAGTCCTCTTTGCGATAGGTATTTCCTATCCGGGTATTTCTAACCCTTTCTTGGTTGAATTACTAGCTGTTCGTGATGCTTGCATCCTCTGTCAGGATTTGGGTTGGTCTGAAGTCGATATTGAAGGAGATGCCATGGAGGTCACGCGGGTGGTTTCGAGCCGGCTCTTTCTCTCTCGGGATGGGGGTTCTCTCGTAGCGGACATTTGCAGCTTGCTGGACTTGCTTCCTCAGATCCGACTTCTTGCGGTCCCTCGGCAAGCTAACATGACAGCCCATTATGTGGCTCGTCATGCGATTCGTAGCCTCACAAGCTGGGGCATAGTTAACATTACGACATGAGTGTACCCTTAATTTTTTAGAATGCATGATTATCTCCCGCGCTCCTATGAGAGTTATCTAATGAAAAAAAAATCTGGAAAACCCGCCCTGCAAATAAGCAACCGAGAAGAAGTAAAACGTTCCAGGTGGTAACCCTTCAGGTAGCCGCAAATTATTGACGGTGCCATAGTTTTGTATTATTCAAAAAGAAACAACTAATCTTTGTCTATAATAATAGTTAATAGAGAGGCTGCCCTATTATCTCCCCGTATGGCCTTGCATTAGACCAACCAACTCTCTAAAGTTTATTTTATTCTGACAGCAAACTAACAAATAACTCTCTCAAACCAATAACCAACAAAGAATTCCAACATTGCCACTGACGAATCCTTTTCTGTCACATTATACCCTCTCAATTCAAATATTAGTTTGGTTTCTTTACCTCTGGATATTTTAACCCATCACGTTTTGATATGGTGGCCAGTTCAACTTAGTTGAACCATTTTGATTCTATATAAAACAATTATCAGCCAAAGCAAAACATAAAATATAGAATGCAAAAATAAAAAGAAAACCAAAGCAGTCCAATAATTTTGTTAATATATGGCTTAATTCCAACTAGTACATGGAATCACCACCTGTGACAATCTATTCAACTTGACTTCCTCGGGAACCCATGAAAAAAATTTGTAGCTAACAAAATAAATAAACCCCCTCAAAATTAAAAAATTGAAATAAAAATCATCTCAAGAAATAAACACCCTTTTGCTTTCCAAACTTTTGTGCACATTTTTTTACTGAGACCCAGCACTTTTTAAGGTGTCACGGCGCTGGTACTCGTAGGAGTAGCCCTGGTTTCTGTAGGAGGAGTCTGCCCATCCGAACCTTTTGACGGATCATCCGACGACTGCCGGATCCCATCGTCAGTAGTCTCCCCTCTGTTAATCTCCTCGATCATCCGCACCACGTCCACCATCTCTGGCCTCTGATCAGGGACAGTCGAGACACAAGTCATTGCAATCTGCAGCAGCTGGACCATCTCATCCTCAATGTTGTTGTATCTCATTAGCTCAACGTCAAACACCTCTGCCGTCCACTCCTCTCTGACCACGGACTGCACCCACCTCGGCAGGTCGATCCCTTCCTCGCCTAAGGAGGCCTGGTTGGGGGCTTTACCCGTGAGGAGCTCCAGGAGCAGAACGCCGAAGCTATAGACATCTGACTTGAATGTGACCTTACGAGTCTCAACTACTTCAGGGGCACGGTAGCCTGCCACTCGGCTGGGAGGGGTGGATGTGCCGAAGAGAGGGTTGAGGCCGTAATCAGAGACTGCAGCATCATGGTCCTGGCGGAGGAGAATGTTGGAGGATTTGATGTTTCCGTGAGGAACTTTGCCTGCTTCGTGGAGGTGGGCTATCCCCTTTGCTGAGCTCACTGCTATCCTCATTCTGTTGTCCCAGTCCAATGGTGTTCTCCCTGAACCTCTGCTGCCTGCAAAAGTAAAAATAGAACCGAATCCAAACGATTAAACCCGTGATTTTGGCTCTAATTCATTATCCAAGATTAGATGTTGAAATCCAGTATTCCTTTGCATGCTGCTGCTCCACTTCACTGAATCCAAAACTTATAGTCACTAGGCGCCAAGACCATTTAAAATTTGACAGTACAGTTGCCTACTTTCACTCACTGACTACTTTGACCAGCTATTAACAAAGGCTTTCTACAACCACATGGAAATCCATCAATGCCAGGGACCAAAAGTGGTTATTAGTTCAACAAGTGGTGGCACATATGTAGTCTTTTTCCGGTCCTACTACCCCTAAAGCACAAATTTAATATAATACCAAGAAATTAAAGAAATGTGAAATGTGAACTGTGAAGGACGGTAACGACTCACGAAGCAACTTTAGCTTATCAAGCAAAGGATACGAATATTGTAACCCATCATTTTGTGTCAAACAGCTTCTATTTGTTTAGCTAAAGTTGTGGAGGGAGTGAGTGAGGCTACAAAGTCTGAACTGGTGGCAAACAAAGCACAGTTTCCCAAATCAATATGGTCAACAACAACAAAAAAAAAAAAAACACAGCCCATGTTCACGGGCGAAGAGAACAAGAAATCAACACATACACACACACACACAAAAAAGTGGATAGGTCAGGGAGCTCAGCTCGTTCAGACTTGGACTCAGTGCGGAGCTTCTGGACCCCATTACCATTTTAGCAAGAAAAAAGGAAAAGAAAGCAATTCCACCATTGAATCTCAAGTCCTCCTCAGTCCATTTCCACTCTGGAACAGTGGGCAGAACTAAGAGCGAAATATATAGTCCAAAAAAAAAAAAAGGTACGAAATTTACTAATCGGAAAATCCTTCTCAAGTGCGGTAAGTTAGAAGGTAAGTTTTGTCGTTATTATTAAAAAGAAAACGAAAGAGAAAAAGAGGCCGAAACAGAATAACGTCGGTGGCGCCATTTGTTTAATTATTAGGCAATGGGCAAAAGTGAAAGATAAAGGAGGCTGGTGGCCGGAGTAATTGTTTCTCTGTGGTGGCCAAATCATGAGCTCTCATGGCAGACACATTTGTCTAAAATACACAATTTTTATGAAATATATATGAAAAAAAGGCATAACTAATATTATGAAAAGCCAAATAAGAAACTGGCCAATCATATTGCTTAGACCTCACTCTAAGAATGTTTTTCTTGCTCCAACCAGTGGGCAGAACAAATCAATTATTTAATTTAAAATCTCATTTGATTTCATGTATTTAAAATTTAATTAATATACCACTAATGCCAACCAACATTCCAGCGTTATGATGTCATTCCTTTAAATAACAAAAAAAAAATGAAAAATTTAAAACACAGCAGCATTCTTCGTCGTCACTATAACCTACCTAACCCATTAAATATGGATGGATATTTAATATTTAACGTCTATAATGTTAAAGTCTATAAGTTTTGTATCACACTGTCAAAAACCAGGTGATAAATTATTATAGACCTAAGTATCATTATCAACTATCAAATATTTACTGGAAAAAAAAAAACTATCAAATATAATATTAATTCCTAGGTGTAAAATACAGCTGGGATAAGGCCTATTTATTTATTTTGTCAAACAGACTCCTCCCGATAAAGAAAAATAAATAAAAAAAACCTACTAATAAAGACGCAATTAGGTGACAATCAATTATCCCCCATTCGCTTCCCCCCGGCATTTAATCAATCAATATCATCTTATCAATTATCTCCTGTTCAAAATAATATCTCCAAGGAAATTTAATTTTGAATCGAAATTAAATATAATTAACCAAAAAACTGTTTAAATAAACAAGGAAGAAATTTCAATACCGTGGAGAAGAGCGGACAAGCTGCCGGCGGCCATGTAATCGGAGACGATGAGCTTCTCATCTTTGGAGAAGTAAAACGCCCTGAGCGGAACCACATTTCCTTGCTTAATCTTCCCCACCACTTCCATTTGCATCTCGAACTCTTTTTTCGTCACTGCCACGTCTTTCAGCCTCTTCACTACTACCGTAGTCCCGTCTTCCAGTACCGCCTTGTACGAAGTTCCGACGCTTCCTTTCCCTAGAACCTCAGCCGAAGCTCTCAACAGATCTTCTAGGTCGAAGCTGTAGATTCCCCCTTCGAAGAACACTAGCTTGTTCCTTTCCACGTCTGCCGACGCGCCGGTGATGTCGTCCTTCGACGACGAGGTTCCGGCTTCCACCGGTACAGCACGTGCGGCTCCAACTGGCTTTGGTGGTTTTGGAGACTGCTGCCTCTTTTTCTTCCGGAGGCAGCAGAGGAGAAAGAGGAGGAGTAAGAAAAGGGCTAGTACCGCACCTACTGAGATTAGAACAATTGCTAAGGTGGAAAGCTTTTTCGATTTCTTGTGTTTTGGAAGGACTGGTTCAATCGTTGAAGGAGCTGGACTCGGAGAAGGGAAGAACGGAGTGCAGGGAGGCAATGGTCCGCCACACAGATCTAAATTCCCGGAAAATGCAGCTGCAGGGAATCTCTGCAGATTTCTAGGGATTGAACCGTTGAGATTGTTGTTCGAGACATTGAACCCTACCAAATTAGAAGATATGCTAGGCAAAGGACCCGAAAACCGGTTGTTCTCTAGAAACAGACCTGTCAACTGAGTCCAATTGTTGACGGAGAATGGGATCGGACCAGTAAAACTGTTGGACGAGAGGTCAAGACGACCCAGCCTAGTCAAGCGAGTAACGCTCGCGGGGAATCCGCCGGAGAAGGCGTTGTTCTGCAAGTAGAGGCTGCGGAGGAGAGTCAAATTGGAGAAATCGGGAGGGATCTCGCCGGACAAACGGTTGGAGCGGAGGCTCAACACTCTGAGCTGCGACAGCTTTCCAAGCGTGTTCGTCGGAATCGGCCCCACCAGGTCGGCTCCCGGGAGACGGAGAGTGTGGACGGCGGACTGATTTGCGTCGCATCCGACTCCAACCCAGCCACAAGCCGAAGCGTTCTGGTTCCACTGAAGACGATATCCGTGAGGAATCTTGGAGATAAAATCAAGGAGAGCTTGCTTGTCCTCCAATGGCTCAGCCACCACTCCGCCATTGTTGAACAGTACCACTGCCAGGAGAAACCAAGCTAGGAATACAAAAACCCTCGCCATTAATCCCCCCAAATTGAGAAACAGGATGAAGACAATTGAAAGAGGAAAAAGTCGATCGAGTGATCTGCTTCAAGAGTGATTCTGGTGACTAATCCGGTGATTTGCTCTACCGGCAGCTTCCGGGTGAAATTCCATTAGAAGCGCAGAGTGCGCTATGGAATGATGATAAAAGGAAAGGGAAGAGAGAGAAGGGGAAAGGCTGTGGAGGAAGAAAAGGAATCACGAGAGTGGAAGAGCACAAAAGTGGAAGAAAATTAAGTAAAATAAATAATAAGGAAAAAGGCAAAAAGCTAATTAGGAACCTTAAGCTCTCTCCTTAGCTGGCACTGCTAATAACGTTTTCCAACCAAAATATATTTTGACCTCGGTCCAGCATAAAAAATTTACGTTTTTTTTTTTTAAATATACATTTGTTAATACTTTTTTTTGGTAAATAGTCCAACGGGCTAGTTGAGCGGGCCACGGGTCGGGTTAATTGGGTTAGTCGGGTCACGGGTTCATTTGATTGCGGGTTCGTCGGGTCACGGATTCATCTGATTGCGGGTTCGTCGAGTCACGGATTCATCGGGTTGCGGGTTCGTCGGGTCACGGGTTCGTCGGGTTGCCCATCGGGTCAGAAACTATTTGCAAAGAAAAAAGATATTATAATTTTTTTTGGTGGAAAAGTAAGGCATCCTTACGTATTATTAATAATCAAACGCGGAATACAAGAACCCACAAGATCATAACGCAGCCAGTGCTGCAGAGAGAGAACAGGAAACTCAAAAACATGAATGCCAAGGCCAAGCGAGTGACCTAAGTTGGCTAAGTGGTCCGCTGCACAGTTTGCTTCGCGGTAAATATGGTGGACTGAGACTTGCCAGTCACGAGAAGAGAGCTCATAAAATTGCTCAACAAGGCTGGCATGCTGACTGTTGACAGTCTTGGGCTTAGTCAGCATGGCAACCGCAGCTTTTGAGTCAGTCTGGACCCTCAACCTCCTAATGCCCTTACTCCACGCCAGCTTCATGCCCTCAACAATAGCCCGGAGCTCCGATCTCATAATAGAACACACGCCAAGATTAGCAGAGAAAGCAGCAATGAAATTGCCATGATCATCCCGAATAAGGCCTCCTGCAGCAGAGCTAGTCGGGTTCTTATAGAGGGAGCCATCAGAGTTCAGAGAAAACCATCCTTCCTCGGTCGGCCGCCACCCAATCAATTGAGCCTGCCGAGCTATACTCGGCGCTTCTCGACTCGCTTGAAGGGCCTTCCAGCTCGACGAGTAATGATGGATCCAGAACTTAGCCTAACCACAAACCTCAGACACCGACATAGTCTCATCATGGAACACCAGGCGATTTCTACGCCGCCAGAGTAACCAGGCAATGACCCCAAATGATAGGCAGGACCCTCGGTCTCCAATACCTTTAGTCCACCACTCGGAGAAGGTGGCGTTAGCGACCACATCATCCAGAGCTTGTGGGAGCAGCCTCCTCCAAACACTCTGCGCCAAGCTACAAGAGCGGAGCACATGTTCAACGTCCTCGCAATCTCCATGACATTCCAGGCAGATCGCATCAGGTGCAATGTGGCGCCGTCTCCTTTCTTCATTCGTCATGAGCTTTCCATGAGCCACCAACCAAAGGAAATGTTTAATTTTAGCCGGACCCTCCCACGACCAGACCTTGCTCCAAGTTGCTCCAGAATCGCACGGCTCGATGTCCTTAATGAGGAGATAGGCGGACTTAACCGAGAAGCAACCATTCGCCTCCAAACCCCAAGCAATAGAATCCTCACCAAGCCGAGCACATGGTGGCGTCATCCCAATAATCTGCACGACAACATCATTAGGTAAGCATCCTGAAAGAACATCCAAATTCCAATTTCCGTCGGGAAGGACAAAATCAGAAACAGCAAGGGAAAAGTCAACTCCCTAATCAGTAAGGGCGAAGTCACGCAAGATGATTCCACTATCGAGCCATCGACCAGTCCAAAACCGAGTCTTCCGACCATTCTTGATACTCCAATGGATACCCTGAAGCGTAAAGTTCCAAACCTTCAGAACACCTCTCCAAAGGGCGAGAAGCTAGTTTTCCTCTTAAGAGTGAAGCCAATCTCATTGCGGACTAAGTATTTGGAAACCAGCACTTTTGCCCAGAGCTCATCTGGTCTAGTAATAATACCCCAAGCGACCTTCATTAAGAAGGCTTGATTCAGCTCCCTAGCGCTTCGCAGACCCAGGCCACCCAAACTCTTAGGCTTGCAGACAGTCTCCCAGTTAACATTATGCAGCTTCCTGACACCATTGGACGAACCCCAGATAAAATTACGGATCTTCCTATCAATCTTATCACAGAGAGAAACAGGTAGAAAAGCCGTCTGCATGATGTAACAAGGCAAAGAATTAAGAACCGAGGAAGCAAGAGAAACCATGCCAGCCAGAGAAAGGTTATCTGCTTTCCGTCCTGCCAGGCGAGAATCCAGCCGATCAAGCAAATAGTCGTACGTGTGCTTAGTAACCCTACCATGGAGGATAGGGACCCCCAAATACCTCCCCAAGTCTGAGGTGGCAGCAATACCAAGCACCTCAGACACATCCGCCGCAACCCTAGAAGGAGTGTTCTTAGAGAAAAATATTCTTGATTTCTCCTTACTCACACTTTGACCCGACGCGTCACAAAAACGATCAAGAATGTCTGAGACAACACGAGCTTGGCTGGTCGAAGCCTCACTGAAAAGCACCAGATCATCTGCAAAGAAACAGTGCGAGAGCGGGGTGCCACCCTGAACCAGGCAAATAGGCTTCCAATAGCCAAATCCCACAGCAGAGGAAATCATGCGGCTCAACCTCTCAATACACAGAGTGAACAGATAAGGAGACAGAGGGCAACCCTGCCGAAGTCCTCTAGACGGGGCGAAATGATTGGAGCAGCCACCATTCCACAAGATCTGAAAGGAGGGCGAAGCGACACATCTCATAATAACCTCCACGAGGTGATCTGGGAAGCCGACGAGGGAAATAGTATCACGAACAAAGCCCCAGTCGATTTTGTCATAAGCCTTAGCCAGATCAATCTTAATAACCATGCAATGTTTTTTCCCTTTCTTAGAGCGAAGAGAGTGAACGACTTCTTGAACCACCAAGATATTATCCATAATATGTCTGCCCGGCACAAAACTGGTTTGGGACGGATGCGTCAGACCCGGCATCAAGCCCTTTATCCTGTTAGCAATGCATTTTGAGAGAGACTTGTAGGCAACGTTGCAGAGACTAATCGTACGAAAATCGCTAAAAACCTCTGGATTTAGCTTCTTAGGAATGAGAGTGATCAGAGTACCATTGATGGAGTCAATCAACTGCGGAGAGCGGAAGCATCTGCTAATAAACTCTGCAAAACTCGGGCCCACAACCTTCCAACAATGCTGGAAAAATATAGGGCCGAAGCCGTCCTTTCCAGGCGCCTTCAAAGCCCCCATGCTCCGAACAGCTTCGTTGATTTCACTAAAGAACAGCGGACGGCTAAGGCAGTCGATGTCCGAACCCTGAATCAAGCCAGAGAAACCCACCAAGCCACTGCTCGGCCCGTTCTGCACAGAGTAGATGGCATCCAAATGCAGAACCGCCATGTCAAGCAGAGATTGTTGGTCTTCGATCCACCTTCCACTAGAATCTTTGAGCCGCTTAACACGATTAACAGATCTCCTCTTGAGAGCAGCCAAATGGAAAAACTTCGTATTCCTATCACCATCCACAACCCATTTAGACCTTGATTTCTGAACCCAGGCGCTTCCTCCTGCCAGAGAGTGAGCTCTAATTTGGAACGTACAAGACCCTCCTCCTGGAGATTCACATCGCTAGGGTTGGCAGTCGATCTGTTTTCAGCTCTGACCAACATATCCATGAGGCACTTCTTCCGTTTAAAAATATTACCAAAGACGTTCTTGTTCCATTTCTTCAGGTCCGAGGACAAACCCTGAAGTGCACCAGGAAGATCGGAACCTGCATCAAATTTATTTTTAACAAACAGATTGAAGGACGGATGGGATAACCAAACAGATAAAAAACGAAAAGGCTTCGGATTGGAAGAGAACACCTGGAAATGCGGACAAAGAACGATAGGACGGTGATTCGACTTGAGCTTATGAAGATGCAGGATGGAAGACTCTGGCAGCATATCAATCCAAGCATCATTAACAAAGGCTCTGTCAATCCTGGTAAGAACCCTGTTGTGGCTCCAGGTAAAACGAGGCCCCGAAAAGGGAAGATCAGACAGACGACAAAGATCAATAGTGTCAATAAAGGATTTGCTACGCCGACGCTCAAACGGAGTGCCTCCCAGCTTATCATCCTCAGAAAGAATGGCATTAAAATCACCAATGACCGCCCAGGGAGCAGCTTGATTCACCGAAAGCCTCTTAAGCACATCCCAGAGGAGAACACGAGATGTAGCTCTAGGACTAGCATAAACCGCGGTCAGAAAGAAGAAAGAGCCATCCGCCAGAGCACCTCTAGCATGAACAAACTGATGACCAAACTCCAAAATGTCGAGAGAGACAACAAGAGGGTCCCAAAGAATCCAAACACCACCCGAGAACCCGACGGCGTCAGAACGAAAAGAAGAGGCGAGTCCCATCTTGCGAGTGACTTCCTCAGCTTTACGACCACTGATTTTCGGCTCCACAATCACTGCAATCGAAAAATTCACAGCACTAACATAAGATTTAAAGGACGTGATAAACGATTTACTAGCTGCCCCACGACAATTCCAAGAGAAAATATTTGTAATCGGCATAAAGAAAAGTAGAGAGGACTCCCTGAACAAACGAAACAAAGGAAACAACACTAAACTCCTCCAGCCGAAGGAGCTGTTGACACCTGGCCCTTGAAGGAGACGCCCAGCGGGAGAGAAGGAATTCCAAGCTTGGGCTGCTGCAGAGGAGTATGAGATCCGGATCCTTTGGTGGGTCGACCCGGTCCATGTCCGGAGGGAGGAGCCGCCGAAGAAGCCTTTCCAGGTGCCTTAGCAATTTTCTTAACAGTAGCCTTATCTGAGCCCAAAGTAGGAATCGACCCATTTTTGCTATCACTGGCTGACTCCCCGCGGGCCACAACTTTACTCACTTTAACCTGAAGCTGGATATTGGGCTCAGACTCAATCTCCATGGGGACAGAACTCTCCTCACAGCCCAAAGGGATGGGAACCCCTCCAACGGCTTGCACATTACTTTCACGATTTTCCTTATTCTCCTCCCCTAAAATCGGCTCAGCTTGATTACCTTCCTCATTATGAGGGATCTTATCACCATCAATGCTTGGAGAATCAAAATCAGCAAGAGCATTAAATTGATTACCAAAGGAGGGATCAGCAGCCGGCGGCGACGAAGGCGGCGGAGCAGAGGACACCGGCACCGTCTTCTTTCCACGGCGACCAGCTCTTGAGACCTTCATCCAGGGCCCGAAGTCTTCCTCAACTTCAGGGCGAGGATCCTCAACTCCCTTGTTTTGGAAGATTGGTTTAAAGACCATATCACCAGGAGCCTCCACCTTCGTCTCCTCCTCCTTATTCTGACACTGGTCTTGAACATGGCCAAAACAGCCGCACGAGTAGCATATAGTATGCAAACCCTCGTACTCAATGCGACGAACTCTCCTACGCAAGCGATACTTGGAAAGTAGAGGCTTGGAGAGGTCAACTTCAACACAGATTCGAGCAAAGTTACCCCGTGATCCTCCCATGGTGGTGAGGTCGAGCCTAACCGTCTTTCCAATCCTGTTCCCGATAATAGTCAAAATCGCTGCATCAAAGTATTCGAGGGGCACACCGGGGAGCCGAACCCACACCCTCAAGGTTGAGATTGGTGAATCCTCAGGTTGAAAGTAAGGTCTCCAGTTTTGGATCACCACATAGTGATCTCCAACCATCCAAGGGCCTCCAAACATCGCACGTTCATAGTCCCCAACCGTATCAAATTTGACGACATAATAGCCCCACCCAACATCACACACTTCAATTCTGCCCTTCTTTGCCCACAGTTGAGGGAGTTTGCGGCTCATGAAAGGAAAATCAAAGCTCTTCCCCAACGTGCTCACAATAATAGCATTCTCGAACTTTCGCCGCACCCTTATCTTCTCCACCTCCGGAATACGAATTGTCGGACAACGAGGATCATCCTCTGATTCGTCCACATCCGACTCATCAGAGTCAACCCAATAAGAATCCCCCGCCATGGAACTCACACCACCAGTGACCTTGTCCTTAAAGGAGGCCCCCCAGATCGGGGACGACGACAGATCCTTTTCTTCAGAACTACCGGACGACCGTTGAGCACCCCCGACGTCATCCATCCGGGCCCTTTTCACCACCTTCGTCGGCGTAGACTCGCCCGTTCGGCCCGCCGGCACAGGATTTTCGATCATAAGCAAAAAGACAGAGAGCGAAATTTTTTTTCGAAAGCTTCTCTTAATCTGCCAGTTTCTAATGGAATTTTGCCAATTTTGCCAAAAGATATAATAATTTGTTGTCTAGTAAAACATGGGATTTATATATGTGATAATATACCCAAAATTTTTATAGATATACGAAAAATGAGAATCAAAAGTTGAACACAAGTCTTAAGTTTAGAGAAACTTTATTTTGAGAACATTTAAAGTAATGAAAAAGGTAATTTCTCATCTCATCTCCATGTAAGCTTTATGCCATGATATACCCAAAATCCTAACTCCTATATCCTAATACACTAAACTTTATAGTGTATTATTCCTAAATTGGAATTCACTAAAATCTATTACACATTATAATGTCAAGCGTGTGATAGATAAACTAAGTTTTAAACTCTATCAACATATCTTAAACTATATTTTCATCCTAACAATTAACCCTAAGTCATAATGAATTCTATCAACAAAACCCTGAAACCAAATACACTAAACTCTATAACGAGTTATCCTTGAATGGCTCAACCTTAAACCCTAGATACAAACATCCAAAGTTGAATAGAATTGAATATGATTTAGAATTTAACAATGATGTCACGACCGGAAAAAAATTAGAAATTTATCTTTATATCAGTTTGGTTCGAATAAAAATAAGGCAAACTGGTGAGGTTTTCTATTGCCAGTCGGACTAGTAAAAGTGTATAACAAAATAGAACAATGATTAAACCTTATAACCATTGAACCTTTTTAATTTGTTTTATGACTTGTCTGATCCAGATACATTGGTTCAAAGTGTAAAGTTTAAAGTTTAAAGTTTACCATTTATCATTTATAGTTTGAACATGCTAGTAAATATGATGAGTTATATATGTTTATTAATCATATACTAATTATTAGTTTATTATTTAACCTGTTATAATTTTAGAGCATGATTATAATGCTCAACTAGATTATATAAAATTTGAGTAATAATAAGAAAAAATGTGAAAAAATAAGAGAGTGGGAAAAGTGGTGGAAAATAGAAAATACTAGCTTTTGTACCTACCGCCCTATGGGCGGTGCTGTTTCACCCATTTGTTTGATATAATAAGAACAAAAAAAATTCAAATATAATTAATTATTAATTATTATTCTTAATTTTTGAGTCATTGTATTATTACTCACAATTTCAACACAAAATATTGTATTATTACTCACAATTTCAACACAGAATTTCAATGAGTATTTTTTTACCTTAGAGATTAGTTTGACTATGATTATTTTATTATGTATTTTTACATTAAAATAATATGTTTATATTCTGAAATTTGTAATCAATGATAAAATTTATTTATCAATATTTTGGCTTAGATGTTGGAAATATATTTTTTAACGGTTAATTTTTTAATAATCTTAGAGTTTATTAACCGAATATTCAATTTAATTGAATAAAATAAAGTAATTTCAAAAACCAATTTAGCCTTATCTAGACCTCATTTATTCAGCTAGTTTGTTATCAAACTCAGTATTCATAAACTTCATTCATACCTTAAAGGTTGCTTAGAGGTAAGTTGGTGATGAAAATCCTAAGACGCTAAGTTCGAAACAATAACTTATCTAGAAATACGTCATTTAAATATAGGAAATGTAATATTTGAGGATGAAAAGTTTCATTATAAATAGAAAGCTCATATGTAGTCCGCAAAACCTCATGACAACAAATAATCATGATCGTAATTTCGTCGCTTACTGGTATAGTGCGCCACCGAAATAATACTGCCATGAAAGACCTAGTTGATACTCATTAATATATATTGACAAATTTATGTACAAAAATATTTTATTGTTTAAAATTTAGTTCATGAGATTTTGAAAAGAATAAATGTGATATATAAAATATAACATCATTTTTATATAGACAATGTATATGAACTATTAGTTAAATAAATGAGATATTATAGTTAACAATACTTACAATCATATTAGACAATATATCTAATAGAGTTCACAAATAACCATATATGCATGATACCATCAATGCATCCATATAAACATTGTCATCTCCGCCCTCTTGTCATTTCAAATATACACAACTCACTTATCTCTATCATCACAAAAAGTCTACCTTATGAAGTTCCAAACTTAGACTTTAAGGTGTTCATATGCACTTCCAATTGTCATAACAACGACGAAAGAGGTGAAATCATTGGTCATGAAGCTGCTAAAGTTGGTAGTGGCTCTTGGAATAGTTGGTACTCTTGATTTAAATGGTTATCCATGTATATTTTTTATTTTACAATTCCATGGAGATTGATCAATGAACTCATCCACCAATTACTGCAAACCCAATGGAGTCATTGTTGTTGCCTTGGACGCAATGGCCGAAACAATCTCAAATATTATTATTGTGTGATGAACATAATGACTCGATCTCTCTCGTTGCAGAGATTTGAGTCGCCAAATTTTGACTCGTTATAGATCGTGATGGTTGGAGATGGGAGAATGAAAAACGTATTGCTTTACGTATTAAACTCGAGAATGAATAGAGCCTACTAAAGATGAAGATTATAGATGAAGGGGTTTGGTTGGATCGAAATGAGTTGGATCTAATGATTGAGTGTTTGATAGCATGGAATTTTAAAATTATTGTTTTAGTTGACGTGGTTGGTCCTAATATTTTGGATGGCAAATTGAACAAAAGTGGACGAAATACCGATCTCTTCCTAAATCAAACTTGAGTCATTGATGTGTTAAATATGAAAGTTTAAGTGACCAATATTATAGATTGCCTTAACTTGAATGACCAAAAATTTTATCAACCAAATTATTAATTAGCTCTTAAGAGCATTTATTAAGAGTTAATATAAATTTTATTTTTTATTTAAAAATTTAGACGTGGTGGAAAATTGAGAGAATAGCTTTGTCCTATGTGGCACAAATAATGGAATGATCTCATATAGATTATTTTAAGATAAGATTAAGATAAGATAAGAAAAAAAGAGGGAAAATGAGAGAAATAAAAAGGTTCATAAAAAAAGAGGAAAAAGGAGGTGGAAATAAAAAAAATAGAGGGAAAACGTGGGAAAGAGAAAAGAAGAGGAAAAAAAGAGGAGGGAAATAGAAAAGAAATGGTCGGTTGGTATAAGGGATTGAGAATTAAGGGAAATATAAAAATAGGAGAATGGTGGAAAAGTGTTTGTTAAAAGTTGGAGAATGTTAAATTAACTTGTTTGATATGTATATTTGGTAAAGAAAATAGTAGGGGAAGACAATGAGACCCATTATTCTATTAGGGGGAAGTTAGAATTTCTGGTAAAAGTAGAAATTGTCAGAATACATATTCTGGAGGCAATCAAAAACTCTAGGTATCTGAAATACAAAAACCCAGCTCCATTAGATAGTAAACAAACAAGGATATCTCAGAATACAGAGTTTTCAACAAACACAACTGGATTTCCCATATACCAAACGACCCCTAGGAAAAAAGAGAGGGGAAATATGAAAAATTTAATATGTGATTATTTTATTAAGTATTTCTTTACACATTATTATAATCATATATTTTTTTAAATATTTTTTTGAAAGATTATATATTATATAATAAGTTAAAATGTTACATTTCAATTAGAATTTTCATACAAGCTTAGGAAAAATGTGTGTATTTAATAAGGTCAATCGGGTTAGTCGGGTTGCGGGTTCATCCGGTTGCAGGTTAGTTAGGTCGCGGGTTAGTCAGGTTGCGGGTTCATCGGGTTGCGGGTTGGGCGGGTTACAGGTTGTTGACTTTTTGGTCAGTCGGGTCACGGGTCGGGCTGGGTTGGGCAGGCTGGGCGGGTTTATCGCGTCGGGTCAGCATTTTGCCAGCTCTATAAATTATCATCAACGGTGGAGTAAGTTTGAGCATGAAGCTCGAAGTAACTCATCTAACCAAGTAGGATAGGCAAAGCCCATGGTGGATGATGCTACAGAGTATGAGTGTCTAGCTAAATTATGACTTACTACATTTCTATCTCTCCCCACAAAGCACACTTTACAGGAATCGTGCAACAATTTCCTACAGTTCTCGAGTGATAAGCCGAACTCCATTGCATCAAGCTTTATGTTGTCTATTACCTTTGCTACCACCTGGGAATTCGTCTAATAAATCACATTGTGCATCTTCTTTTGTTTATCAAGCTCATGGCTTCCTACAAAGCAATTATTTCATAGTCTCTCCCTGGTTCCTTTAACATCTTGAACTCTATTACATTCCCCTCATGGTCTCGGATGAACATGTCGGCCCCCTTTGTCTATGATCCTAGAAACGAGTCGCATTTACGTTACATTTGTAAAAACCCATTGGGGGAGGATGTCAGAGTTTACATGAGGTTTGATTCGGTTGACAACTGTAACACCCCAATTTTATGAAACGTAAAACGACAACGTGTCCCGGGACAGACGATGACTCAAAGGTTGAAAAATACAGCTTTGACCAACTACTTTCAAACCAATCATAAAACTAGGGTATTAACCGTCAAATCATTTACAGCGGAATTGGGCCCAACGACTTGAGAGCAATCCTCCAAGCCGCCAATACACCGTCTCATGATCCACTGCTCCGGCACGCCTTAAGAAACTCCGGTGGCCCGTTGCTTGTCCAGGAAATTCCTGCAAAACTGGTGGGTGGCTCGTGGTTAGTCCATTATCATGATTATTCCGTATAAACATGAATAAACACATTTAATGAAATTAACAACGCAAACTAGTAATTCCATAATCATCCTTCCGTAACGGAGATTACCGTTACCATCTATCGAATGACTCGTCACAAGGAATATTAATCCAACATTCCAATCACGACCTATATGTGAAACATTAACACACATAATCACAAGTCAATAAGTCATCCATGAACTATTCTAATAGTACCACACAATATCGAGATCAAACTCGAACAACTTTCACCAATCAACAGGGCGTCCCCTCTTCCCGCCTAGCTAACCTCTACGCCATCATCGATAAGGTTTACTTTTGAGCCTGTAATAGGGACTTCACAAGAGTCGCTATTCTTCCCGACTACCATGAATCGATTGGGGCTATCAATACCCAACTCCCATCATCCGGTCGAGGCTAACTCCACCCAACTCTTATCATCCGGTTGGGGCTATCCGTACCCATCTACCGTGAATCGATTGGGGCTAACAATACCCAACTCCCATTACCCGGTAGGAACCCGTATCCATCGATGTTCCCGGCAGAGGACTAGCTAGCGAGGCTTTACTTTCCACCTGTATACACAAGGTGCCAAACATCATCTGATAACATCACGATTTAACCATAGTCGAATCAAACATAATTAGTTATAAAACCGATGGTTCCGGAAAGATAGAACTTTCCGTAGAAACGACACCTTGTTGTCAAAACCAAGACTTTCCGTCTCAATTTCCAGGTAAGTAGGGGAGTCACTCGGAATACTTAAGTCCCTCTAACCTTAGGCATCATAACTTTATAAACCAGAATTAATGAGGATCCGCGTCACTCATTACTCTGAACAACCAACAAACAACAGTTAGTCATCCAAATCATCAAGGTATCATAGTACCTACAAGTAATTGATTTATAGTTTATATGGATTTAACAATCCATCACGTCATCCATTGGTTTAACTAACCACCAAAGCAATCGAAACCACATCGTTTCACATGCGATCTTATTCCGAGTTAAATCTAACCCTCGGAAGATAGATGATTTGAATAGGAGTTATGGGTGATATAAAAGTCCTCAAAATAATATCATAACAATTATTACGTCATACTAAGGAATTAATATTCCATAGGGAGTATAACCCTTATTCGTTAATCCAACAATTCGATTCATCCGATAAATCCAACTTTCCGTGATAAGGTAATTACCGGAACTCGTTTCCAAAATATGGAAATACTTAATTAAATGATTTTAGTTAATGGAATATTAACTAATAAAAATATTAGGAATTTACCCCCTTGAACCAACCCACCTATAACACGAACCGGTTGACTTGAAGATTGACTCCGTAGCTCGAATCGGTTCGAAATAAGAACTTAACGGACTTCCGTAACTTCCTGGCCAAATTGTACTAACTGAAAAGTTAGTTGGGCCGAATCTGTCACAAGTTGATAGTTTAGGATTGCGACAGTAATTAAAATTAAACTGAAGGATCATGATGTAACTTAGAAAGTCGGGTGACCAAACTGCAATTTTGCCATCTTCTTCCCCAAGTTTGCAGGGAACACGCAGGGACTCCATGGAAGCTCCGATGAGGCTCGATTCTTCCAATCCTTGAATCGAAATGGAGTTTTGAACATAGGAAAATCTTCACAGGGCCCATGAGATTATAATAGTGGCTTTGAAACGGTCCGACGAAGCCTGGAGCGTACTGACGCAAGCTTTGTCGGAACCATAATCGGAGGAGAAGGGGAATGGCTCGGGCCGATGGTTCTGGTTCACTAAAGGGATGAGCTGGGTTTTTTATAGACCCCGAGGGTAATTACTGACAAATGAGCTTCTGTTAAGGGACCATCAGATGAGCTGGAGCTCGGGCCGTCGGTTTGGACGCACTCACTGAAGTTGATAAGGTTACTGTCGATCCTTGTCAATTTCTCGTTGGATTAGGAATCTTAGGTCGATTCAAGCGATTTCCCACATGGTTGTGGGTTCCAGTGTCGGATTGGCTCCAATATTGTGACCCTTCGGTAGCTGCCAGGGCCGTCGGTGACTTATGTGGGGAGGAAGATGATGATGTAACGCTGACGTCATCCCAAACCAAAACTACGTCGTTTTGGGTAAAGACTAAAAACAAATAAAATGTTTGTTAGAGTAGGGAGTCGAACCTGCGACCTCTAAGTTGTTGGTTCGGTTCTTTAACGAACTCATCCAAGCCTGATACTTGACTTCCGAACAGTCATAATCATTTAGCTCCTGACTTACCCACCTTCCATTGGTGAAATAAATTCGCCTTGCAATCAATTAAACGTCAAGTTGCGGTCATTTCTCGCATGTAATAAAATTCAAAAAATTTCTGGTTCAGAGATTCGGGGTGTAACATTTCTCCCTTCCTTAAAAAGATTTCTCCTCGAAATCAGACGACAATTAACTTTAACGGTGCCAAACCAGAGCAACTCACAAACATGAGAAATCTTAATTTTTCATTTGAGAAAACTAAAAGGAAGGTAAGCCTGAAACAAGATTACTAAACAGATGATGATCGCCGTTTTCTCGAATGCTTCCACAGGTCCATCGAAGACGCCTTTACGATCCTATGCATACAAAGTAAAAGAAGGAGACGATGAGAAGGAGGCATCCTGTCCCGAAGATGATAGCCTTCTTCATGGCGTAGTCCTCGTCGTAAACCCTTTCCATTCTTGAAGCGACTGCGATGGAGGACTTCAAGATTTCCACCGGTGATTCGGCTGTCGAGAGAAAGAAGAGAAGAGAGGGGGTCCTTAAGAGAAGGGGAAGGGGAGGTGCCATCATTGAGCCTTGCCCACTTGGGAGTGTCGGCAAGTACGGGTAAACAAGTGTGAATTACGAGATCGTCTTAAATTCGCTAGTTAAAGTATCGATACAATCTATTGGCATCTCTTGGTTCACCTGTCATCCGCAGGGATTCTGAGAAACATAATTCTTACCAACTAGCCAGTGATTAAAAAAAGTATGCACCGTCTGAGACAATACATGCTTATGTCCCATGCAAAAACCACAAGAAAGAGAATAAGGTTACAACATGAATTTGAAGAAATACTAAGGCATGCGGGATGGGACTTATGTTCGACTCCGCCGAACTGTTCCTTCCGGAGGATTTTCTTGACGCCTTCGTCGGTCTATGTGTTTGCATAATTTTAGGATGAAGGTGATAGCCACGAAGAGAAGAATGACTATCAGAAGCATAAAGTTTACCCCACTCAAGGTTTCCGTTTCATCAGAGCAAGTCATTTTTCTTTAGAGAATGACTCAGAGGGAGGGGGTCAATTTAAAGAAGAAGAGGTTACGGTTAGCTTGCCCAAGAAGCCGCCGTTCGGACTCGAAAGTCAAAAGCAAAAAGAACGACATGACAACACAGGTTCAGGCTTTAACGGAGCCTCAAAAGTAGAGCTGATGCGGTGGACGATTCTCAGCCGTTCACGTGTCTTCACAGAAAGCGAGAGATTTACGTAGATCTTGTGTCGGAGATCAACGTTTCCTTCACTTGGGTATTTAACCCAGATGAAGCTTGGTTCCGAGTGTCACCCGCATGGTACTCTGAGGGGATTTCGTCGATACTTACGAGAGGTTTGGATGGAAGTTTTCGGTGAAGGAAAGAAAAATGCAGGAGCGACTCCATTCCTCAACTTTTTTCCCACCACCGAGAGTCTGCCAGTCCCTCCTGATAATCCTTACTTGACCGATTTCTGTCCCTTTTTCGATTCTATTAAAATAGAATGGACATTAGATAGCAGCTGCCCTAATCACATGACTTCGAATGAAAACTCTTTCATTTCTCTATATCGTAGCTTTAACCAACTCGTTTCCTTTGGAAGGGGTTCCAAGGCAAAGTCCAAAGGGAAGGGTTCCGTTAGGTTGGGTCCCTTGATCATACCGGACGTGTTACAGATGTCTAACATTGCCGGTAGTTTCATCAGCATGAGCTAGCTTATGGAACTAAATTTTTTCTTCCATTTTAAGGGACGGTGGTGTACCATTTTTGTTCAGTTCGGACACTCTTTTCTCTCTGTACCAAAAGTAGGCAGGTGCTTTCCGCTTAACATGGCTCATGTTGCGTAGACAGGAGTTGCCATCAGGGGAAGACCAGACCAAGCGGGAACAGTCAAGATTTGCTGTGCAAAGAAACGGCCTAGGGACGAGATTCAAGAAATGACAAGTAAGATAGTGGAGGCTGACAAGGGGAAGAAGCGAGAGCGTCTGACGAGTTAGTGGATCTTTCATGAAGTTAGTTCTAAAAAAACATGGCCCGAATAGCCGTTTTGTACTACCAGTTCATGTACCTAGTTCCTTCTTAATAATAATAATTTTCTACTTCTCTTCCACCTTTAGACATTCAAACCAGTTATTCCCTAAAAAAACTAACTCAAAACGCAAGATCACAACTTAAAACATGAGTTACCACAACAGCAGTTAGTGCGAAATTAAAGTGGTCTACTCATCATGCAAGTTCTTGCGATCGAGTTCCCGACGTTGGTCCTCAGCTGTCCCTGACATCAGCTTTCAGATAACGAAAATTTGACCACACAGGATGATCAAGGCAAAGATTACAAATCCCACGTCATGCACACTGCCATCCTCTCGATAGCACATTCCCGGAATTGAGAGAGTTTACTAAGCAAGGGAGGGAAAGAGAAAGAGATGGTGATAGTGGTCATGTTTTCGAAACTCGGTTTTTATGGGAGCCAAATTCGAGAAGGGAGTGGTCACAATAATGGTGACACCACTCATTTCATGTCGGCACGTATGGACAAAGAAAAGGGGTCTAATAAGTCAAGGGCTAGGAGGATAGGGTTCGTCCCTTTAAATAGACGGTATCGAAATGCTTTGGATAACAGAGTAGAGGTCGGAAAAAAATACCTCATTCATCGCTTTTATATCAAAGAAATGGCTACGATTCCCATTTGCCAATGCGGGGAAGCCACGATTATAACAACATCCTGGAGGGAAGAACATCCAGGGCGAAGGTTTTTTTAGCTGCAAAAGACGTCGCTCGGTAAGTCAAAAGTGCTTTACGAGTTTCGACTATCATTTAAAACTAACCAGAGAGAAACTCATCTATCCCCTTGGTTTGTGGCAGAGGATGAACAACCATTGTAGTTACTTTGGATGGTTAGATCCCCCGATGCAACATCGAGCCAAAGTCGTGATCAACGGCCTATTACGAAAGTTAAACATCTACGAGCATACCTTCGGAAGTGAAAGACAAGCAATTTCAGGAGAGACTATTCCTAATACTGCTGCGTCATCTACGTCTTCCGTCATGAACAAGGCTAATAGTGGTTTTCGTAATAGAAACATAAAAGTTACCTAGAAAACTTCCTTTGCAGTGCTTGCCGTTGTTTGTATCCTTGTCGGAACCCTTATCATTCGCGTGATAAGCAAATAAATTCTTACTTATATCCTGTAACATCTATATCAGCCACACCCACCATTGTCATAATAACGAATTATTCCAACAACGTTAGTTATAGAACTCAAGAACGTCTCACCGTGAAGGTTTCTGTGTCAGTGCCATGATGCAGGGATCTGAGACCGGTGCCTGTGAAAAACCTTTCACTTTTAAACCTTGGTTAAAATCCCTCAAAACTTAATACCCTTTTTCTTTTAAAATCACCAGAATAACTCCCACACCAGATCGATCTTCCAGTGTTTCCTGGTAACCCATGAAACAGGAGGAAGCCGGCTCTGATACCAAAATGTAACACCCCAATTTTATGAAACGTAAAACGACAACGTGTCCCGGGACAGACGATGACTCAAAGGTTGAAAAATACAGCTTTGACCAACTACTTTCAAACCAATCATAAAACTAGGGTATTAACCGTCAAATCATTTACAGCGGAATTGGGCCCAACGACTTGAGAGCAATCCTCCAAGCCGCCAATACACCGTCTCATGATCCACTACTCCGGCACGCCTTAAGAAACTCCGGTGGCCCGTTGCTTGTCCAGGAAATTCCTGCAAAACTGGTGGGTAGCTCGGGGTCAGTCCATTATCATGATTATTCCGTATAAACATGAATAAACACATTTAATGAAATTAACAACGCAAACCAGTAATTCCATAATCATCCTTCCATAACGGAGATTACCGTTACCATCTATCGAATGACTTGTCACAAGGAATATTAATCCAATATTCAAATCACGACCTATATGTGAAACATTAACACACATAATCACAAGTCAATAAGTCATCCCATGAACTATTCTAATAGTACCACACAATATCGAGATCAAACTCGAACAACTTTCACCAATCAACAGGGCGTCCCCTCTTCCCGCCTAGCTAACCTCTACGCCATCATCGATAAGGTTTACTTCTGAGCCTGTAATAGGGACTTCACAAGAGTCGTTATTCTTCCCGACTACCATGAATCGATTGGGGATATCAATATCCAACTTCCATCATCCGGTCGAGGCTAATTCCACCCAACTCTTATCATCCGGTTGGGGCTATCCGTACCCATCTACCGTGAATCGATTGGGGCTAACAATACCCAACTCCCGTTACCCGGTAGGAACTCGTATCCATCGATGTTCCCGGCGGAGGACTAGCTAGCGAGGCTTTACTTTCCACCTGTATACACAAGGTACCAACCATCATCAGATAACATCACGATTTAACCATAGTCGAATCAAACATAATTAGGTATAAAACCGATGGTTTCGGAAAGAGAGAACTTTTCGTAGAAACGACACCTTGGGTCGTTTTCCGCACAAGAATTGAGTCGAATTCCTGCTTGGTCCAATTCCTTTGTTTTCCGAGCAAAATGGGCTGCACAAAACCGCCGGATTTGAAATGGGCTCCGGCTGGGTTTTCAAAACCCTTAAAAAATGGACGAAAACAATAGGTTTTCCCTTTTTTTCCCCTTATTTTCCCCAAGATACCCTTCTTATTTTCTTCATTGTGTGAAGACGTAGTAGTCAAGTCGAGTCGTCATTCTCAAAGCAGTCGTCTTCATCCTCATCATCATTCTCCGTAGCAGCTTCTGGAGGCGGCAAGAGCGATTCCTCAACCAGGTGAGTCCTCCTCCTTCGTATCGTCGTTTCCTCTTCTTTCGTCCATCGTCAATATCCATCTGCGTTTTGTTTGAATGCTCTGTTTTGTACCTTTTTCTTTTTGTCTGGTTAGTGATTGATTTCATACTTTGTTGATGCCTTTCTATTAATCGAGGTCGACTGATAACATCCTCTGCCCCGTATGTGATTATGCCGTTCTATTAATCTTTTTCTATGTTTATGTTTTCTATATGCCGATAATCAGCCTTTCTATTTATCACTCTGTTTTTTTTACTGGGTATACTGACAGCCGGCTGTTAATCCTCTTCTCCCTCCTTTTCTTTATACTCTTTACATATATACACCAAAAATTCATAAGTATATAATAATGTTGATTTTTTTGAATATTTTTGTTTGATGGAATAATGTTGATTATTTGAATATTGATGTTTTGTAATAATAAATTTAGAATATTTTTTTAATATTGGTGAGCTCGAATTGTATAAATATTTTGTGTAAAAAATGTCATAAATGATATGCATAAAGAATGTAGGGGTTATTTCGGATTGATAGGAAGGGTAATTCGGTCACAATAGGTGGTCTTTGATTTGAAATCCATATGCTCATTTTATAGTGGAAAACAAGGAATTAAAACTCATGCCCTTCCCCAGCAATCGAATCCCTTCTGGTTTTTAATTCCACCGCAATTCATTTCCACGCGGAAAATGACCCCCTTGTTGTCAAAACCAAGACTTTCCGTCTCAATTTCCAGGTAAGTAGGGGAGTCACTCGGACTACTTAAGTCCCTCTAACCTTAGGCATCATAACTTTATAAACTGGAATTAATGAGGATCCACGTCACTCATTACTCTGAACAACCAACAAACAACAGTTAGTCATCCAAATCATCAAGGTATCATAGTACCTACAAGTAATAGATTTATAGTTTATATGGATTTAACAATCCATCACGTCATCCATTGGTTTAACTAACCACCAAAGCAATCGAAGCCACATCGTTTCACATGCGATCTTATTCCGAGTTAAATCTAACCCTCGGAAGATAGTTGATTTGAATAGGAGTTATGGGTGATATAAAAGTCCTCAAAATAATATCATAACACTTATTACGTCATACTAAGGAATTAATATTCCATAGGGAGTATAACCCTTATTCGTTAATCCAACAATTTGATTCATTCGATAAATCCAACTTTTCGTGATAAGGTAATTACCGGAACTCGTTTCCAAAATATGGAAATACTTAATTAAATGATTTTAGTTAATGGAATATTAACTAATAAAAATATTAGAAATTTACCCCTTTAACCAACCCACCTACACACGAATCGGTTGACTTGAAGATTGACTCCGTAGCTCGAATCGGTTCGAAATAAGAACTTAACGGACTTCCGTAACTTTCTGGCCAAATTGTACTAACTGAAAAGTTAGTAGGGCCGAATCTGTCACAAGTTGATAGTTTAGGATTGCGACAGTAATTAAAATTAAACTGAAGGATCATGATGTAACTTAGAAAGTCGGGTGACCAAACTGCAATTTTGCCATCTTCTTCCCCAAGTTTGCAGGGAACACGCAGGGACTCCATGGAAGCTCCGATGAGGCTCGATTCTTCCTATTCTTGAATCGAAATGGAGTTTTGAACATAGGGAAATCTTCACAGGGCCCATGAGATTATAATAGTGGCTTCGAAACGGTCCGACGAAGCCTGGAGCGTACCGACGCAAGCTTTGTCGGAACCATAATCGGAGGAGAAGGGGAATGGTTCGGGCCGATGGCTCTGGTTCACTAAAGGGATGAGCTAGGTTTTTATAGACCCCGAGGGTCAGTTACTGACAAATGAGCTTCTGTTAAGGGACCATCGGATGAGCTGGAGCTCGGGCCGTCGGTTTGGACGCACTCACCGAAGTTGATAAGGTTACTGTCGATCCTTGTCGATTTCTCGTTGGATTAGGAATCTTAGGTCGATTCAAACGATTTCCCACATGGTTGTGGGTTCCAGTGTCGGATTGGCTCCAATATTGTGACCCTTCGGTAGCTGCCAGGGCCGTCGGTGACTTATGTGGGGAGGAAGATGATGATGTAACGCTGACGTCATCCCAAACCAAAACTACGTCGTTTTGGGTAAAGACTAAAAACAAATAAAATGTTTGTTAGAGTAGGGAGTCGAACCTGCGACCTCTAAGTTGTTGGTTCGGTTCTTTAACCAACTCATCCAAGCCTGATACTTGACTTCCGAACAATCATAATCATTTAGCTCTTGACTTACCCACCTTCCATTGGTGAAATAAATTCGCCTTGCAATCAATTAAACGTCAAGTTGCGGTCATTTCTCGTATGTAATAAAATTCAAAAAATTTCTGGTTCAGAGATTCGGGGTGTAACAACAACTTATCAGAGCAGCCTCACGAGCACGATGCCACTCTATTAAACTCTCCATCGCCAGTATAGTCACCATGAAAGAGGGTTTCTGCTCTCCTCTCCAAACTCGAGCATTGCTTTCACGCCAAAGGCTCCAAAGTAAGATTGTCACTTTTTTCATCTGTGAAGCTGACCTAACATCCATAAGCTTCGTGAACTAGCTCTTAAAGTCTTAGAAGTTGTAGGAAACATTTTCAATAAGCTGGAACAGGCCCGATCTGTCCCAACACTCCCTTGCGAAATTGCATTCGAGAAAGAGGTGTTGGACCGACTCCGTATTGTGATCACATAGACTACATCCACCTGCCATGTCAATGTGTCAATGTTTTAACATTTTTCTAGTAGGCACAATATTATGAGCTAGCCGCTAGGCCATGATCTTGGCTTTTGCCGGTGAATGAATTTTCCACAGTCTTGGCCATTAGCGTGGTGTGCATTAATGTTACTAATCTGATCGGTCCAGACTCTGTATGCCGATCAAACTGAGACAGCTTAATTATTGCTAAAGTGCTAGATCGACATATCCGGCTTGGTGTCTCTACTCAAGGGGATTTCCAAGATTTTCTTAGCTTCTCTCTCATTAAACAACTCCTCAATCAGCTCAATATCCCATTACTTCGTGCCGGGAATCCATAAATCATTTACCTTCAGATCAACCATTTTTGCTATTGGCTGAGTCGTGATAAACCGCGAAGCATCATCATTTATCCATGGGTCGTTCCACACCTGGATCATATTTCCATCACCTACCTACCATCTTATTCCATTATGAACAATTTTTTGAGCATTCTAGAGGCATGCCACACCAAAGTTGGGTTGGCACCTTTCACCACATTCAAGAAATCACATCGGGGAAAGTACTTTGCCTTGAAAATCTTTGCCCCCAAGCTATCCGGATTGGTTTGCAGGCCAGTAACGCCAAGTTGAAGCCTCTCAGATTTCTGAAACCCAATCCATCGTGCTCCTTCCTAACACACAATTTTCCCAACTCATCTAGTTCATGCCACTTTTGTCATCTCTCTTCATGCCCACTAGTACGAGTTGATCATTCTCTCGAGCTCAGCTGTAATGGTTGCCAACATCAAAAAGACGTTCATACAGTATATAAGCATTGCTTGAGCAACCGCCTTAACTAGAATTTCTCGTCCTTGTTTTAACATATGCTTACCTATCTAGGATTTGCTTCGTTGTCACAATCTTTCCCGAATGAAAGCAAAAGTGTTTCTCCTATTTTCACCGACCATAGTTGGCATTTCGAGATAGTTGCCAGTATCTAAGTTTCGGCTCACCTGTAAATTGATCGCAACCCATCTGTCAGCATAGGATGCAAGTTCCTTGTGAATAAGGCCCCAAATTTTTTAAAATTGATCAACTATCTGGATGGTCTAGCATAGACTTTAAAAGTATCTTTCAGCTCTCTGACTTCCGGAATATTGGCTTGGCAGAAAAACAAGCTATCATCCACGAAAAGAAGATGTGAAATACAAGGTGCACCCCTGCATACTCGGCTTCCATGTAAGAGACCCATTTTAGTCTTCTGCTTGACCAAAGCAGATAATCCTTCAGCACATAAGATGAACAGAAAAGGAAATAACGGGCATCCCTGACAAAGGCCTCTATTAGGAGTGAATCTGTCCATCAGGGTTGAGTTTATGCAAACTCTGCACTTTATAGATTTGACATAGTTCATCAGCAGTTGAACCCATCTAGTCTGAAAACCCACTTTTGTCAAGCCTCCTTCCAGATACTGCCACTACACGCTGTCATAGGCTTTATGTAACATCCCCGCCCAACCAGATGAATTAGAACTCAAGTTTGGGTGGCTAGGGTGCTGGAATCAGTGCTCCTGAGGCCCCCTTGAGGTCTGGGACGTTCGTGAGCGAGCCGGGTTGAAGTTACAAAGGGGCTAACGATGCAGTGTAGAGTACACGGCTGTGTAGTGTGATACGCGTCGTGTATCACAATACACGCCGTGTACCTTGACTTCAGAATCTCGTCGAATGTGGCAGGAAATTGATACACGACTGTGTGTTGTGGATACATGCCATGTATCATTACCTGACAATAAAAGACGGATTTTGCATGGAAATTCATAACTTCTAATTCCAATCTCTCTCCACGAAAAGCCATTGACGAACCAACTTCGAGCAAACTTCAGAAGGTGATTACGGGAGTTGTAGAGGTCAGAATTGAGTTCCATTTGTTGCTACGCGTTCCTAGCAATGAGGCGAAGAGATTGCTAACTTCACTTCCTGGTTTCTGGTTGTAGGTCGCGGTCAGTGAGGAAGGTTAGGCTACAAGTTTGGAGTTGGGGAAACCGAGTTTCTGAGGAACTAGAAGACGATTAGAACCTCGTCTTCTATTCCAGGTGAGGGCTTAGCATTGTTAGGTCATTTTGGACAGTGTGAGGAGTTCTAATTTCGGCTTAGATGGAAGCTAGGACTTGCATGAAATTGATGAATGTAAAAGGGGTAAATCATGCGTGAAATGTGTTTTGTCTGATTGTTGTTGATTTATGGGTTTGGGGAAATAGTAGGAAATGAAATGCATAATGGATTGACTTAGAAATGAGTGATAGGATGGAATTGGGGAAAAGGATGCAAATGATACGATATGCTATTTGTCAGTTGTGGTTGTAGGGGAATGGCCCTGCCAATGTGGGGTCGTTCTGAAACAGAGGAACATGTGAGTTGTTCCTAGACTCATGACATGGCTACCTCTGTACTTGCAGGTGGGGGTTGCCGGTGAGCTAGCTGATCACTCTTTATGTGTAGTGTTGTATGAGCACGAGTTATGGACAGGTTAAGGAGCTGTGGAAGTGGATGGTGGATTGTGATTGGAAAGTGGATTCATGTGCGATGTGATGTTGTGTATGGATGTGTTGTGATTGAACAGTATGAATTGTGAATTGTATGTGAAAGTAGAACCGGAAGGAGCCCACACTACCCCACCCGAGATACTGTTGAGTTGAGTCTGATTCACTGGGGTGAATCCCATGACGGGGAGTCATGGTGGTTGAAATCTCCATTAAGGAAGGATCCCTATGGGATGCGTCGTGATAGCTCCGTGGAGGAAGGATCCCATAGGGGATGCGTCGTGTTATCTCCCATGAGGGAAAGATCCTACGGGATATGTGGATGTGATGGCCAGCAGTGGTGGTGTGGACAACTCCTTGGTGCCTAATAACTCACCTAGAATGATTGTATGTGTTTAGATGTGCGTGTGTGTGATGTTGTGCCGTGGATGGTGAATGTGAACTGATTGTGAATCATGTGATGTGAATGTGTGCCGTTTCGATTATGTTATTTCTATGCTATGGATTGTGGATAAGAATGAAGAACTGACCTATGTGATCACCTAGACTGCTTTAGGATGTTAAAATCTGGAAAAGGGTTAAAGTCAGGTCCCGTTGTCGATGTCTTGTGCAGAGTTTAGGACCGCTCCATTGGTTTAGGACAACGTGTAGGTAAGCCCAGTGGGTTTGCTCAATTTCAATAGGAAATTGATCGCTTTCTCCCTTTCAGGATCTCATGGCTAGTGAGGGTGGTGTCAGTGTCAGAGTCGAGGGTGGATTTCAAGAAGTTCCGGACTGAAGCAATGAGGTGAAGACTGGAGCCTACTCGGAGTTGACTTGCTCTTTATTTCAGTTGACCTTGGATATTTGGGGGGGGGGGTTTCATGGATTTATGTACTTTGGGTTTTATGTCAATTTCTAGAGATTTTATGATGGATTTGGGTTTGTACTCAGATTATTTCTTTTATGGTTTTATGGAGGCCTCCTTCGTTTGTCTTTCTTTAAAACTATGGTTTTACTTTGATGTTCGAGCTGGATTTTACTCAGTAATACACGTGACCGGTTCAACCACGGGTTCCACCGAGTTGATTCGGGACGGGTGTTACAAATGGTATCAGAGTCTGGTTAGTTGTTGCTGCATTGGTTGATCGTCTCCTCTCTTTGGGGAGTAATTAACCTCATTGAGAGAGGGGATGAGACATCGGTATAGGACCGACTTTCCATGGGTTTTTGTCAAACTATTTTAAACGGGTGGGAAAGTTTGAAGCAAGTGGTGATTTGAACTGTTGGTAATTTCTTGGAAGGTCAACTGAATTTTTTAAATGTCCTCCTGTAGTGAATCCAGTCAAGCAAGGGGAAGTAGGTCCACCGAGAACTCGGGGTATGGAGGAGTAACACTTAGGTTTCAGCCGAGTTTGTTGAAGGGTTGGAACTTTGGGGAGTTTAATGGAGAAGTGGCTGACCCTGAGGTGGCTGAGCAGTGGCTTCAGGAGTGTGAGTATAAGTTCCTGCAGATGGGACTTGATGAGGGGCTGAGAGTGCAAGCAATGACTTTCCTGTTTAAGGGTCATGCCTTGGACTGGTGGAAGTCGATGCCGTAGAGCCGGGTAGTTCCGCCAGAGATGGAGTTTGAGGAGTTTGTGGTGGAGATCCGTGACTAGTTCTGTCCTAAGATTGTAGATCGGCAATTGAATCAACAAGATGAGTTAATGAATCGTAGATCAGCGATTGAAGTTGTGCTTCAGCTCAATTTCAGAGAGGTTCAAGCTGAACGAATATTATGTAACCTAGGCAGGATTTCAGAGAAGTTCGATTCAATTAGCGGTGAAGACTAAGGGGAAACGATTGTACATACCTTGCACCTTGACATTGGCGATTGTGTGGGGAGTCGTCATTGACTGCGGAGGAGACCGCCGGAGATCGGGAGATGGCGGCTGAGGTGGTGGACGGAGGAAGAGGAGAAGCGGCGGAGGATACGGCGGCATCTGATCTGAATATGGAAGAAGAAGAAGGAGCTAGCGGTGGAAAATTGAGAGAGAGAGATCTGAATTAGGAAATTTGAAATTCAATCTGTGAAATTGGGAGATAAAGGATTTGACGCTGGAAAGTGTAATATTCCCGCTAAGGAATTTGGGCTTCATCGAATTGGGCCTTTATAATTGGGCCCATGATTCTTGTATTGGTGGATTATAATGGGCCTAGGCCTATATGGTAATTTGGACAATAATAATAATTTTCAATTTTTATAATAATTTTCAATTTAAATAGATACACTTGTAAGGTTACAAAAGATTTAGATTCGAATTTGAATGACTCTGAACCACCCAAAATCAAACCCGAGCACCAAATTCCCAACTCAAAACTCAAATCCTAACTTTTGTACCAGTTCTTGGGGTGAGGAGTCGGATAAAGCTGTTTCTCTTGACTATGCAGAAAGATATTGATCCGCACATTTGGAGAAGACATCCATGGTCGGTGATACTGGTTAAACAAATCCACGTCGGGCATAATAGGTTGCCAATGGCGCGGCGATGCTGTGAAGATAGCCACTGTCTTCAGGTTGTTTCCCTTCTGCAAAAAGTGGCATAATAGACTCATCTCGCCCGATTTGAACCAAAAACCGGTTAGCTTTAGCTGCTCTAGATGCGGGTAGCCAGGGGCTACCGCTTGATTGCCTTGATTGTCTAGCATCGCTGCCAAATCATCCTGTTGTTGCTGCTCCAGATGGTCTTCGCCACCTTCGTTCTCGTTTAATACCATTTGAGGTTGGTTTTGGTGCTGAAGGGGATGTATGTCCTTGAAAAAATGAAATAAAGTTAAAATTGGCTACATTCTTTTAATATATGGAAATATAGTAAACAATATATTGGTACATTGTTAATTTGATTTGTATAAATAATAAATATATATATTTTAGTTGACTAATATTCAATTTTATGAAACTGTGTTCATTTTATGAAAAGTAATATTCAAATATTATTTAAACATGTAATTATTATTTTATATAAGTTACAAAATAAAGGTTGATATTTCATTATTTTTGTCAACATAAATATATGGAAGCTAATTAATAATAAACCTTCCCATTATTATATAAAGTAAATATTTAAATGTGGTTGATTCATGTATTTGTTGTTCAATTTGTTTATTAACATATATGGTAGCTAACTAATGATGTTAAAAAATTAAAAATATATTTTTCATCGAAAAAACATATATATATAATATATATATATATATATACAAAATTGAAAAAATCACTCGGTTAACTTGAATACCTGGATCCAGCCACGAACGTCAATGAAGATTCTCTCTACACAAGAGAACTTACAAAGAAAATAATTAATGCTGTACATATTGCATGGTGCTGCTCCTTCAAGGGTTAACTGGATTTCTTTAACCATTGATAAATCGTATAAATGATTTATCATTCCTGACTCGACGAATTTCATGCACAATCTCTGGTAACAATTAAAAATAAGTATTAGTAATGGAATCAAACTATCAAATTGGAGAAAATATAAATACTCATACCTCTAACAATTGGCTCGTAGTGGTCATGACCTCGATTTTAGAAAGGCTAGACATGAGCTTGTCAAGCAGAATATGGTACCGGTTAACCTCGAAGACCACCCTAAAAGAAACATACAAAATTTGATAATGAGTTTATTGATTTGTTGCTTGAGAAATAAGTATTTTATTAAAGAAGTATCTTACCATCGAGTTGGCTTTAGGTCGATCATAAAATCGACGAGCTTCGCGCAGTTTTTAAAATTAAATGCTAGAATATGGCCCGTGTAGTGGATAGAAATTAGTGACAGTGCCTCTAGATTGATTTCTCTTAAATTTCTGCAATTGGCGAGTCTAAATTTCTTCAATTTGCCGGCAGAAAATCTCATGTCCGGGGGAGTGGAGCAATTGATGATTTCTAGATTCTCCAATTCTAGGCATTGATTTGATAGGGCATCCAGGAGGAACAAATCAATGCTCATCCTTTTCATAGAGCATACTCTCAAGAATTGGAGCCCAGTGACATGTAAATTCTCGGTCGGTGATCCGAGATCGACAAACATGAGTCGAAGGATTTCAAGGGTCTCGATTTGTAGTAGGTCGAACGTCACCCTGAAACATATGATGGTCAAATTGGTTAATTTTATTGTTGCTATGAATTTTTAATCATCTCGCTCACTCGATTCAACCTATGGTTTGATTTCAATGACACTGCTTAATTTAGTATAATCAATTATGAAGGTAAATCTATTATTCAATTGACCATATTAACATCAAAAGTAATTAACATACTATACTTTTATTTGGTTTGGTTGATGGTTAATTTATATAGCCAAAACTTATTTATGTTTCCATAATATCATTTTTGAGTTTTTATTTAGTGATTCATTTGTAAAAATATTGCAAACATTAAATAACTTTTGTACCACTTAAAAATAATCAACAATCTAATTTTTATTTTATATGTGTTGGTTAAAACAATATCCATCAAACCGAAAATATTAAACCAATATCTTGATCGTAGTAAATCAAATTAATCAAATCATGCTAAGTAAAACAGGGACTATGATTATCAAACGGTGACATCCGTACCTGAATGGTTGCGACCCGTTGTTGAAAACGATGTCAAGCTCCTCGACTCCCTTTTGCGCTGCCTTGGTGATCCAGCGGTTGACCAAGGCTTGATTAGCAGCGTCGTTTGTTGGAGCAAACGATAGTTTTAATGATTTTATTTTTGGACCATCGTGTTGCTCCATAATTCGACCCACTACATCCATGTATAGGTCCCTATTTCCCAGTCCTCTCTGAAAGGACAAGTCAAAATCCAATTTTTTGCCTTTATTAAAGCAATGCCTGAAAAAATAGATATACAAATTTAGTTATTATGGACACATATATGTATTATCAAGCATCAATTAAAATTGTAATGGTACCATGATTGAATACAATTCAAAAATTTCATAAATCATTTTACCTAAATGGCTTGGCTACAACACTGAACTGGGTCAACTGCTTGTGGTCAAGAAAATCAAGAATATTTTCAACCACATCTAGTGGCAAGGACATGAAGTCATTGCACCCAGTGACATTGTTGATTGTTCGTCTGGAGATTGAACTAGATGCTCCTCTCTTAGTCCGATTGGGAGCAACATTGTTTATGATGTTATTCATTGTTGCTAGAGGAAGTAGATCGAATGATATGTTGGAAATTTTGTTTTTGTTTTGTTGATTTTTTATAAGGAATAGTGTGATTTATATAGGAGGAAAGATAATGACCAAAATGGAAAATATTTAAAATTTTAGAAACGTTATGACTATAAGAACAAATATCAAAATTGCTTACTTATAAATCTTAACGAAATCCAAAATTTTCAAAAGGTATTAATTCTAAAAATAATACAAAGACCATATTGGTTACATATACAAATTATTTTAAGGTAATTAATTTAATTTTATACCATAAAAGAAAAACAATTAAAGAGAAATTAATAAATGGACTTCCATATATATTATATCGTAGAAGGAATTTTTTAAAATGGAAAATTATAATAGTATACTCATATAAATGAAATTTCATCACAATACATTATTAAATTTTGGATACTCTAGATTTACTCACCATAAATGAAATTCCAACCAAATTTGGATTTGATTTATGATTGACCAATGCATCTGAATAAAATCCATTAGCCACCTACCCATACATAATAATACAAACAATACCATATAAGAAAAAATCTTACAATTTTAATTTTATTTTTTACATATTTAATCAAACATATAAAAAATTAAACAATTTCAGTGTTAAATTGAATACAGAATGTAAAATTATACAGTTCTTTTTAAACTAGTTAGTCACAATTTGGATTTTAGCCCTGAATAGAAGCACTGAGCCATCGACATCACAAACAACAGAACGAAAAGGATCATATAAGAACAAATCTTAAAATTTAATTTCAATGATATTACATATTTCAATCAAAGATATAAACAAATGAACATTTTACCTCTTAGTTAAAACAGAAGATAAAATCGTAGGCGTAGGCATATCATAATCAACCGTTTTAAAAATCAAGATATTCAACAAACCTAAAATAATCTTAACCTAAACACATTTAAATGTGATGTGTTTGTGCATAGAGGTTAAAAAAATTCAATCTAATGGTAATCATATAATAACAACAGTAATCATCTATAGACAAAATTTTCAACCAACAAATTGACAAAAATTTGCTCAAAGAAGGTCAATTTTACAATGAATCAAGCATGTAGGGTTTCGTTGATGTCCCCGATTTCGATTGTTGATCCACACAAGGAGCTCCAAACAGATACACAGATGTCATCATCTGCGTAATGCATAATATTAATGTAGTTAGACGATGATGAACACGATAATTGCAGATAAGTCTTAAAGAGAGTGAAAATTGAAAATTGATGGATGTGTGAAACGTACCGGCCAATAAAACACCGTACTCGTCTTCGTCTGCAGGGACTTAACATCTAAGGTGTTCGGATAAAAATACAACCATGTGCAGGTAAGGGTGGAAAGCGAAGTCGTTGATTGTGTCTGTGATGTGAGAAACATACATAAATACGATTAGAGGTGAAAATTACAATCTTGAAATGTAAGCAAATCGTGTAGATTCGAATGATTGAAATACCAGATAGCTACTGTTTAGTTTGTAGATCGTATATGCGAACCAATCCATCATGCTAGACATAACAAAAAGATAAAAGGCGGACTAATTAGAAAATTATAAACCAACAACTCAACTACTCTTTCAAGAAGTTGAGTATAAATTCAAACAATTACCTGGCCACCAGTGCCAAGATGTCGTCCATGGAGATCGACATTGGAATGTATTTGCTGATTTTTTTGTGGTTGAAATCTGTACAACCTATTGACAGAGAAAACATAAGAGTGCGGCGCGGTATGAAAAAAGAATAAAACTTTGTATATATAAGGGAGAAATCATTACCCACCCGAACATAGTGGTAGGTGTGGTAGGTTTCCGTCACTTCACCCGTTATGTAACTACATGAAAAGAGCTTATATATCATTATTTAACGGAAGGCTTAACAGTAACGGAGACATTATAAATATACGTTACACTACGTGACACCCTAACCCAACCTTAAATGGCATTATAGCTAGCAAGATTGCTAAGGGAAGAATTAAAAGCTATTAAGATATGCACTACGATTTGCGAATATGGACCAAGTATTAATGGTGAAGATTAAATCTGTTAGCTTTGGCTGCTTAGAGAGGAAGTTGATTAACTTGCGCAATGCTTAGAGATGGAATGGTGAAAATTAATTTTGATGGGGTAATTGCTCGTTGTTCATTTTCATAAGAATCTTTGTTAGATTCAAACAAGTCAATGCTTAAAACAAGATGATTCATCAAGTTAAAATGTAACTATTGCAACACAATTTCATGGCCTCTGCTCGAATTTGTTGTTGATGGGTCCGTTGAGGCGATTCGGTTAGAGCGGGTTAGACAGTTCGAATAAAATGTCTTCAAGGCATTTCCAAGGGGCCGAAGCCCACCAAGCAATGGAGAATACGGGTCAGGCCATACTGGCCCAGGCCCAGATAAGATATCAAGAGCTAATTAGACAACAAAAGCACATATGTGTCTAGTACTATAACTAATGAAGCCCAAATGGCCCATATAACCCTAATGAAGCCCAAATGGCCCATATAAAATTTTAGGCGGTCAACGCATGTGGCCTTAACCTTAAAGGTACACGTGAACAGGTCCAGTCGATGGTTGTCGCTTTCGTACCATCAAACAATGAAATGCGACCAAAAACGATACCACACAGACTGTAAATATGGGGTCATCCCATCACAGAAGGAGACATACACTTTTAACAAGGAACATTCTCTCGTTACGTACTTTTACAATCACTATTTCCCTAAAATATTCTTTGCATTGCCCAGAGCCGACTACTACCTCATTCATATTGCATCGCCCAAAAATGACTCAGACTATAAATATGGGTCCATCCCATCACAAAAGCATAGCTAGGACGAATCTCCTTCTCCCACTACGTGGAATCTAAGCCATTATTTTGACATGACTAGGAGACTTACGTTATGTCCACGTTAGTTTTCCATCTTTATATATTCGTATTAGATTACCCAAGAAAAATAAGAGTTTGGTGATATTTAATGAAATAAAATTAATTTAGTGATTAGTTTGACATGTTTTTAATAGTTCAGTGATGTTAGGTGTATTTAAGCCGCTGAACCAACGAAACAGATAATAGGGTGTCAGTGGCAAATGGGCGAATGAGTTTGGGCTTTATCGTAATGGTTCGTTCTATGGGCCCATGCGTATTACCTTAGTGGATTGTATGTTGAGCCTTGACCCACATTTTACGTAAAATCTTTAGTCTTGTTTTTTGTTTGCATTGATAATCAAACAACAAAGCACAACACCCAAACAAAGGCCATTAAAACTTATTAAATTAAAACATCTATACATCACTAATCCAAACTCAAACTCAAACCTGACTCATAACCAAACCAAAACAAACCACTCTTTCTATACATCAAGAACGATCTCCCTTAAGAGTGATGGTGCCTCAAGAAGATCTCCCTTAGGATCACGCAATTGGCCAGTCAGAGCTTTTTTAATTTCTTCAATTTTCCTGCAAATAATTTCATATTGATGGGTGTGGAGCAATTGATGATCTCTAAAGTCTCCAATTCCTTACACTGGTTGATCATCGCATTGAGAATGATCAAATTGGTGCTCATTTTCTTTATGGTGCCAAATTTTAGGAATTGGAGCCCCATGACCTGAAAATTCTCGTTCGGCAATCCAAGATCGACAAACATGAGTCGGAGGATCTGAGGAGTCTTAATTTGGAGTAGGTCGGATGTCATCCTGAAACGTATTGTACTCGAGTTGGTTAAATTCAATGTTGTGATAACTTGATTGATCGTATCACACAAATTAAGATAGACACCATGATAACCTTTTTAACAGTGATGCATGAATGGACCATGGTTGAATTTGAGGTCAAGCTCCTCGACTCATTTACGTGCTGCCTTGTTGATCCAGCCATTGACCAATGCCTGGTTAGCACTGCCATTTGTCGGGGCAAACGAAAGCTTCAAAGGTATAATCTTTGAACCATCATTTTGGTCCATGATTTGACTCACTATGAATGGGTATAGATCACCGTCCGTTAACACTCAATGGAAGGACGAGTTGAAGTCCTACCTTTTGCCACTAGTAAAACAATACCTAAAACATTAGATATACAAACCGAGTTATCATAGACACACATATGTATTGTCAAACAATAATTAAAATCGTTATGAAATGTAACTAAATGTGATTTAACAATTATTATTATATATAATATATATATATATAATATATATATATATATATATATACCGAAACAGCTTGGCAATGTACAACGCGAAATTGGGTCAGCTGCATGTGGTCCAGAAAATCAAGAACCTTTTCTACCACATAAACTAGCAAGGACATGAAGCCCTTGCATCCAACAACGCAATTGGATGCAATTACTTTATGTCTTTGCTCGTCGATGTGGTAGAAAAGAACATTGATTTGTTGGACCACATGTAACTTACCCAGTTCAACGTTGTAGCCAAGTCATTCAGGTAAAAGTATTTATATAATTGTTGAATCATATTCATTTACAGTCCATAATAATTTTAATTATTTGGCAATACATACATGTGCCTATGATAATTCAATTTGCATAACTATTTTTTCAGGTACTGCTTTAATAATGGCAAAAAATTGGTCTACGTCCCCCCTTCAACTGAGGGTTGGGGAACAATGTTCAATACCCATTTATATAGTCGGTCAAATAATGAACCAACACGATAATCTAAAAATTAAATCCTTAAATCATTCATTTGCCTCGACAAACAGCGGGGGTAACTAGGTCGTGGTCATTGTTATATTCTAAAAAAGAATTGTTAAATAAAAGATTTATAACGGTAGACTTTCATAAATAAAATTGTATCATAAGACACATAATTAAAGATTTACTTACCATAAATAAAGCTTCCATCAAATTAAATTATTACACTTGAATTAAATCCATAAGCCACCTAACTCACAAGTAACAACACAAAAATGACCACATAAAATTAAATCTTAAGATTTTAATTTTCTTCCTTATATATATTTAATTAAAAATGTCAAAATTAAACATTTATCTTAAATTCAATCTAAAATGTATAATCGTCAAGTTTTTCCCAAATTACCTATCCCATCTTTTAGACACGAATCATAGCGCTTATCCACCTACCTCATAAACAATAACAAGAAAATGATCATACAAGAACAAATCTTAAACATTTAATTTTATTGATATCATATATCTTATTCAAACATATAAAAACACCAATATTTTACGGCTAGACAAATTATAATAAACTTTATCAATAAGACCAATATTAATATTGCAAATTGACAAGTACGATGAAATTAATCGATTTTGAAACATGAATTTTCTCTATGTCTAAAATTAATTATGAGATTAGTGTTCTTACAAAAAAAATGAGATTAGTGAAAAATCAACGATAAACTTAATCTTATATGGTTCTCTATATGACAACAAAATGACACAAAAAGATATAATTAACATCTAAAAATCAAACAAAACACATATAGATAATGAAAAAGTGATTTGTCTACAATATAGAGGTTAAACATAATTCAATCCAATGGCAACCACATAATAACCAAAAGTAAATCATCCAGAAACAAAAATTTTAGCCACAAAATTGCCAAGATTTTTTCCCTAAAGAAGGTTGATTTTACAATGGATCAAGCGGCGAGGGTTTCGTCGATGTCCACTGTTTCGATTGTTGATCCGCATGAGAAGCTCCAAACAGATACACAGTTTTCGTCATCTGCATACCACATAATAGTAACATAAATCAGACAATGATGAAACACGAGGATTGCACATTAGAGAGTAAAAACTGATAACCAATTGGATCTAGAACGTACCAGTTAATGGCAAATTGTCATCTTCGTCGTCAGGGACCTGAAATCTCCGTTGACCGGATGAAGAGACGGCCATAGGCAGGGAAGGGTGGAAAGGTTAGAAATGAAAATACAAAGCGAATAGGAGCATATTCGAAGGATTTGAATACCTGCGGCAGCTTGGAAACCGGATATCCACTGTCCGGTCTGCAGATCGTAGATGTGGACTAAACCATCCTGGAGAAAGAGCAAAGGCAGACAAATTAGAAAAAGATAGATCAACAAATTGATTGTTGTTTCATAAAGCAGAAAATCAAATCGGTACCTGGCCACCAGTGCCGAGATGTTGTCCATGGGAATCGACATCAAAATATATTCGCTGATTTGTCTGTGCTGAAGATCTATACAACTTATTGAGAGAGAAAGTATAAGGTGTGCGGCGCGATATGAAAAGATAATGATAATGATGCTTGGTATTTATAGGGAGAAATCATTCCGCCCAAACACAGTGGTAGGTGGGGTAGGTTTCCGTCACATTGAAGCCGTTATGTAACGGTGAATAAAGCTTTTATGTCATTATTTAACGAGAGACATTCTAAACGTACCGTTTCATCAAGTGACAATCTAACCTAACCTAAAACGGCAGTACAACTGGTCATCTTATTAAGAGAATACTTATAAGCTATTAAGCTTATCACCGTCAATATGAACCAAGCATTGGTGCAACAAGATAATTAGAGAAAGATTGGACTACTTACTGGTAGACAACTTCGACGGCTTTCCTTACATCCCAACACATGATATATGGGTCCTGCAAGGATCATGCAGCATAGTGATGAATCCTCATTACAATCCGAACCCGAAATCCATGTGACAAAGCACAAAATTATGATATTTCTTAACAGGTAGAGGCCAAAGACACTCTGAATACATTTTTGAAATAATGGGAAACGATTAAAATGAATAAGCTCTGCTATGGTTTTGCACATATCACAGTAAAACTATACGCACAATCATGTTGTTTTCGGACAACCGTGTCCAATAGGCAACGGTGATAATAGGCTCTAAAAGGGGCATTAAACATGGAACCAACATATTATAAAGGCATCAAAGTTTACCTTTCGGCCTCCCGTGTATAAATAGTTTCCATCATTTGAGAATTGCACCTAACAAGAAACAGAATTGGAACCATTATTGATCCAAAAGTAGAATCAAGGTAAATGAAATTAAATTCTGACTTACATGTGTAATCCCACCTTCTTGTCCATGTAGGAGATACAAGAGTTCCATATTGTCTTATCTATAAATTGCAGTTGATTGGCTGAATGAACCAGTGGCTAACATCCCACCATAATGTGGAGAGAAGGCAATGGATGATATTACTCATGTAGGTAGCAAACAAGTGCAAAGTCTAGAGCCTCACAATCACAATCTCAAAAATCACTAACTAGTCTGGACTCTGGATTGGTCAGATACATGTTTGCCCTTTTTTGTTTCCTTTAAGGGTTGAATGTTGTAAGAAATCTCTACCAGGATGATGCACATTAAAAACCCTGATACACTTGTTATATCCATCATATATCCTGCCAGAGAGATCATCAAGTGTTAAAGTAAATGCCATTGCTTCTTAGACTTGAACCATTATGGTTCAGAATAATGATTACAATTCCAAATTAGAGCCACATTTAAACACCAGATTTCCACCAAGATGAAAAGAACATGTGAGTGGCAGTGCAATGCCATGACAAGGACATGGAAGTCCGTTAAATAAGTCCTAAAATATTCAGTTACTTGCAAGGCACAATGGGGAATATTAACTGAATCATCAATCTTTGGAAAGGATATTTTGCTTACTAAAGTGATTATATTTAGTGCATTTTAAGCCTTTGATTAGCCTAAGGATTTCCCATGTTTGATCTCATTTTCCTATGATTTATATGCTTTTATTGAAGTTTTATGCAAAGTGCTATTTTGTTGCCCGGTTGCCACTTTGAGGCCAATTCCATGTCTATTGGAGCTGTTTTCTTTGTATTTTCAGGTCTTGGCATTGTAGTACTGGTGACAAAGAGCACGTAGGATCAAACGGGAGGTCAATCGGAGATAGGACGGAGGAGATATGGCCGATGCAAGTTTGGGAAAAATGCACCTTAAAGCTGAAGAAGTTTTCGGCCGAAAACTCTAAGTTCTCGGCCGAAAACGGATTTCCAGAAGGCGGACATCCGATTCCTGAAGAAGTTTTCGGCGAAAATATTCCAGAATTTTCGCCGAAAATACATGAAGAAATCAAAGAGCCGTCGGTGATTTTCAAAGAGATTTTCGGCGAAAATATTACACAATTTTCGCCGAAAATTCAAGCCTTTTTCCAGCGTGCTATATAAGGAAGAGGGGGCGAAAATTGGAGACAACAATTCATTAATTCAGATTTCACACTTCAACAAAACCCTTTCCTCTCAACTTTCCAATTACTTTTCTCCTCATCTCCAATCCACAACCCTAGAGCAAGGTGGAAATCAAAGTAGAGGAGCTTGGATTGAAGTCCACAACCTTGGAAGAGGAGCTTGCAAGAGGAGGATTGCCATGGTGTTCTTGGTGATCTTCTTTCTTTCTCTTTCCTTCATTTCCATGGCCATGTGTGGCTGATTTCTTAGGTTTCCTTGGATTGATAGATTAGTTGTGCTAGGATAGAGGTTGATTGTACAAATTTGCCATGATTGATCTTGGATTGTAAGAAGATGATCTCTAGACTTGTTGTTAATTCCATTGATGGCTATGGCCTGATTGGTCTATTATTTGTGATGTAATGCATGAGAGTGCTTAGATTACATGGATTGTAGGTCTAGGGATTGAAGAGAGTGTGTTCTAAGAGATTAGATCATCTCAATTCAACCATAGTTGCATGATTTTTCTCTTGTGCATTTTATCGAACACTTGGTGTGCATTAGGTTTTTCATTCAATTGAACTTTGATTAGTCTTTTGATGATTCTCCTAGTGTTAGGACATTGACATGAGAATGTGGTGTCTAGCCTAGTGGTCATAGAGTCATAGGAGAGCGTTTTGTAGCTTGGCATTTCATCAAACACCTTTAATGCATCCTTAGTCACTTAGCTTGAGAGCGAGAGCCAGGTTGAGTGGTTCTAGGATAGGGAGAAGGCAGTCAGAATTTCTTCCCCTTTTCCATGTTCTTCTTTCCCTTTTCATCCCTCGTGATTGTGGCTTGAGATTAGATGGAATCCAATTCGAGATCTTGTGTTGAAGTTGTATGGGGCTAAGGATCAAGTGGTTAATGTCAAAAGAAAATGTTCAGAAGAAAAGAAAAGAAAAGCTAAGCTAGGCAAGCTCGGCACCTAAGTGAAGTGTCGGGTTGAGCACTAGCAAAGGCAAAAGCTGTGAGCTAGGCAGGTTCAACACCTAAGTGAAGTGTTGGATCGAGCACTAGTATGCAGTAAAAAAAAAAAAAAAAGAGAAAAAAATGAAAATGGAAAGAAAAAAAAAAGAATTCTCAAATGAAGCCCTTGATCCTACGCCCGAGTTTGTAAAGTGCGGATCTAGAAGCGGATGAAATCGAGTTGATAGCCACATCATGATCACTCTCCTACCCCCACCTTATCCATTCCATTTCCTGAGTTCAAGTCCTTTTAATTAGAGTCGGTGTTGTCGTGGTCGATTTTTCTGTATCCCAATTAACCACTACTTGAAGTGTGCAGATATTAGTGAGGTCTAGACTTGTTTGGTTGACGTTCTGGCATGTGTAGGTTAAGTTTGTTCGTGGAACAGTTTAAGCCAAATTGTTATTGCTTGAATCTCAATGGGACCGATCTTGTCATTTGTGAACTTGGATGTTTTCTAATTCATTTGCTTGAGGACAAGCAAAGCTTAGTCGTAGGGGAATTTGATGTGATTATATTTAGTGCATTTTAAGCCTTTGATTAGCCTAAGGATTTCCCATGTTTGATCTCATTTTGCTATGATTTATATGCTTTTATTGAAGTTTTATGCAAAGTGCTATTTTGTTGCCCGGTTTCCACTTTGAGGCCAATTCCATGTCTATTGGAGCTGTTTTCTTTGTATTTTCAGGTCTTGGCATTGTAGTACTGGTGACAAGGAGCACGTAGGATCAAACGGGAGGTCAATCGGAGCTAGGACGGAGGAGATATGGCCGATGCAAGTTTGGGAAAAATGCACCTTAAAGCTGAAGAAGTTTTCGGCCGAAAACTCTAAGTTCTCGGCCGAAAACGGATTTCCAGAAGGCGGACATCCGATTTCTGAAGAAGTTTTCGGCGAAAATATTCCAGAATTTTCGCCGAAAATACATGAAGAAATCAAAGAGCCGTCAGTGATTTTCAAAGAGATTTTCGGCGAAAATATTACACAATTTTCGCCGAAAATTCAAGCCTTTTTCCAGCGTGCTATATAAGGAAGAGGGGGCGAAAATTGGAGACAACAATTCATTAATTCAGATTTCACACTTCAACAAAACCCTTTCCTCTCAACTTTCCAATTACTTTTCTCCTCATCTCCAATCCACAACCCTAGAGCAAGGTGCAAATCAAAGTAGAGGAGCTTGGATTGAAGTCCACAACCTTGGAAGAGGAGCTTGCAAGAGGAGGATTGCCATGGTGTTCTTGGTGATCATCTTTCTTTCTCTTTCCTTCATTTCCTTGGCCATGTGTTGCTGATTTCTTAGGTTTCCTTGGATTGATAGATTAGTTGTGCTAGGATAGAGGTTGATTGTACAAATTTGCCATGATTGATCTTGGATTGTAAGAAGATGATCTCTAGACTTGTTGTTAATTCCATTGATGGCTATGGCTTGATTGGTCTATTATTTGTGATGTAATGCATGAGAGTGCTTAGATTACATGGATTGTAGGTCTAGGGATTGAAGAGAGTGTGTTCTAAGAGATTAGATCATCTCAATTCAACCATAGTTGCATGATTTTTCTCTTGTGCATTTTATCGAACACTTGGTGTGCATTAGGTTTTTCATTCAATTGAACTTTGATTAGTCTTTTGATGATTCTCCTAGTGTTAGGACATTGACATGAGAATGTGGTGTCTAGCCTAGTGGTCATAGAGTCATAGGAGAGCGTTTTGTAGCTTGGCATTTCATCAAACACCTTTAATGCATCCTTAGTCACTTAGCTTGAGAGCGAGAGCCCAGGTTGAGTGGTTCTAGGATAGGGAGAAGGCAGTCAGAATTTCTTCCCCTTTTCCATGTTCTTCTTTCCCTTTTCATCCCTCATGATTGTGGCTTGAGATTAGATGGAATCCAATTCGAGATCTTGTGTTGAAGTTGTATGGGGCTAAGGATCAAGTGGTTAATGTCAAAAGAAAATGTTCAGAAGAAAAGAAAAGAAAAGCTAAGCTAGGCAAGCTCGGCACCTAAGTGAAGTGTCGGGTTGAGCACTAGCAAAGGCAAAAGCTGTGAGCTAGGCAGGTTCAACACCTAAGTGAAGTGTTGGATCGAGCACTAGTATGCAGTAAAAAAAAAAAAAGAGAGAAAAAATGAAAATGGAAAGAAAAAAAAAGGAATTCTCAAATGAAGCCCTTGATCCTACGCTCGAGTTTGTAAAGTGCGGATCTAGAAGTGGATGAAATCGAGTTGATAGCCACATCATGATCACTCTCCTACCCCCACCTTATCCATTCCATTTCCTGAGTTCAAGTCCTTTTAATTAGAGTCGGTGTTGTCGTGGTCGGTTTTTCTGTATCCCAATTAACCACTACTTGAAGTGTGCAGATATTAGTGAGGTCTAGACTTGTTTGGTTGACGTTCTGGCATGTGTAGGTTAAGTTTGTTCGTGGAACAGTTTAAGCCAAATTGTTATTGCTTGAATCTCAATGGGACCGATCTTGTCATTTGTGAACTTGGATGTTTTCTAATTCATTTGCTTGAGGACAAGCAAAGCTTAGTCGTAGGGGAATTTGATGTGATTATATTTAGTGCATTTTAATCCTTTGATTAGCCTAAGGATTTCCCATGTTTGATCTCATTTTGCTATGATTTATATGCTTTTATTGAAGTTTTATGCAAAGTGCTATTTTGTTGCCCGGTTGCCACTTTGAGGCCAATTCCATGTCTATTGGAGCTGTTTTCTTTGTATTTTCAGGTCTTGGCATTGTAGTACTGGTGACAAGGAGCACGTAGGATCAAACGGGAGGTCAATCGGAGCTAGGACGGAGGAGATATGGCCGATGCAAGTTTGGGAAAAATGCACCTTAAAGCTGAAGAAGTTTTCGGCCGAAAACTCTAAGTTCTCGGCCGAAAACGGATTTCCAGAAGGCGGACATCCGATTCCTGAAGAAGTTTTCGGCGAAAATATTCCAGAATTTTCACCGAAAATACATGAAGAAATCAAAGAGCCGTCGGTGATTTTCAAAGAGATTTTCGGCGAAAATATTACACAATTTTCGCCAAAAATTCAAGCCTTTTTCCAGCGTGCTATATAAGGAAGAGGGGGCGAAAATTGGAGACAACAATTCATTAATTCAGATTTCACACTTCAACAAAACCCTTTCCTCTCAACTTTCCAATTACTTTTCTCCTCATCTCCAATCCACAACCCTAGAGCAAGGTGCAAATCAAAGTAGAGGAGCTTGGATTGAAGTCCACAACCTTGGAAGAGGAGCTTGCAAGAGGAGGATTGCCATGGTGTTCTTGGTGATCATCTTTCTTTCTCTTTCCTTCATTTCCTTGGCCATGTGTGGCTGATTTCTTAGGTTTCCTTGGATTGATAGATTAGTTGTGCTAGGATAGAGGTTGATTGTACAAATTTGCCATGATTGATCTTGGATTGTAAGAAGATGATCTCTAGACTTGTTGTTAATTCCATTGATGGCTATGGCTTGATTGGTCTATTATTTGTGATGTAATGCATGAGAGTGCTTAGATTACATGGATTGTAGGTCTAGGGATTGAAGAGAGTGTGTTCTAAGAGATTAGATCATCTCAATTCAACCATAGTTGCATGATTTTTCTCTTGTGCATTTTATCGAACACTTGGTGTGCATTAGGTTTTTCATTCAATTGAACTTTGATTAGTCTTTTGATGATTCTCCTAGTGTTAGGACATTGACATGAGAATGTGGTGTCTAGCCTAGTGGTCATAGAGTCATAGGAGAGCGTTTCGTAGCTTGGCATTTCATCAAACACCTTTAATGCATCCTTAGTCACTTAGCTTGAGAGCGAGAGCCTAGGTTGAGTGGTTCTAGGATAGGGATTTAGTGCGACGAGAGTGCATTGAGTCTATAGAAGGGATTTGCGTGGTCATTCGATTGCATCCTCAATCATGTTTGGCTTGTTTGTGCATTTACTCCTCTTGAGCATGATGAAGCTATCTTTCCAAGTTAACCTCCTTTATCTTTGTCTTGCACCATTTTTTTTGTTTGTTTAGTTTTCTTTATGTTTTCATTTGTTCCTATTTCAAACCAAAACTCTTTTTAAATGAATAGACCGTCCATGAACTGTGTGAGTATTAGCTATTGAGAGAGCCCTCGTGGAATACGACCTTGATAGTTGTGAGTTAAATCTCGCCCGTCAAGTTTTTGGCGCCGTTGCCGGGGAACTTTCTCAATCCTTTGAAAGCATTTAGTAGTGGACCGTTCTATTCACTTCCTTCCGTTTTAGTTTTGCTTCTTTGTTATTTGTTTTTGTGGTTTTGTTATCCCGCATTGTTGTACTACTTGGTTGTATTTGTTGTGCGTGTTTGTAGGCCCCTTCTCCACCTATCTAATTCATGGGAGCAAGGTTGCAAGTAAGATGAACTCGTGGAATGGAGGTAATGGTTATGGTACCTATCAAGGGTGGAATCCATCTCCTAACCCATACTATGGTCATCCTACTCCATCCAACTACTGCCAAGAAACTTGTGAGGGAGATAGCCAATGGTGGGGTCAAGAACAACAAGCTTCAACACCCATGTGGAATGAGCAATGTCCCTATCCATCTCCACCCTACCATCAAGTCTTGCCGGAGTATTATCAAGAGGATCTCACAAGTCATGAACAACATTCTCAACCGCCTTCCATGCTAGAGGAGCTCTTTAAGATGGTTGAAGAAAGCAAGCGTCCTCAAGAGGATTTCACAAACTATGAGCAACCCTCTCAACCTTCTTCTATGCTAGAGGAGCTCTTGAAAATGGTGAAGGAAAGTGAGCGTCCTCGAAAGGAGTTTGTAAGTTATGAGGAACCTTCTCCACCTCTTCCCACGCTTGAGGAAGCTTTGAAGATTGCGGATGACAATGCGAACCAACTTAATCGCTTAGCTCAAGGCATGACACTCATCAAGGAAGCTCTAGAGGATGAACAACATTCTCCACCTTCCTCCACAATTGAGGAGATGTTGCAAATGGCGGAAGATAATGCGGCTCGGTTGGATCGTTTAACTCAAAGTGTGAAGCTCATCTCCGACACCTTTGAACCGGAAGTGCTAGTCATGGAAGAAGAAGAAGGTGAGTCTCCCCAAGAGGAATCCATGAGCCATGAGAAACCTCTTCCACCTCCTTTCATGCTAGAGATCTTGCAAATTGCGGAGGATAATGCAAACCGAGTTAACCGCTTATCCCAAAGCATAGAGCTCGTCACGAAGATTCTTGAGAATGAGCGACATCCCAATCATTTGGAGCATGTTTATGATGATGAAGATGACACTTGTGAATCCGAGGAGCTTGACACGGAAGAAGAATTGGTAGTGGAGGAGATTGAGGAACATGTTCTACCCGAGGACACACCAAGTAATGATGATGTGAGGATAGAAGAATCGAGGAGATTTGAGGATGATTACCCTTCAGAGGAGGTGAGAGATGACTTGGAGACGCTTCAAGAAGAGGTGGCTCCAAGAGTGGAGCACGAAAGTGAACAACACCACCCTATTGTGGCCCCACCAAAGATTGTTAGTGCTCTTCAATCTTCTTGCTTGATAATGAAGTATTTGTGCCAAGAACCCAAGGAGACATGCATCTCTACCCCCCTAAGGTGATAATGGAAGAGGAGTCGCCCATGTTTGAACCGGAAGACTCTTCGAGTGGCATCACCAACTTGGAGACGATGGAGCTCAATGGTGGCCCCCTACCATACATTCTTCCTCAAACTCCTAAACTCAATGGTAGAAGGCCATGGCAAGGTAACAATTGGAACTCAAGCTTAGCTCATTGGTCATTCTACCACTTGCTTCTATTGCTACTTGGAGCTCAAACTTCATCATGGAAGAAGCTACTTGACATCAAGGAGGTACTAAGTTGGACACCACAACGCAGGTATCGTCGAGCTTAAGACGATAACCAAGCGCTTCTTGGGAGGCACCCCATGTTATCTTTACTTTTATTGCTCTTGTTTGCTCTTTTTAGTTTTTGTGTTGTTTTAGCTTTTTGAATAAGATTTGGCAAGCAATTGGGATCACTCTTCACCAAGGATCATCATGAAAATCTTTCGCCGCTATTACCTCCTATGCTCCTCTCTACCAACGCGGTAACTTCGTTCCACCTTACCCTCTCTCTCTTGATCATTGAGGACAATGCTCATGTTAGTCGTAGGGGAGTTTGAGGTTTGGTGTGATTATTTGTGGTAGAGATCTAAGGCTATGCTTTGATGATTTGCATGATCTTAATTGAATGTCAATTTCCTCTATTGTAGAATCATTCGGTTCTTGACTTTTGGTGTTTAATTGGCTTCAATCTTTCACAATGACGTTTAGACTGTTTCACTTAGAACCTATAACCAGCATGTTAGCGCTAATATCAAATGAGTCTAGGCCAGAACAGAGATGTTATCACTCTTGTATGTTGGTTGATTGGTTTGATACGTGTTGTTGTACCACTCGATAACACCGGTCTAAGATGATGAAGGCAATCAGAATTTCTTCCCCTTTTCCATGTTCTTCTTTCCCTTTTCATCCCTCGTGATTGTGGCTTGAGATTAGATGGAATCCAATTCGAGATCTTGTGTTGAAGTTGTATGGGGCTAAGGATCAAGTGGTTAATGTCAAAAGAAAATGTTCAAAAGAAAAGAAAAGAAAAGCTAAGCTAGGCAAACTCGGCACCTAAGTGAAGTGTCGGGTTGAGCACTAGCAAAGGCAAAAGCTGTGAGCTAGGCAGGTTCAACACCTAAGTGAAGTGTTGGATCGAGCACTAGTATGCAGTAAAAAAAAAGAGAGAAAAAAATGAAAATGGAAAGAAAAAAAAAGAATTCTCAAATGAAGCCCTTGATCCTACGCCCGAGTTTGTAAAGTGCGGATCTAGAAGCGGATGAAATCGAGTTGATAGCCACATCATGATCACTCTCCTACCCCCACCTTATCCATTCCATTTCCTGAGTTCAAGTCCTTTTAATTAGAGTCGGTGTTGTCGTGGTCGGTTTTTCTGTATCCCAATTAACCACTACTTGAAGTGTGCAGATATTAGTGAGGTCTAGACTTGTTTGGTTGACGTTCTGGCATGTGTAGGTTAAGTTTGTTCGTGGAACAGTTTAAGCCAAATTGTTATTGCTTGAATCTCAATGGGACCGATCTTGTCATTTGTGAACTTGGATGTTTTCTAATTCATTTGCTTGAGGACAAGCAAAGCTTAGTCGTAGGGGAATTTGATGTGATTATATTTAGTGCATTTTAAGCCTTTGATTAGCCTAAGGATTTCCCATGTTTGATCTCATTTTGCTATGATTTATATGCTTTTATTGAAGTTTTATGCAAAGTGCTATTTTGTTGCCCGGTTTCCACTTTGAGGCCAATTCCATGTCTATTGGAGCTGTTTTCTTTGTATTTTCAGGTCTTGGCATTGTAGTACTGGTGACAAGGAGCACGTAAGATCAAACGGGAGGTCAATCAGAGCTAGGACGGAGGAGATATGGCCGATGCAAGTTTGGGAAAAATGCACCTTAAAGCTGAAGAAGTTTTCGGCCGAAAACTCTAAGTTCTCGGCCGAAAACGGATTTCCAGAAGGCGGACATCCGATTCCTGAAGAAGTTTTCGGCGAAAATATTCCAGAATTTTCGCCGAAAATACATGAAGAAATCAAAGAGCCATCAGTGATTTTCAAAGAGATTTTCGGCGAAAATATTACACAATTTTCGCCGAAAATTCAAGCCTTTTTCCAGCGTGCTATATAAGGAAGAGGGGGCGAAAATTGGAGACAACAATTCATTAATTCAGATTTCACACTTCAACAAAACCCTTTCTCTCAACTTTCCAATTACTTTTCTCCTCATCTCCAATCCACAACCCTAGAGCAAGGTGCAAATCAAAGTAGAGGAGCTTGGATTGAAGTCCACAACCTTGGAAGAGGAGCTTGCAAGAGGAGGATTGCCATGGTGTTCTTGGTGATCATCTTTCTTTCTCTTTCCTTCATTTCCTTGGCCATGTGTGGCTGATTTCTTAGGTTTCCTTGGATTGATAGATTAGTTGTGCTAGGATAGAGGTTGATTGTACAAATTTGCCATGATTGATCTTGGATTGTAAGAAGATGATCTCTAGACTTGTTGTTAATTCCATTGATGGCTATGGCTTGATTGGTCTATTATTTGTGATGTAATGCATGAGAGTGCTTAGATTACATGGATTGTAGGTCTAGGGATTGAAGAGAGTGTGTTCTAAGAGATTAGATCATCTCAATTCAACCATAGTTGCATGATTTTTCTCTTGTGCATTTTATCGAACACTTGGTGTGCATTAGGTTTTTCATTCAATTGAACTTTGATTAGTCTTTTGATGATTCTCCTAGTGTTAGGACATTGACATGAGAATGTGGTGTCTAGCCTAGTGGTCATAGAGTCATAGGAGAGCGTTTTGTAGCTTGGCATTTCATCAAACACCTTTAATGCATCCTTAGTCACTTAGCTTGAGAGCGAGAGCCTAGGTTGAGTGGTTCTAGGATAGGGATTTAGTGCGACGAGAGTGCATTGAGTCTATAGAAGGGATTTGCGTAGTCATTCGATTGCATCCTCGATCATGTTTGGCTTGTTTGTGCATTTACTCCTCTTGAGCATGATGAAGCTATCTTTCCAAGTTAACCTCCTTTATCTTTGTTTTGCACCATTTTGTTAGTTTGTTTAGTTTTCTTTATGTTTTCATTTGTTCCTATTTCAAACCAAAACTCTTTTTAAATGAATAGACCGTCCATGAACCGTGTGAGTATTAGCTATTGAGAGAGCCCTCGTGGAATACGACCTTGATAGTTGTGAGTTAAATCTCGCCCGTCACTTACTTGGTTCCAGCAGGATTAAAAGCAACCGAAATGGTAGCAATAATCTTGTCCACATCATAATAAGCACGGAATGTGCAGCGCAGCTGCAATGTTTTCATCCAATATATTAATCCCAACTGAACTAGAAAAGAAGCAAAGTTGAAGTATATGCAACACAAAAACTAGGAGCTAGATAGAACAACAAAAACTTTCGAATTCAATTTGGACCAACTAGGCAAAAACAAATAAGAGAGTCGCATAAATCATGAAAATGAAAAAACCATAAGTACCGAGCCAGAAGTAGCATCCCATAGATGACAGGGTCTAAAGCAAACACACAGCTAACAGGGTCTAAAGCAAGAAGCCACTATCAGTTACAAGCATCAGGCATATCACATTAGTGGTTATTCAACTTCATCATAAGCAGAAACAACTAAATACCTGAAGAGGCCATATAGGGATACCAACAAAAATCATACACTGGCTCCCCTTCATCCATAATTATGCTTGCACCATAAGAATCTGCAGAACAAAGCACAAATTCCTGAAATTTAAAGAAGAAGCTCACATGCAAGGGATACAATTTGAAATGAGAACTTCTAAACATTCCTAACCTCTACCAGGAGCTGAAGCATAAGCAGATGCATCACATCCATCATAATAATCTGGTCTGACAATGGCAACAAATAAGAATCAAAACAAAGCATTCACTCAATCATATCAATAAACCCTAAAAATCCATTTCCAGATATTAACAACACTGTACCGGAGCACGAAAACCTACAGGGAAAACAACCGCAGCTTATTATCCTCTGAGCTCGAAAGAAAGCATGAGCCGTCTGGTGACCTAATCAAGCCGCGAGAAACCAGTAGAAACTTAGAATCGATTATAGAACGGGAGAAGAAAAATGTGCAGCGAAGAATGTAAGAGTAACTATACCATTTGACGCCTTTGAGGAAGTTGTTGGAGGCGGTAGAACCTCTGAACTGTTGAGAGAAATGGTAGGTTCTATGCGGAGCCACGTCGAACCTAACCGAAGGCCAGTACGAGTAATTCTGCTCGTCGGCCGATTGAGCCGCCGCCTCCATTGGACTTCTCCTAGCACCGATGAATCAATTCTGTTTTCTGTCAATGATCCGGCAGTTTCGTCGCCGACGGAATCTCTCCGGCCGGCTATCTCTTCTCCCATTGATCCCCGCCGGCGGTTTGCCGCGAGAAACAAGAAGATTTTTCAGAGCTCTGAGCTTTTTCGTGTCACTTGTCAGTTGAAAATATCGAAGTCGCCTGTTTGAAAAAATGAAAGGGCCCATTGGGCCAAATATATTAAGGAAATTAATTGGGCCTGAATATAGCTAATCCACATTGCAAGGCCCAATAAAGATGTAAAAAGTAACACATTTTTTCTACAAATTTTCTAATAAAAATGATTATTTCTACACATTTGTTTGTAAATTTTTTATTGGTAAACATGAAATTGTGACGAGTCTTTATTCACGTTCAAATGAGTTTATAAATACGGTCTAGTATACCACAGATGAGAAAAAAGTGGATTGTAATGCACATCGAACGGGAAAGATAGACTTATACTCGCCAAATAGTCAAAGACATTGCATTCGAGACAAAACTACATACCTTAGCGCGATGTCGATGAGTCCATATGTACTTATACTATCTCATACCATGTCTCCCAGAATGTGAGTCTATCACGACTTCTTTTAGTCAAGCCAATCGAGCAAATTGATTGGTTAGAAATGAGCACTATCACACAATGCACGTCATAATCGAGAAACAAAATCTCCTATAACTGCTTGTCCAATCACAGGAAGAAGGAAGCTAACAAATTTAGGAGAAACTCGCTAAGACGTATCAACGACCATGAGATATGTGCCTACATTCTCGGATGGCGATCATTAACAATGGAATGATCTATCGTGAGAGTATCCACCACAATACTAACTCAACCATTGATGTGATGTGACATTGTCTCGAGAATAATGCTAACATAATAAAAAAAAATGTTGTTTCTAGCTGGGATAGAAGTCACTCGATTAGGTTAATAACTAAAAAAAACTCTTTAAACCGATTTACCAACCAAGTTTGTTTTCAACTTGACCGTTGATTGGCTGAAATGGGTAGATTAATTGATTTTAATTATTAACGGTGACCGAATGTTCACCCTAGTTTCTCGTATTCTACATAGATAAACCGACAACCCGAAATAGTCAGGCTTCTATTCGATGCTTTCAAGTGGTGTGTAATCCATGACACGAGCAAACGCGCAAACTTGAACTAGTACAAACAACAAAAGTACAAAAATCAAACACAATCCATCTCCATGCCTATAATGAGGACCTTCTCAAGTATGGATCATGCTTATACTTTGAGTACAATGGAACAAGATCCAATGCCTTCTCTGCAATCCTCCCGTCCTCGTGAATCTTCTCGATCAAGCTCTCAAGCGTCTCGAAATTAGCCTGCGTAACTCGATGCCACATCCTTTCAGAAACTCTAAACCCCTAAAAACAATGTACAAACTCGAATACAGAACAATGTACCTCTGGTCGGATGTAACCAACTATAACAAGACGGAGGTCTTCGCCATAGAAATCCTCGTCGAACTCGAGAAGCAGCCATGGCTCCTTCAAAAGAAGCAAAGCAATACTCAGTGAAATGTTGACTTAACAAGCTACATTTGTTGAGTAGTTGGATTACATACAATGGTCTTCTCTGTGTTGTTGAAGTAAGGGTTCCAACCAATGCTCATGGCCATTTTGTAGACACCTCTATTTGACAACCTGACCCAACCGAAATACACTCCCGAGGGATGCTGTGCTAGCAAGTCCGGGTATCGTTCCGTTGATAGATTAGCTGAAACAAGGAAACCGAGTTGTGATTCATTTGATGGGGCGAGTTATTGGATGTAACGGTTCATGACAGGGTTATGCTACTGATGTAGAGAACCATCACATCCCAGTGTTCATAATTGATCAGTATAACAATCCTTAACAACTTATTTGACTCGAGTTATCTGAAGATTTACCTGTGGGGATCCCGAGAACCTTGGAGCCACGGCCATAGCCTTTGATTATAGGGCCGCCAATGCGCCATGGCTCTATTGGCAAAGTTCCCTCAATCCCTGCAAACAAAAGCCATTATCCTCCAATGATCTAAATGACTAGAGAGATTTATACAATGTGTTCATAACTGTTATAAGGATTACTGCAGTTTTACAGTCTTCAAAAGGAGGCAGCCCCTAGTTTTCGGGATGCAAATCGAGTAGCGAGTTTATCAGATCGTCTGCTGCTGTGAAGAGATGAGATTGCCTTGGTAAAGATGGTACTGCAACCACTTGCATATCAGCAGCTTTTCCACCAGTGACACCAGGCCTGAAGCAGTTTTAACACCTTTAAGCATTAGAGACTCAAGCTGAGAAGTGAACTCAATTTTTACTTACACGGAATCTTCAATCACTAAGCAACGAGATTGCTCGATGTTCAACCTCTTAGCTGCTTGCAGAAATCTGTTTTTTGCACCAGTTCAGTATGTTAGACATATGACCGATGACAGATTCGTCGAAAGAAGTAAGCTGCTATGGTATCATACATCTCAAGAGATGGCTTCCCAGCTGTAACTTCATCACCACCAATGATCACCGAGAACGACTCGTTCCAGCCTATTTTTCAAAGCAAGAGAATGGTTGATTAAAGGCTGCCATGGGGTGAAGGTGAAGAACAAAGTAAAGTAAAGAACTTTACCTTGATGACAGTGGATTTTAGCATCGATATTTGCCCGTGGAGAGTTTGAAGCCAATGCCATTGGTACATTATGATTACGCAGGTGGTTGATCAATCGATTTGCACCCGAAGAGGTTTGATCTTGCACCATCTGCAAAATTCCTCCATGACTTAGAATCAATAACACACTTAGGTATTGAAGAGCAACAAAGGTGAAGTTCAAGTACTGGTCAGAGAACAATGGATTGATTTCTGCAACGAATTCTTCTGTAGAACAAGGAAGTCCATAGTCCTGTACAATTACAGCAGAAGCTTCCATGGTCGTCATCCTGACAATCTTATGAACTTCTCTACCGTCCCATTTTTTGCCATACTTCACCAAGAAAACCTTCATAACACCACCAACCAAGCTATCTGCTAAGAAATTGTACTGAAATTATTCCCAATTAAAGAACTTCGTAGCAATGAACAGAAAAGCGATGGTTAGATAATCTCCAATCGACCTGTGTTTAAAAGGGTACCATCCAAATCCAGATTCACCCCTGAAACTAACTTCTTCATTGTTCCTGAAACTAGCATTCTTAACACATAGCTTGACCAATGGCGAAAGTCTGCAAAAAGAACATTCAAACGACATTCATAAGCAAATAACAGATTCCCTTCATTCCATAATGCTTGAATTTAGTCTCTGTACAAGGCTAAGCTCTATACTGATGGAGCGAATAACAGAAAACGGACTAATAAGGAAACCAAGCAGCGTTCAGGCATTTCATCGAACATGTTAGATACACTATAGAACACCACCCTACTGACGATAATCTTATGCGTTTTTAGTGCTTAACAAGTTAAATCAATGAAGAAACAAGCTCGAAAAAGAGGGCTTCCGAGCACGCAGTCCCGTTCCAGCTCTAGTTCGATAAACCCCTTGCTTCACAAGTTATTGACTGCTCATTTCATTCTGTTCTCGCTTGATTCCGTCTGCATCACTTCTGTTTCGTAAATTCATGCTTGGTGTAGGTGAAAATCGCGGAGTGGAATCCGAGAAGGATTTGCTGGTTATGGTGACTGATGACTCGAAAATCTTGCTCCATCGCTTCAATTGGCAGCGGCTGTGGACGGTTTCTCCAGGTGAAGCTCTTTCTATCGCCATTTCTTAAGGTATTTTATTGGTCTCATCTATGGCTTACTTGGGTTTGTTGGATTTGGTTAGACAAGTCAATTACATCATTGTGCTGGCATCCTGATGGTAAAGCCATAACTGTTGGTCTTGAAGATGGAACCATTTCGTTGCATGATGTTGAGGTTAGCAAGCATTACCATTTGAGAATGGAAGCCGTGTTAATCGTCTTACTAATCTGTACCGTGTGGCATTGTAATAGAGCGAGAAATTGTTGAGAAGCCTGAAGTCTCATACTGCTCCGGTTGTGTCTCTTAACTGGGAAGAGGAGAGTGAGCTGGTTAGACTCGTTTCTTTAGCATCTAATTGCTAGTTCTTTTGGATAGTGGAGTTGTGATGATTATGGTTACTTACTCTCATACCGATTCATGCGTTTTTCAAGTTGAGATTCAGAGTGATTCTGGGAACTCGTTGGTGTATGAAGATCGTACTCCCCGTTTCTTTCCTCCAGCTCCAAGGGCGCCGCGGGTGGCTGGTGTTATGACTAGTGATGCTAGTTTCATGGATGATAATGAGAATTCTTACAGGCAGCTCTCGAATTCTTCGTACCAACGGTTTAACATTCTTTGCAGTGGAGACAAAGACGGGAGCATATGTTTTAGTATCTGTGGGATATTTCCAATAGGAAAAGTTGTAAGTTGTTTTCTTTCTTGATGGAGCTTTTCTTTCTACCCGTGCTTACTGTTTCTGCATTTGATGAGATCAAGTCTTTTATCAATTATAACCATATATTTTGAAATGGTTCTAGCTAAAAGAACAGAAACTTGGTTTTCTTACCTAGTCTTTCATTTCGAAGATCCTTTTGCTTTGTATGGTTTCTGAATGCAGAATATACACAAATTGTCTGTGCCTGTGCAACACAATGATAAAGATGTTACTCAGCAGCTTGTTAATGCTTCCATTTGCAAGGTATGCTCATGCACTCTATAGTCATTTTCAGAATGGCCCTCTATAGTCATCTGTTTAAGTTTTAATGCAATATACTCTATGATGGAGTGAGCTATCTTCAGATAAGTTATCATGTTTCTAGGTTGCGCTGTCAAAGGATCTTTGTCAATTGATTGTCTTGTTCTCTGGAGACCTTGTTGAAAGTACTGCTTCTACTTCAGAATCGGAAAAAACAGCTGGTCGTGGCATGCATGGCTTGGTTCTAGATACTTCTATATTTGGAAAGAGGTACTTCTATTAGTTAGCGATGTCTATATTCATTCTTTCATTTTTTTCCGGCTGGTTATAATGGTATAAATATGTCCTTCCCTCTTTGTTCAATGCAGAAAAACGAGCTCCATCAGTTAGACCAACAAGCTTCCAACATTGAAGACTTGACTGAGGTTATCCGGGCGTCTTTGTCAGTGATGGTTAAACAGTGGGCAGATGCTGTACAGACATTTAGCCAGAAGTTTGGTTCTCCGTCCACCCTGATTACTAATCAACGTAATTGGCGATTTCAATTACTGATCATTTGCTTGATGTTTGCTGTCCCGTCAATTGATTTCTACTATTCTAATGCAGCACTCAACTCCTCTCCACAGGAAGAATTTATGAGCCTTTTAGTCGGTGCTCGGACTAGTCCAGCAGTTCATCAATTTTTAGTGAACACTCTAGGAGAAGTGGTATCCTTCATCCTTTTGCATAAGTTCCATTTTTCTTAAATGGGTGAACGGTACTTATTCAAAGTTCTGTTTGGTTGACAGGGTGTCAAGCCTGTGTCCAAGACAATCTGTGGTGCTGATAAAGATCTTCAACGTGTAGTGCTTGACCATCTTCAGGTGCACAATTTTACATAACTGCTCAGCATCATTACACAGCGTTCATCCTAATCAGTAGTTTTGGTATGGGTTGATTCATCATTCATCTGGACTGAATGCTAATCAAAAGCTTGAGGGTGATCATTTGTTAAAAATTAGAATATGTTCATCAAGTGTTGTTAGGAGTTCATGTCTCCTTTTCCTGAATATCAACAAGAACTTACATCATCCCGTAGTTTTCTTCCTGCTTCATTTAGGCTTATCGTTGCCCGCCATCTAATAAAGCCCTGAGTGTAAGCTAAGAGATAACCCTTTCTTAGCCTGCTGCAGAGATAATTGCATTTAGGATGGGAGAGCTTAGGGGCCTTTCAAGATGGCGTTCACGCTTCCAAGGTATAGGTCTGGATGAGTAACTTATTACTGAAGCAACTGAAAAATCTGGCATGATGCTGGTACAAATCGAGCGATTCATGAAGGTGCTCACTACTGTGGAGCAGCAGGTATCATTTATGCTAGTTAGATGTTGATTACATATCGTTTTAACTTCGATCAGATATCTTTGGCGTGAGGAGAAGGCTAAGGAGTTCTTGAGTTTGGAGCAAGGTGAGAAGACTGTTCTCAGCTGATGACACTTGATTTAACGTGATTATCAGCCCCATTTAAGCAACATTTCATACCCTTTGATGCCATTTTGATGAGTATTTGGTGCATTTGTCGTAACTTTGTGATTATCGGCTCCTAGTGCGTACATTGTCTATTTCTTGGCTATTTTTACCCTTTTTCTGATCTTTTATGTAGAGCCCCCAGGTTACCACATTATAGAGGACTCTCTCACGAGTCCAACGCTTCAAACGGAGACCAAATCGGAGTTCAAACGGAGCGGGAATGATCGAAACAAGTTGGAGTGTTGCCCAGCTCAAAACGCTGCGTTTTGGAGCTTACATGCCGTGTAAGCTAAATACACTGTGAGCTTACACGCCGTGTAAGCTCCCCAGACGGGAAAATTCAGTCTTTTCCAACTTATAAAGGGTTTCTAGGGTTATATATAGACTTTTTGAAGCCAGATTGAAGATACACGAATTTTGGCTGATTAGCCACGACCTTAGGGTCGATAGATAGAGTTTAGAGAGTTCGAAGATCCGTGGAGAGATCATGACGCCATTCTTCCATCTCGGAGAGCTCGGAGCTTAAAGTTGAAGATCCAGGAGATTGAAGCTTCGCTGGAGTCGTCAGAATTAGGTTTTTCAGTTCTTATCTGTTCTTCCTCTGTATGATTATTTCCTTTGTTGCCTTTGATTCTTCTGTTATCGTTATGAGTAGCTGAACTTGTAGAGCTTAGATTAGATGAACCCTAAGTGACCCAGGGCTTTAAAGCGGTCATGGATTGGCGGTTATTAGATTCGAAGTTCAATCAGTTTCTCTTTGCATGGTTGTTTTGTTCGTCATTGTTTATGTTTCTCTTCTGGTTGGTCGCCTAGATTAGGTTTATGCAAGCTAGGGTTAGTCGCGAGACAGCTTCCCTGCTTTGGCGCATAAACTTGTCTTCCTTGATCACCTAGTTTAGATTCTTGTTAAGCTGAGGATAGAAGCGAACGCTCGCCTCTCTTTAAAACATCAATTCAACCAGTTAACCTTATAATTGGAGTGTGCCTTTCGTAGGAACTGATTAGGGTTAATCCACTGCAAGAGTAACTCATAAATCGTTAGTAATTGCACCAGTTAATTAAGTCATTGCGAGAGGCGACCGTACCCGGGCAGCTAGTTAATCTTGGTAGTTAGATCGGATAGAGCGAACGTTCGCCAGTCTTAAACCTAAGGGTCAGGAGTTATGGTGGTGTATAGAAACCGATTGAATGAGAATTGAAAACCGCTGGTCTTGTGATTGCCGTTGCCTTGGTGATCTAAGGGGGATTCGAAATCTAAGCTCGTCTGTCATCCTGTTAGTCAACCTTTTAATCTTTCTGTCTTTTATTTTCCTGCTTTATTAGATTAGAAGTCGTGGAACTCACACCACGCATAACGTGTTTAAATCGAGTAATTTGCTAACATATTTGAGTAGACAAGAAGAAGAGACCTCGAGTAGAATACGATCTAGTCTACCTTGGTAGATTAGTTATTTGATACCGCTAAAACTGCAGCATCAAATTGGCGCCGTTGCCGGGACTCTTCTAATTGTTTGAAAGAAGAGTTGGCAAATTATTCTTCTACCTTTCCTCCTTACCATTTAATTTTCCTCCATATTTCCATGATTTACCTGGGTAGTGCTTCTTAGTTTTGATTATGCAGGATTACAGGTGGGATGACCAGTACCAAGAGTGGCGCGTCAATGGAGCACTGAATATTGAGGATTACCAAGAGATGTTACATCAACAACAACAACGAACGGCGAGATTTGACTCCCTCTTTGATAATATCTCTGCAATGCTACAAGATTACCAAGAGATACACCAACAAGAACATCAAAGTGGCGCTAGAGATAACCAAGAGATGCTTCATGAACATCAACAATGCTCGTCGAGAACCCAATCTGCCTTGGATAATATCTCTTCAATGCTACGAGCTCATCTCGCGACGGACATCAAGCTCGAGCAACCAAAGCAGTTAATGACAAAAGACGCTCAAGAGCTGTTCGAAGAAGAAGATGATGATCCTATCCATGACTATTATGAGCTAGAAGAATCCTTGGCGGTGGTGGTTGATGAAGACATAAAGCTAATCCATCTCGAAGTTGAAGCCGAAGAGGAGCACATAGAGATTGAGGAGATACCCTCACCTACACTTCCGCCGAGTCAACCTGTAGAGAAGATGGAGCTCATTGACCATGCCGTGCCGTACTACCTCTTTCCTCCTCGAGTAGGAGAATTCGAGAAGAACTGGTCATCCAACCAGAACCGCGATCTATTGGAGCACTACCGGCTGCATCACCCTTCTAGAGTGCTACATGGCACTCAACCGCCGGCCTTGAAGAAGACAATTGACTTCAAGGAGCTTCTGAGTTGGGGTCCCTAACAGGTACCGTCCGGCTCAAGGACGTTAAAAGAGAGCGCTTTGTGGGAGGCAACCCACGGCTGGAGTCCGTTTTGAATTTTTGAGCCAGTCTTTTTCGTCGTTCAAATCAGGTTCGGGGGAGCCAAAGTGTCAGTTTAATTTCCTTTCGTTTTGATTTGTTTTCGGTTGGGTTTTGAAAAAAAATAAAAAAAGGGATTTTTAAATAAATTTTCGGCGAGAACCAAAAGTTCTCTCCGAAAAATTTTCTCATTTTTCAAACAGTACGCATCTTCTTTATTTTTGCCTATTTTTGAAGAAGTTTTCAGCGAAAAATTCCATAGTTTTCGACGAAAACTTGTGTCTGTTTTGAAAATCAGTTTCTTTTTTTTGGTCCGATTCTAACGCATACTTGATCGTCCAAATCGGAGCTCTGTAGCTCCGGTTATCCCCGAAACAAGCTTTTCACGTTTTTGGCCAACTTCGTCACTTTCCGTCCATTTTCTTGAGTCATGTCTTAAAGGTTAGTTGTTGGGTTTTCAATTTTGAATCTTTTGACATGTTGATTGTTGAATTTCGATGAGTTTAATTCTAGTCTACCTCATTTTGCGTGTCTGCTTTTCGGTGTGATTTTTCTGAACTGATTGAACTTAGACGTTCTAGAATTCTCTATGAGTGTTGTGTCGTGAATTTGTGCCGTTTAATTTTTTTTTTTTTCAAAATTCCCCTAAACCTTCTTTGTTCGACTTTTATTCTGTGTGGATCCGGGACACTTGTCCCGGTATCCTTTTGATCTTTTTGTTGTTTTTGTTTTTGTAGGAACTTGAGTAGCTACTCCGCTCTACTCCGGACTCTCCGTGTTCATCCCCTACACCGACCATCTCGTCACAGGTTCTTCGTATCTCTCTACTATAGTTTAGTGCTGTGAGGACACAGAACCGGTTAAGTGTGGGGTATAGGATTCTAGGATTATGCATGATCTTGCTTGATTTTCTGTGATTCTATGGTTCATATTTGAAATTTCTCTAGCATAGAATTGCTCAATTCTTGACTTTTGATGTTAAATTGACTTCAATTTTGAACAATGACATCTAGACTGTTCCACTTAGAACCTGTAACCAACGTGTCGGAACTGATATTAAACGAGTCTAGGTCAGAACATATCACAAATCACTTCGGTAGTTGAAACTTGAATTAATTGAATTGATTGACTTGTTAATAACAAAGCTCGATAACACCGTTCTAAGATGATAAATGCTAGCTTCTCCCATGTTTTCCACTCCATATTTGTTCACCTGTGATTGTGGCTTGAGATTAGGCGGAAATCCAATTCGAAATCTTGTGTAAAAAGTTATAACTAGCTAGGATCAAATGGCTAAATTGTTAAATCAAGTAATAAAGTTGTGCAAATCAATGCTAAATTCTTTAAAGTGCTGAAAATAAAGCTAGGCAGGCCCGACACCTAAGTGAAGTGTTCGGGTTGAGCACTAGCGTAGGCACAAATACTATGACCTAGGCAGGTCCAACACCTAAGTGAAGTGTTTGGTATCGAGCACTAGTATGTAGTAAATCAATGGAAGAAGTTTGAAACTTGAAATAAATTGTTGTTTAAATCGGTCCTAGCTAGAACATGTAACATACAGATCTAGAACCGAATGAAGTCGAGTCGATTGCCACGTCACTTTTCCTACCTCCGTGTCCATATCATGGCTAGAGCTTAAAGTCTTTTTTATTAGAATTGGTGTTATCGTAGTCGGTTAATCATGATTAATTGTTTTCCCAAGAAATGTGCTTTGTTAAAACTACTACTTGAAGTGTGCAGAAAACAGTGAGATCGAAACTTGTTTGGTTGATGTTCTTACATGTGTAGGTCACCTTTTCTACGTGGAACAGTCTAAACCAAATCGTTAGAATTGAATCTCAGTTTAATCTCGTGTCATTTGTGAATTTGAGTGTGTTCTAGTTCAGTTTGCTTGAGGACAAGCAAAAGCTTAAGTGTGGGGTATTGATGACACTCGATTTGACGTGATTATCAGCCCCATTTAAGCAACATTTCATACCCTTTGATGCCATTTTGATGAGTATTTGGTGCATTTGTCGTAACTTTGTGATTATCGGCTCCTAGTGCGTACATTGTCTATTTCTTGGCTATTTTTACCCTTTTTGTGATCTTTTATGTTGAGCCCCCAAGTTACCACATTATAGAGGACTCTCTCACGAGTCCAACGCTTCAAACGGAGACCAAATTGGAGTTCAAACGGAGCGGGAATGATCGAAACAAGTTGGAGTGTTGCCCAGCTCAAAACACTGCATTTTGGAGCGTACATGCCGTGTAAGCTAAATACACTGTGAGCTTACACGCCGTGTAAGCTCCCCAGATGGGAAAATTCAGCCTTTTCCAACTTGTAAAGGGTTTCTAGGGTTATATATAGACTTTTTGAAGCCAGATTGAAGATACACGAATTTTGGCTGATTAGCCACAACCTTAGGGTCGATAGATAGAGTTTAGAGAGTTCGAAGATCCGTGTAGAGATCGTGACGCCATCCTTCCATCTCGGAGAGCTCGGAGCTTAAAGTTGAAGATCCAGGAGATTGAAGCTTCGCCGGAGTCATCAGAATTAGGTTTTTCAGTTCTTATCTGTTCTTCCTCTGTATGATGATTTCCTTTGTTGCCTTTGATTCTTCTATTATCGTTATGAGTAGCTGAACTTGTAGAGCTTAGATTAGATGAACCCTAAGTGACCCAGGGCTTTAAAGCGGCCACAGATCGGCGGTTAATAGATTCGAAGTTCAATCAGTTTCTCTTTGCATGGTTGTTTTATTCGTCATTGTTTATGTTTCTCTTCTGGTTGGTCACCTAGATTAGGTTTATGCAAGCTAGGGTTAGTCGCCAGACAGCTTCCCTGCTTTGGCGCATAAACTTGTCTTCCTTGATCACCTAGTTTAGATTCTTGTTAAGCTGAGGATAGAAGCGAATGCTCGCCTCTCTTTAAAACATCAATTCAACCAGTTAACCTTATAATTGGGGTGTGCCTTTCGTAGGAACTGATTAGGGTTAATCCACTGCAAGAGTAACTCATAAATCGTTAGTAATTGCACCAGTTAATTAAGTCGTTGCAAGAGGCGACCGTACCCGAGCGACTAGTTAATCTTGGTAGTTAGATCGGATAGAGCGAACGTTCGCCGGTCTTAAACCTAAGGGTCAGGAGTTATGGTGGTGTATAGAAACCGATTGAATGAGAATTGAAAACCGCTGGTCTTGTGATTGCCGTTGCCTTGGTGATCTAAGAAGGATTCGAAATCTAAGCTCGTCTATCATCCTGTTAGTCAACCTTTTAATCTTTCTGTCTTTTATTTTCCTGCTTTATTAGATTAGAAGTCGTGGAACTGACACCACGCATAACGTGTTTAAATCGAGTAATTTGCTAACATATTTGAGTAGACAAGAAGAAAAGACCTCAAGTAGAATACGATCTAGTCTACCTTGGTAGATTAGTTATTTGATACCGCTAAAACTGCAGCATCACTCGCGTATTATATAGAGTTCACCTCTCTCTCTAAGTGGTACGATGAGAAGCATAATCGGGATAGGAAGCTCATTAGTAAGTTTAAGAATGGGTTCAGGGTGGAGATTCAGGAGGGAGTCACCACTGCTAATATGGGGAGCTTGGTGTCAGTTAAGGCGGCGGCGCTGATGGACGTGTTTTCACGCGCGTGTAGTCAAATAACTGTCAAGCACAAAGCAAGATAGATCGTATTCCACAGGCCTCTACTACTCGTTTACTCAAATATGTTGGCAACTCTATTCAGGGTTAAACAATTCGTGCGTGGTGTGGTTCCATGACTTCTATACTAGGATGCAAGAAAACTGAAATGAAACTAGAATGTAGAATGATTGATTGATTGACTTAGACAGACGACAGACGGGCTTAGATTTCGAATCCCCCTAAGATCATCAGAACATTGGCGATCACAAGACCAACGGTTTTCAATTCTCATTCATTCAAATTTCTTACCCTTAGGTTTAAGACTAGCGAACGTTCGCTCTATCCGATCTAACTACCAAGATTAATTAACTGCCTGAGCTTTCGCTTCTTGCGACAAAGGAACTAACTGGTGTAATTACTAGTGATTTATGAGTTACTCTTGAAGCGGATTAACCCTAACTGGTTCCTCCACCACCTCCTGTTCAATGCACCATTCGGACTATAATAAACTGAGTGCGACTAGCGTCCGGTCGAGCATCTCCTTCCCCCAAAATGATGCAGGCCCTAACTATGAGATCAAGATCTCATTCCTGGGTATGATCTCTAGGGATATCTAGTTCGAAGGAAAGCCACACGACAATCCTTGCACTCATTTGGCGGACTTCCTTGCTATGTGTGCTACATTCAAGAGTGGGAATATTGACAAGAATACTCTATACATGCGAGCATTCCCATTCTCACTCAGAGGCACTGCAAAAAGATGGCTAAGTAGCAAGCCACCTGGTCATTATACATACTAGGACACTCTTGCTGAAGACTTTGTGGAGGAATACTTTCCTCCATCAAGAACCACGACTTATAAAGACAGCATTGCTAGAATCAGACAGAAGGATGGAATGAGTCTTTATGATGCTTGGAATGAATTCCAAGAGCTTCTCTACAACTTTCCTCACCACAGCTTTGAACAGAGACAATTGGCAGAGATCTTTGCTCGAGGAATAAACGATGAATCTGCTAAGTGGGTCAGTTCCTTGGCTGAAGGAGATTGCACCGTCCTCATCCCCAAAGTTGCTCTACTTCACTTTGCTAGCTGCGCCTCCAAGTCCAGAAATTAGGAGAGGCAATCTGAAGGAGCAAAGAGTCAGCTAAGGTTTGAAGAACAGATCAAGGTCGAAGTTCAGAAAAACTTGAAGAAGGTCGCGCCCCCATCACTCATCCATCAGCTTCTGTCCTCGTTGTTGATTGCGAATGGTGTGGGACATGTTCTCATAATGGAGGAAGCTGTCATAATTTTGGTAAAACAAGTGCTTGGTCTGCGAAAGAGGTAGACTTTGTTGGTCAAGGCTTGACCAATAATCAACAAGTCTACACAAGCTATCGCCAATACCAACAACCTCAACAATAGGGCAGTTTCCAAGAGCGTCCATCTTATAAATCCAGAGCTAATCAAAATCAGAACAACCGACCTTCTAGGTCGTACCAAGAAAACAAGCCAGCCAACCAATCTGGTGGAGTCTATCAACCACCACATCGGAACAAAGGCAATTATGGCACAACACCTAATAATCGCCAGAATCAGTACTCTAACAACAAATACCAAGGGCCGCCTGGGTTCACCGGAGGACAGCGACCTCATAGTTTAGCGCCACAAAATACTGAGGAGAGTGAGATAGATAAGAAGCTCGACCTAATCATGACGAGACTTGACGATCATGATGCAAAGTTTAAAGCTCAAGCCTGCTTGAATCAAGGTCAGATAGCTCAAGGGTAGAGGATGGAGAGACAGCTCAGCAACATCGTCAACCTCCTCTCTTGTTTTAGCTAAAAGATCTGTTAAGACACCTAGGGGAATGATAGAGGATGTACTTGGCCCATTCACCATTCTAGCTGATTTCATTTTAATGGATACCCGAGAGGTAGATGTTACCCTCTTTCTAGGCCGGCCATTTTTGGCAACAACTGGCGCGACCATCGATGTCCAGCATGGCTCGTTGACTTTAAGGGTCAGAAAGGATAGTGTTACATTCCACCTCAAGGACGATATGCAATATTCTGCTAAGGAAGATGCTCATTGTTTATCTATTGATACTGTTGAGTTGGTCTCAGCCAACTCTAGTACTAATGAAAAATCTAGCGTTTCTTTAGAAATACAGGTGTTGAGCAGACTATCCATCCGAAGAAGGAGCCTCTCGCACAGAAAGAAAAAGGGAAAGAGGAACAAAAGACACTCACTACTGGAACTCGGCGAGCTCAAGATCATGGATAAGTGAAGGAGGCTTGCAAAGCGACAAAGAAAGTGGCGTGGAAGCAAATTAACCCTCAATCATCCGCCAAGCCACCAAACGAAAACATGCACCCGAAAGATTTTTTTGGGCCATTCAAAGTCAACGGCCACCTCCCCGATGGTCGAACCCAATTAACTCACGCCAATGGGAGGCGGTTTCTATTGACCGGGGGTGCACCCAAGCTTTACTTCATGGATGCCGACGTGAGCGTGAAGGAAGTCCTGAGTTGGGACGCCTCTTGATCCACCCAAGTATTGTCCAACTCAAGGACGTTAAATGAGAGCGCTTCGTGAGAGGCAACCCACGGCCGGAGTCCGTTTTGACTTTTTGAGTTAGTTTTTCGTCGTTCAAGTCAGTTTCAGGGGAGTCAAAAGTGTTAATTCATGGTTTTAATTTTTTCCTACGTGTCTTGTGTTCTTGGTTCAGTTCTAATTTATTTGGGAATTTTCTAATTTTTGTCTATTTTGTAACATTTTTTCGAATGTCAGTTCGCCAGTTTTTATGAAATTAAATTTTGGTGTCAGGTATGCAAGTTTTTGTCAAAAATTTCCAAACCTTTCAGCGAAAACTTCGTCGTTTATTTTAAAATTTTATCGTCAAGTTTTTGGAAATATTTTTCAAACATCTTTACGGTGAAAAGTTTATAGTTTTCGTCGAAAAGTTTGGGTCTTTCAGGGTAGAAAAAAACTATCATCAAATTTTAATGAAAACTTTTCAAATAACTTTCGCCGAAAACTTTGAATGTTTTTGGCGAAAAGTTTGTCTTTTTGGGTCAAAATTTTCGTCAGAAAAACATTTTCAAACAAGTTTTCGGCAAAAATCCTAAAGTTTTTGCCGAAAACTTCAGCCTAATTTAAAACCCCTTCCCGCTGCCCTTATCCATTCACGCGCATTTTCCCACTAGCCCTTCGCCGAAAATATTGAACACCCAAACCTCCTGCCACCATTTTTTACGACGTCACCTCCATTTCCATTCACCGCCAGCGACCATCGTCGGTCGTAACGCCCCCTCCGCTGAGTCATCCCCACTTAAATCACTCAAATTGGAGCTCCGTTGCTCTAATTCCACCCGAAACACCCAATCACGTTTTTCACTGATTTTGTTGACTTCCGTCCATTTTCTTGCATATTGTCTTCAAGGTTAGTTGTTGGGTTTTTCAATATGAATCTTTTGACATATTGCTTGTTCTGTTTCGACGAGTTTTTGTTTTGGACAATTTTTGAATTTCCTGGGTTTGGGTGCCTGCTATTTTGGTGTGACTTTTGCGATCCCGATTGCACATAGATGTTATAGGATGTCCTATGAATGTTGTGCCATGTTTGTGTGCCCATTGAATACCATTTGCTTAGTGAATGACAATTTTTTGTTGGTATTGTTGAATCATGTTGACCGACTTGTTGACTATGTGCTCTAGATGTTATATCATTGTGCAGACAATTCCTATATGTTGCTTATGTTCTGAGGATGTTGTTTCTAGTTCTATGTTTGTATTCCCCACTCGGTTCGTCAAAATTGTTCTCGAATTGAGTTTTCCGTCGAAGTATGGGGTACTTGTCGGTTTGACTGATTGTGGTGTTGTACATGAATTTCCCTTTTGCAGGAACTTAGGTACTCCAGTACCATTCGAGACTTGCACCCCTCCCTCACCAAGCTCCCACCGACCTACTTCGAATAGTATTGGAAGATCAAATACATTCCTCCAGCCTCCTTCGGATCCCTCGACATGGACTCCTTGCGAGAGCACGACGAGAAGTGGTACACCAATGTGCGCAACTGTCTCCTCGGAGCAGGTCTACTTCACTTATCAACCTCCGACCTCACCTACCCACTGGTTGCGCTCCAAGAGTTCTAGAGCTCATTTTATGTAGACACCCACAAGTCTGCCGCCCCCCGCCACCACAGTACGCTAACCAGTATGGTCAAATGCTGACACAGATACAGCCATGGCAAACAGATTTCTCTTTCGACTCCCACCACTGGCAGAAGGATAGGGTGGCTTATGAGGAGGATCTTACCACTTGGAGGCAGCAGTAGGACACCTGACGAGCAGATCAGGATGCACATTGGGTTATCGCCCAACGCCATCACCATCTGGCTTCAGAGCACTGGGCTTCCCAGAGGACATGGCAGGAGCATGAATTGGCTTGGCGCTAGGAGATAAGGGCCCGCTTGCACATGCCACCACCGCCACCACCCGAGCAAGACCAATGATCGGGTTGTATCCTTTTCCCTTTCCTTTTATTTCTTCTTTTCGGACCTCGGTCCAAGTTTATTATGTGTGGATCCGGGACACTTGTCCCGTTTTCCTTTTGATCTTTCTGTTGATTTTATTTTTGTAGGACCTTTTGTAGCTGTTTCACTCCATCCTGAGCTCTCCGCCTCATCCTTGACATCGACCATCACCATCCAGGTATTCCAGATAACTCTACTCTCTTTTAGTCATGTGAGGACACAATTCAGTTCAAGTGTGGGGTAGGATTCTAGAAGAATTGTGTCGAATGTGTTTGCTTCTGTGTGAGTCTGTGGTTCATTCTATTTCATCTAGCTAGAATTACTCGGTTCTTGACTTTTGATGTTAAGTTGAATTCAAAGCAGATAATCCTTCAGCACATAAAGATGAACAGAAAAGGAAATAACGGGCATCCCTGACAGAGGCCTCTATTAGGAGTGAATCTGTCCATCAGGGTTGAGTTTATGCAAACTCTGCACTTTATAGATTTGACACAGTTCATCAACAGTTGAACCAATCTAGTCTAAAAACCCACTTTGTCAAGCCTCCTTCCAGATACTGCCACTACACGCTGTCATAGGCTTTATGTAACATCCCCGCCCAACCATATGAATTAGAACTCAAGTTCGGGTGGCTAGGGTGCTGGAATCAGTGCTCCTGAGGCCCCCTTGAGGTCTGGGACGTTCGTGAGCGAGCCGGGTTAAAGTTACAAAGGGGCTAACGATGCAGTGTAGAGTACACGGCTGTGTAGTGTGATACGCGTCGTGTATCACAATACACGCCGTGTACCTTGACTTCAGAATCTCGTCGAATGTGGCAGAAATTGATACACGACTGTGTGTTGTGGATACACGCCGTGTATTGTTACCTGACAATAAAAGACTGATTTTGCATGGAAATTCATAACTTCTAATTCCAATCTCTCTCCACGAAAAGCCATTGACGAACCAACTTCGAGCAAATTTCAGAAGGTGATTACGGGAGTTGTAGAGGTCGGAATTGAGTTCCATTTGTTGCTACGCGTTCCTAGCAATGAGGTGAAGAGATTGCTAACTTCATATCCTGGTTTCTGGTTGTAGGTCGCGGTCAGTGAGGAAGGTGAGGCTACAAGTTTGGAGTTGGGAAAACCGAGTTTCTGAGGAACTAGAAGACGATTAGAACCTCATCTTCTATTCCAGGTGAGGGCTTAGCATTGTTAGGTCGTTTTGGACAGTGTGAGGAGTTCTAATTTTGGCTTAGATGGAAGCTAGGACTTGCATGAAATTGATGAATGTAAAAGGGGTAAAGCATGCCGTGAAATGTGTTTTGTCTGATTGTTGTTGATTTATGGGTTTGGGGAAATAGTAGGAAATAAAATGCATAATGGATTGACTTAGAAATGAGTGATAGGATGGAATTGGGGAAAAGGATGCAAATGATACGATATGATGTTTGTTAGTTGTGGTTGTAGGGGAATGGCGGGGTCGTTCTGAAACAGAGGAACATGTGAGTTGTTCCTAGACTCATGACATGGCTACCTCTGTACTTGCAGGTGGGGGTTGCCGGTGAGCTAGCCGATCACTCTTTATGTGTAGTGTTGTGTGAGAACGAGTTATGGACATGTTAAGGAGCTGTGGAAGTGGATGGTGGATTGTGATTGGAAAGTGGATTCATGTGCGATGTGATGTTGTGTATGGATGTGTTGTGATTGAACAGTATGAATTGTGAATTGTATGTGAAAGTAGAACTGGAAGGAGCCCACACTACCCCACCCGAGATACTGTTGAGTTGAGTCCGATTCACTGGGGTGAATCCCATGACGGGGAGTCATGGTGGTTGAAATCTCCATTAAGGAAGGATCCCTATGGGATGCGTCGTGATAGCTCCGTGGAGGAAGGATCCCTTAGGGGATGCGTCGTGTTATCTCCCCATGAGGGAAAGATCCTACAGGATATGTGGATGTGATGGCCGGCGGTGGTGGTGTGGACAACTCCTTGGCGCCTAATAACTCACCTAGAATGATTGTATGTGTTTAGATGTGCATGTGTGTGATGTTGTGCTGTGGATGGTGAATGTGAACTGATTGTGAATCATGTGCTGTGAATCTGTGCTATTTCGATTATGTTATTTCTATGCTATGGATTGTGGATAAGAATGAAGAACTGACCTATGTGATCACCTAGACTGCTTTAGGATGTTAAAATCTGGAAAGGGTTAAAGTCAGGTCCCGTTGTCGATGTCTTGTGCAGAGTTTGGGACCGCTCCATTGGTTTAGGACAATGTGTAGGTAAGCCCAGTGGGTTTGCTCAATTTCAATAGGAAATTGATCCCTTTCTCCCTTTCAGGATCTCATGGCTAGTGAGGGTGGTGTCAGTGTCAGAGTCGAGGGTCGATTTCGAGAAGTTCCGAACTGAAGCAATGAGGTAAAGACTGGAGCCTACTCGGAGTTGACTTGCTCTTTATTTCAGTTGACCTTGGATATTTGGGGGGGGGGGGTTTCATGGATTTATGTACTTTGGGTTTTATGTCAATTTCTAGAGATTTTATGATGGATTTGGGTTTGTACTCAAATTATTTCTTTTATGGTTTTATGGAGGCCTCCTTCGTTTGTCTTTCTTTAAAACTATGGTTTTACTTTGATGTTCGAGCTGGATTTTACTCAGTAATACACGTGACCGGTTCAACCACGGGTTCCACCGAGTTGATTCGGGACGGGTGTTACAAATGGTATCAGAGTCTGGTTAGTTGCTGCTGCACTGGTTGATCGTCTCCTCTCTTTGGGGAGTAATTAACCTCATTGAGAGAGGGGATGAGACATCGGTATAGGACCGACTTTCCATGGGTTTTTGTCAAACTATTTTAAACGGGTGGGAAATTTTGAAGCAAGTGGTGATTTGAACTGTTGGTAATTTCTTGGAAGGTCAACTGAATTGTTTAAATGTCCTCCTGTAGTGAATCCAGTAAAGCAAGGGAAGTAGGTCCACCGGGAACTCGGGGTATGGAGGAGTAGCTCTTAGGTTTCAGCCAAGTTTGTTGAAGGGTTGGAACTTTGGGGAGTTTAATGGAAAAGTGGCTGACCCTGAGGTGGCTGAGCAGTGGCTTCAGGAGTGTGAGTATAAGTTCCTGCAGATGGGACTTGATGAGGGGCTGAGAGTGCAAGCAATGACTTTCCTGTTTAAGGGTCATGCTTGGACTGTGGAAGTCGATGCCGTAGAGCCGGGTAGTTCCGCCAGAGATGGAGTTTAAGGAGTTTGTGGTGGAGATCCGTGACTAGTTCTGTCCTAAGATTGTAGATCAGCAATTGAATCAACAAGACGAGTTAAGGAATCGTAGATTAGCGATTGAAGTTGTGCTTCAGCTCAATTTCAGAGAGGTTCAAGTCGAACGAATATTATGTAACCTAGGCAAGATTTCGGAGAAGTTCGATTCAATTAGCGGTGAAGACTAAGGGGAAATGATTGTACATACCTTGCACCTTGACATCAGAGGAGACCGCCGGAGATCGGGAGATGGTCGGCTGAGGTGGTGGACGGAGGAAGAGGAGAAGCGGCGGAGGATACGGCGGCATCTGATCTGAATATGGAAGAAGAAGAAGGAGTTAGCGGTGGAAAATTGAGAGAGAGAGATCTGAATTAGGAAATTTGAAATTCAATCTGTGAAATTGGGAGATAAAGGATTTGGCGCTGGAAAGTGTAATATTCCCGCTAAGGAATTTGGGCTTCATCGAATTGGGCCTTATAATTGGGCCCATGATTCTTGTATTGGTGGATTATAATGGGCCTAGGCCTATATGGTAATTTGGACAATAATAATAATTTTCAATTTTTATAATAATTTTCAATTTAAATAGATACACTTGTAAGGTTACAAAAGATTTAGATTCGAATTTGAATGACTCTGAACCACACAAAATCAAACCCGAGCACCAAATTCCCAACTCAAAACTCAAATCCTAACTTTTGTACCAGTTCTTGGGGTGAGGAGTCGGATAAAGCTGTTTCTCTTGACTATGCGGAAAGATATTGATCCGCACATTTGGAGAAGACATCCATGGTCGGTGATACTGGTTAAACAAATCCACGTCGGGCATAATAGGTTGCCAATGGCGCGGCGATGCTGTGAAGATAGCCACTGTCTTCAGGTTGTTTCCCTTCTGCAAAAAGTGGCATAATAGACTCATCTCGCCCGATTTGAACCGAAAACGGTTAGCTTTAGCTGCTCTAGATGCAGGTAGCCAGGGGCTACCGCCTGATTGACTTGATTGTCTAGCATCGCTGCCAAATCATCCTGTTGTTGCTGCTCCAGATGGTCCTCGCCACCTTCGTTCTCGTTTAATACCATTTCAGCTTGGTTTTGGTGCTGAAGGGGATGTATGTCCTTGAAAAAATGAAATAAAGTTAAAATTGGCTACATTTTTTTAATATATGGAAATATAGTAAAAAATATATTGGTACATGGTTAATTTGATTTGTATAAATAATAAATATATATATTTTAGTTGACTAATATTCAATTTTATGAAACTGTGTTCATTTTATGAAAAGTAATATTGAAATATTATTTAAACATGTAATTATTATTTTATATAAGTTAAAGGGTGATATTTCATTATTTTTGTCAACATAAATATATGGAAGCTAATTATAATAAACCTTCCCATTATTATATAAAGTAAATATTTAAATGTGGTTGATTCATGTATTTGTTGTTCAATTTGTTTATTAACATATATGGTAGCTAACTAATGATGTTAAAAAATTAAAAATATATTTTTCATCGAAAAACACTATATATATATATATATATATACAAACTCGAAAAAATCACTCGGTTAACTTGAATACCTGGATCCAGCACGAACGTCAATGAAGATTCTCTCTACACAAGAGAACTTACAAAGAAAATAATTAATGTTGTACATATTGCATGGTGCTGCTCCTTCAAGGGTTGACTGGATTTCTTTAACCATTGATAAATCGTATAAATGATTTATCATTCCTGACTCGACGAATTTCATGCACAATCTCTGGTAACAATTAAAAATAAGTATTAGTAATGGAATCAAACTATCAAATTGGAGAAAATATAAATACTCATACCTCTAACAATCGGCTCGTAGTGGTCATGACCTCGATTTTAGAAAGGCTAGACATGAGCTTGTCAAGCAGAATATGGTGCCGGTTAACCTCGAAGACCACCCTAAAAGAAACATACAAAATTTGATAATGAGTTTATTGATTTGTTGCTTGAGAAATAAGTATTTTATTAAAGAAGTATCTTACCATCGAGTTGGCTTTAGGTCGATCATAAAATCGACGAGCTTCACGCAGTTTTTAAAATTAATGCTAGAATATGGCCCTTTGTAGGGGATATAAATTAGTGACGGTGCCTCTAGATTGATTTCTCTTAAATTTCTGCAATTGACGAGTCTAAATTTCTTCAATTTGCCGGCAGAAAATCTCATGTCCGGGGGAGTGGAGCAATTGATGATTTCTAGATTCTCCAATTCTAGGCATTGATTTGATAGGGCATCCAGGAGGAACAAATCAATGCTCATCCTTTTCATAGAGCATACTATCAAGAATCGGAGCCCAGTGACATGTAAATTCTCGGTCGGTGATCCGAGATCGACAAACATGAGTCGAAGGATTTCAAGGGTCTGGATTTGTAGTAGGTCGAACGTCACCCTGAAACATATGATGGTCAAATTGGTTAATTTTATTGTTGCTATGAATTTTTAATCATCTCGCTCACTCGATTCAACCTATGGTTTGATTTCGATGACACTGCTTAATTTAGTATAATCAATTATGAAGGTAAATCTATATTCAATTGACCATATTAACATCAAAAGTAATTAACATACTATACTTTTATTTGGTTTGGTTGACAGTTAATTTATATAGCCAAAACTTATTTATGTTTCCATAATATCATTTTTGAGTTTTTATTTAGTGATTCATTTGTAAAAATTGCAAACATTAATAAATTTTATACCACTTAAAAATAATCAACAATCTAATTTTTATTTTATATGTGTTGGTTAAAACAATATCCATCAAACCGAAAATATTAAACCAATATCTTGATCGTAGTAAATCAAATTAATCAAATCATGCTAAGTAAAACAGGGACTATGATTATCAAACGGTGACATCCGTACCTGAATGGTTGCGACCCGTTGTTGAAAACGATGTCAAGCTCCTCGACTCCCTTTGCGCTGCCTTGGTGATCCAGTGGTTGACCAAGGCTTGATTAGCAGCGTCATTTGTTGGAGCAAACGATAGTTTTTAATGATTTTATCCTTGGTCCATCGTGTTGCTCCATAATTCGACCCACTACATCCATGTATAGGTCCCTAGTTCCCAGTCCTCTCTGAAAGGACAAGTCAAAATCCAATTTTTTGCCTTTATTAAAGCAATGCCTGAAAAAATAGATATACAAATTTAGTTATTATGGACACATATATGTATTATCAAGCATCAATTAAAATTGTAATGGTACCATGATTGAATACAATTCAAAAATTTCAAAAATCGTTTTACCTAAATGGCTTGGCTACAACACTGAAACTGGGTCAACTACATGTGGTCAAGAAATCAAGAATATTTTCAACCACATCTAGTGGCAAGGACATGAAGTCATTGCACCCAGTGACATTGTTGATTGTTCGTCTGGAGATTGAACTAGATGCTCCTCTCTTACCCGATTGGGAGCAACATTGTTTATGATGTTATTCATTGTTGCTAGAGGAAGTAGATCGAATGATATGTTGGAAATTTTGTTTTTGTTTGTTGATTTTTTATAAGAATAGTGTGATTTATATAGGAGGAAAGATAATGACCAAAATGGAAAATATTTAAAATTTTAGAAACGGTATGACTATAAGAACAAATATCAAAATTACTTACTTATAAATCTTAACAAAATCCAAAAATTTTCAAAAGGAAAGGTATTAATTCTAAAATAATACAAAGACCATATTGGTACATATACAAATTATTTAAGGTAATTAATTTAATTTTATACCATAAAAGAAAAACAATTAAAGAGAAATTAATAAATGGACTTCCATATATATTATATCGTAGAAGGAATTTTTAAAATGGAAAATAATAATAGTATACTCATATAAATGAAATTTCCATCACAATACATTATTAAATTTTGGATACTCTAGATTTACTCACCATAAATGAAATTCCAACCAAATTTGGATTTGATTTATGATTTGACCAATGCATCTGAATAAAAATCCATTAGCCACCTACCCATACATATAATACAAACAATACCATATAAGAAAAAATCTTACATTTTTAATTTTATTTCTTACATATTTAATCAAACATATAAAAAAAATTAAACTATTTCAGTGTTAAATTGAATACAGAATGTAAAATTATACAGTTCTTTTTAAACTAGTTAGTCACAATTTGGATTTAGCCCTGAATAGAGCACTGAGCCATCGACATCACAAACAACAGAACGAAAAGGATCATATAAGAACAAATCTTAAAATTTAATTTCAATGATATTACATATTTCAATCAATATATAAACAAATGAACATTTTACTTCTTAGTTAAAACAGAAGATAAAATCGTAGGCGAGGCATATCATAATCAACCATTTTAAAATCAAGATATTCAACAACCTAAAATAATCTTAACCTAAACACATTTAAATGTGATGTGTTTGTGCATAGAGGTTAAAAAAATTCAATCTAATGGTAATCATATAATAACAACAGTAATCATCTATAGACAAAATTTTCAACCAAGAAATTGACAAAAATTTGCTCAAAGAAGGTCAATTTTACAATGAATCAAGCATGTAGGGTTTCGTTGATGTCCCCGATTTCGATTGTTGATCCACACAAGGAGCTCCAAACAGATACACAGATGTCATCATCTGCTAATGCATAATATTAATGTAGTTAGACGATGATGAACACGATAATTGCAGATAAGTCTTAAAGAGAGTGAAAATTGAAAATTGATGGATGTGTAAACGTATCGGCCAATAAAACACCGTACCCGTCTTCGTCTGCAGGGACTTAACATCTAAGGTGTTCGATAAAAATACAACCATGTGCGGTAAGGGTGGAAAGCGAAGTCGTTGATTGTGTCTGTGATGTGAGAAACATACATAAATACGATTAGAGGTGAAAATTACAATCTTGAAATGGTAAGCAAATCGTGTAGATTCGAATGATTGAAATACCAGATAGCTACTGTTTAGTTTGTAGATCGTATATGCAACCAATCCATCATGCTAGACATAACAAAAGATAAAAGGCGACTAATTAGAAAATTATAAACCAACAACTCAACTACTCTTCAAGAAGTTGAGTATAAATTCAAACAATTAACCTGGCCACCAGTGCAAGATGTCGTCCATGGAGATCGACATTGGAATGTATTTGCTGATTTTTTTGTGTTGAAATCTGTACAACCTATTGACAGAGAAAACATAATGAGTGCGGCGCGGTATGAAAAAAGATAAAACTTGTATATATAAGGGAGAAATCATTACCCACCCGAACATAGTGGTAGGTGTGGTAGGTTTCCGTCACTTCACCCGTTATGTAAACTACATGAAAAGAGCTTATATATCTTTATTTAACGGAAGGCTTAACAGTAAACGGAGACATTATAAATATACGTTACACTACGTGACACCCTAACCCAACCTTAAATGGCATTATAGCTAGCAAGATGTGCTAAGGGAAGAATTAAAAGCTATTAAGATATGCACTACGATTTGCGAATATGGACCAAGTATTAATGGTGAAGATTAATCTGTTAGCTTTGGCTGCTTAGAGAGGAAGTTGATTAACTTGCGCAATGCTTAGAGATGAATGGTGAAAATTAATTTGATGGGGTAATGTGCTCGTTGTTCATTTCATAAAATCTTTGTTAGATTCAAACAAGTCAATGCTTAAAACAAGATGATTCATCAAGTTAAAAGGTAACTATTGCAACACAATTTCATGGCCTCTGCTCGAATTGTGTTGTTGATGGTCCGTTGAGGCGATTCGGGTTTGAGCGGGTTAGACAGTTCGAATAAAATGTCTTCAAGGCATTTCCAAGGGCCGTAAGCCCACCAAGCAATGGAGAATACGGGTCAGGCCATACTGTCCCAGGCCAGATAAGATATCAAGAGCTAATTAGACAACAAAAGCACGTATGTGTCTAGTACTATAACAATGAAGCCCAAATGGCCCATATAACCCTAATGAAGCCCAAGGGCCCATATAAAATTTTAGCGGTCAACGCATGTGCCTTAACCTTAAGGTACACGTGAACAGGTCCAGTCGATGGTTGTCGCGTTCATACCATCAAACAATGAAATGCGACAAAAACGATACCGCACAGACTGTAAATATGGGTCATCCATCACAGAAGGAGACATACACTTTTAACAAGGAACATTCTCTCGTTACGTACTTTGTACAATCACTATTTCCCTAAAATATCTTTGCATTGCCAGAGCCGACTACTACCTCATTCATATTGCATCGCCCAAAAATGACTCAGACTATAAATATGTCCATCCCACACAAAAGCATAGCTAGGACGAATCTCCTTCTCCCCACTACGTGGAATCTAAGCCATTATTTTGACATGACTAGGAGACTTACGTTATGTCCACGTTAGTTTCCATCTTTATATATTCGTATTAGATTACCTAGAAAATAAGAGTTTGGTGATATTTAATGAAATAAAATTAATTTAGTGAAAGTTTGACATGTTTTTTTTTTATTCAGTGATGTTTTGGTGATTTAAGCCGCGTGAACCAACGAAACCCGATAATAAGGGTGTCAGTGGCAAATGGGCGAAGAGTTTGGGCTTTATCGTAATGTTCGTCAATGGGCCCCATGGTATTACCTTTGTGGGTTGTATGTTGAGCCTTGACCCACATTTTTCGTAAAATCTTTAGTCCCTTTTTTTTTGTTGCATTGATAATCAAACCCAAAAAAGGGACAACACCCCCAAAAAAAGGCCAATAAAACTTTTTAAATAAAAAACATCTATAATCACTAATCCAAACTCAAACTCAAACCTGACTCATAAACCCAAACCAAACAAACCACTTTTTTCTATACATCAAGAACGATCCCCCTAAGAGTGATGGTGTCAAAAGATCTCCCTTAGATCACGCAATTGGCCGTAGAGCTTTTTTAATTTCTTCTTTTTCCTGCAAATAATTCATATTGATGGGTGTGAGCATTAAATGATTCAAAATCCCCCCTTTCCTTACACTGGTTGAGCATCGCATTGAGAATGTTCAAAATTGGTGCTTTTTTTAGGGGTGCCAAATTTAGGAATTGGAGCCCCTGACCGAAAATTCTCGTTCGGAAACCCAAGACGAAAAAAAGGTCGGAGGTTCTGATGAGTTTTAAATTTTTGAGTAGTTGGGAAAGTCCATCCTACGTATGAAATCGGGGTTGGTAAATTCAATGTTGTGATAATTTTATTGATCGTATCAACACAAATAAGAAGACCCTGAAAACTTAAAAAGGGGCATAATGCATGTTGAAATTTGGGGTCAGCTCCTCGACCCCCATTACGTTTTCCCTTTGGGTGATCACCATGGACCAATCCGGGTTTTAGCACTGCCATTTGTCGGGGCAAACGAAAGCTTCAAATGTATAATCTTTGAACCATAAATTTTGGTCCATGTTTTTTGCTCACTATGAAGGGGTATAGACCCCGTCTGTTAACACTCAAGGAAGGACGATTGAATCCTACCTTTTGCCACTAGTAAAACAATACCTAAAACATAAAAACAAATGAGTTATCATAGACACACATATGTATTGTCAAACAATAATTAAAATCGTTATAAAAATGTAACAAATGTTTTTTAAAACAAATATATATATTTATATTTAAAATAAAAAAAAAAAAAACCAAAACCCGGGTGGCAATGAAAAACGCAAATTTGGGTCAGTGCATGTGCCCAAAAATCAAGACCTTTTTTACCACATAAACCCGCAGGACATTTAAAAAACCCTTGCATCCCACAAGCAATTGGTCAATTATTATGTTTGCCGTCGATGGGTAGAAAAGAACATTGATTTGTTGGACACATGTAACTTAAACCCTTTTAAAGTTGTACCAAGTCATTCAGTAAAAGATTATATAATTGTTGAATCATATTTATTACAGTCCCTAATAATTTTATTGTTTGGCAATACATACATTGCCTATGATAATTCAATTTGCACCTATTTTTTAGGTACTGCTTTAATAATGGCAAAAAATTGGTCTTCCCCCCTTCAACTGAGGGTTGGGGGCATGTTTAAATACCCATTTATAAGTGGGTCAAATAATAAACCACCGATAAAACTAAAAATTAAATCCTTAAATCATCATTTGCCTCGCAAACGCGGGGTAACTAGTCTGGTCATTGTTAGATTGTAAAAAAGAATTGTTTAAATAAAAGATTAAAACGGTAGACTTTCATAAATAAAATGTATCCTAAGACACTAATTTTTAAAAATTTACTTACCCTAAATTAAAACTCCATCAATTTTAAATTTTCTAGGCCTTTTAATTAAATCCAAAGCCACCTAACTCACAAGTACACCCCAAAAAAGACCACATAAAATAAATCTTAAAATTTTAATTTTCTCCTTTTATAAAATTAATTAAAAAGTCAAAATTAAACATTTATCTTAAAATTATTCCCAAAAAAGTATAAACTCAAGTTTTCCCAAATTAACCATCCCCTCTTTTGACACGAATCATAGCTTACCCCTACCCCAAAAACATTTAAAAAGAAAATGATCAAAAAACAAGAAACAAACTTTTAAAAAATTTAATTTTATTGATATCATATACTTATTCAAAAATATAAAAACACCCCCAAAATTTTACGGCTAGACAAATTTATAATAAACTTTATTTAAAAACCAATATTTTTGCAATTTACAAGTCGTGAAAATTTAAACGATTTTAAACATGAATTTTCTCTAGTCTAAAATTATTATGAGATTATGTTTTTACAAAAAAAATAAGGATTAGTGAAAATCAACGATAAACTTAATCCTAATGGTTTTTCTTCGTAAGTCTCTATACACAAAATGACACCAAAAGATATAAATAACCCCTAAAATCAAACAAAACATTTTAGATTAGAAAAGTGATTTGCTACAATTTTGAGGTAAACATAAAATTTAAACCAATGGCAACCAATAAAAAACCAAAAATAAATCATCCAGAAACAAAAATTTAGCCCCCAAAATGACAAATTTTTTTCCCCAAAGAAGGTTGATTTTTTCAATGGATCAAGGGCGAGGGTTTCGTCGTTGTCCCCTGTTTTTGTTGTCCGCATGAAAAAGCTCCAAACAGATACACAGTTTTCGGGACTCATACCACATAATGTAACATAATTAGACAATGAGGAAACATAATTGCCATGAGATTAAAACTGATAACCAATTGGATCAGAACTTAAACCAGTTAATGGAAAATTGTCATCTCCGTCGTCAGGGCCCCTAATCTCTTTTGACCGGATAAGAACGGCCATGGGCAGGGAAGGTAAACGAGCGGTTATTCTGCGATCGGAACAAAATAAGGGTGTAAAATGAAAATACAAAGCGAATAGGAGCATATTCGAGGATTTGAATACCTCGGCAGGGGGGAGCGGATATCCATGTCCGGTTTGTAAAACGTAATGGGGACTAACCACCCGGAAAAGAGAAAAGGCAGATTAATTAGAAAAAGATAGATCAAAAATTATTGTTGTTTAAAAAAATAGAAAATAAAATCGGCCCCGGGCCCACCAGTGCCGAGTGTCGCCCATGGGAATCCGACATCAAAAGGGATCGCTGATGGACTGTTTTGAAGATCTATCAACCTATTGAGAGAGAAAGAAATCAGGGTGCGGCGATAGAAAAGATAATGATGCTTGGTATTTATAGGGAGAATCATTCCGCCCAACCAGTGGTTGTGGGAGTTTCCCTTTACATTACGTTAGGGAAGGTGATAAAGCTTTTATGCTTTTAAAAAAAAAATTTACGAGAGACATTCTAACGACCCTTTCATCAAGTGACAATCTAACCCAACCCAAAACGCATACAACGGGGGCATCTTGTTAAGAGAAATTTTAAGTATTAAGCTTATCCCGCAATATGAAACAAAGATTGTGCAACAAATAATTAGAGAAAGATTGGACTACTTACTGGTAGACAACTTCGACGGCTTTCCTTACATCCCACACATGATATTTGGTCCTGCAAGGATATGCGCATAGTGATGATTCCTCATTACAATCCAACCCCAAATCAGTGACAAAGAAAAAAATATGTATTTTTAAAAGTAAGGCCAAAGACACTCTAATACATTTTGAAAAATGGAAACGAAAAATATAAGTAATTTTTCACATATAATAACCAACCCCTACATTTTTTTGACAACCGTGTCCAATAGCACGGAAAATAGGCTTAAAAGGGGGATTAAACATGGAACCACATATTAAAAGCAGCAAAGTTACTTTTGCCTCCCCCTGGGAAAAAATTTTTCCATCATTTGAGAATTGCACCTAACGGAAAAAAAAAAATTGGGACCATTATTGTCCAAAAGTAGAAACAGGTAATGAAACTAAAATTTTGACTTACATGGAAAACCCCCCCCTTTTTGTCCCTGTGGAGATACAAGGTTCCATATTGTCTTCTCTTTAAATTGCAGTTGATTGGCTGAATGAACTGTGGCTACATCCACCTGATTTCGAGAGAAGGGGGGAATGGATGATATACCCTGTAGGTAGCAAACAAGGCAAAAACTATGGCCTCTCATCACAATCTCGAAAATCACTACTATTGGATCTGATTGGTCAAAAAAAAAAAAAAAAAAATTACCTTTTGCCCCCTTTTTTTTCCTTTAAGGGTTAATGTTTTTACGAAATTTTTACCGGGTGATGCACATTAAAACCTGTTTCCTTGTTATATCCAGCATATATCCCGCAGAGTATTATCAAGTGTTTAAGTAAATGCCCTTTCTTTTAGCTTGAACCCTTTGGTTAATAATGATTACAATTCCATCGACATGCCAGAGATCGAGGAAGAAGATACAGAAGAAGAAGAGGAGGTGACTGCCCCGCCTCCTACAAAGCGGTTCCTGCGCCACCTCTCCCTCCCTACCAGCCTAGGATCCCGTTTCCTAAGGCTATGAAGCTAAAGGCCCTTGACACCCAATACAAGAAGTGGCAGGCAGTCTTGAAGAACACGGAGCTCAAGATGCCACTCGATGATTCCATAGAGACGATACCGCAGCTCGGAAAAGTCATGAAGGATCTTGCGAAGAACAAGAAGAAGAGAGAGGCCTCTTCTGTGTCCCTTGACGAGGAGTGCTCCGTCGTCCTATGCCATTCACCATACATACCCTCTCTAGCTAAGTGTCGCAATCCTGGTTCTTTTACTGTGCCATGTATTATTAATGGTAGTAAGATTGATCGTAGCATAGCCGATCTAGGTGTTTCTATCAATGTCATGCCTACATGCTTATATGATAAACTGAATTTAGTTAAATTAAAACCGATTAGTTTACATCTTGTTTTAGCTAAAAGATTTATTAAGACACCTAGGGGAATGATAGAGGATGTACTTGGCCCATTCACCATTCTAGCTGATTTCATTTTAATGGATACCCGAGAGGTAGATGTTACCCTCTTTCTAGGCCGACCATTTTTGGCAACAACTGGCGCGACTATCGATGTCCAGCATGGCTCGTTGACTTTAAGGGTTAGAAAGGATAGTGTTACATTCCACCTCAAGGACGGTATGCAATATTCTGCTAAGGAAGATGCTCATTGTTTATCTATTGATACTGTTGAGTTGGTCTCAGCCAACTCTAGTACTAATGAAAAATCTAGCGTTTCTTTAGAAATACAGGTGTTGAGCAGACTATCCATCCGAAGAAGGAGCCTCTCGCACAGAAAGAAAAAGGGAAAGAGGAACAGAAGACACTCACTACTGGAACTCGGCGAGCTCAAGATCATGGATAAGTGAAGGAGGCTTGCAAAGCGACAAAGAAAGTGGCGTGGAAGCAAATTAACCCTCAATCATCCGCCAAGCCACCAAACGAAAACATGCACCCGAAGGATTTTTTTGGGCCATTCAAAGTCAACGGCCACCTCCCCGATGGTAGAACCCAATTAACTCACGCCAATGGGAGGCGATTTCTATTGACCGGGAGTGCACCCAAGCTTTACTTCATGGATGCTGACGTGAGCGTGAAGGAAGTCCTGAGTTGGGACGCCTCTTGATCCACCCAAGTATTGTCCAACTCAAGGACGTTAAATGAGAGCGCTTCGTGGGAGGCAACCCACGGCCGGAGTCCGTTTTGACTTTTTGAGTTAGTTTTTCGTCGTTCAAGTCAGTTTCAGGGGGAGTCAAAAGTGTTAATTCATGGTTTTAATTTTTTCCTACGTGTCTTGTGTTCTTGGTTCAGTTCCAATTTATTTGGGAATTTTCTGATTTTTGTCGATTTTGTAACATTTTTTCGAATGTCAGTTCGCCAGTTTTTACGAAATTAAATTTTGGTGTCAGGTATGCAAGTTTTTGTCAAAAAATTCCAAACCTTTCGGCGAAAACTTCGTCATTTATTTTAAAATTTTATCGTCACGTTTTTGGAAATATTTTTCAAACAACTTTTCGGTGAAAAGTTTATAGTTTTCGTCGAAAAGTTTGGGTCTTTCAGGGTAGAAAAAAACTATCATCAAATTTTAATGAAAACTTTTCAAATAACTTTCTTTGAAAACTTTGAATGTTTTTGGCGAAAAGTTTGTCTTTTTGGGTCAAAATTTTCGTCTGAAAAACATTTTCAGACAAGTTTTCGGCAAAAATCCTAAAGTTTTTGCCGAAAACTTCAGCCTAATTTAAAACCCCTTCCCGCTGCCCTTATCCATTCACGCACATTTTCCCACTAGCCCTTCGCCGAAAATATTGAACACCCAAACCTCCTGCCACCATTTTTTACGCCGTCGCCTCCATTTCCATTCACCGCCAGCGACCATCGTCGGTCGTAACGCCCCCTCCGCTGAGTCATCCGCCACTTAAATCACTCAAATTGGAGCTCCGTTGCTCTAATTCCACCCGAAACACCCAATCACGTTTTTCACTGATTTTGTTGACTTCCGTCCATTTTCTTGCATATTGTCTTCAAGGTTAGTTGTTGGGTTTTTCAATATGAATCTTTTGACATATTGCTTGTTCTGTTTCGACGAGTTTTGGTTTTGGACAATTTTTTAATTTCCTCGGTTTGGGTGCCTGCTATTTTGGTGTGACTTTTGCGATCCCGATTGCACATAGATGTTATAGGATGTCCTATGAATGTTGTGCCATGTTTGTGTTCCCTTTGAATACCATTTGCTTAGTGAATGACAATTTTTTGTTGGTATTGTTGAATCATGTTGACCGACCTGTTGACTATGTGCTCTAGATGTTATATCATTGTGCAGACAATTCCTATATATTGCTTATGTTCTGAGGATGTTGTTTCTAGTTCTATGTTTGTATTCCCCACTCGGTTCGTCAAAATTGTTCTCGAATTGAGTTTTCCGTCGAAGTATGGGGTACTTGTCGGTTTGACTGATTGTGGTGTTGTACATGAATTTCCCTTTTGCATGAACTTAGGTACTCCAGTACCATTCGAGACTTGCACCCCTCCCTCACCAAGCTCCCACCGACCTACTTCAAATAGTATTGGAAGATCAAATACATTCCTCCAGCCTCCTTCGGATCCCTCGACATGGACTCCTTGCGAGAGCACGACGAGAAGTGGTACACCAATGTGCGCAACTGTCTCCTCGGAGCAGGTCTACTTCACTTATCAACCTCCGACCTCACCTACCCACTGGTTGCGCTCCAAGAGTTCTAGAGCTCATTTTATGTAGACACCCACAAGTCTGCCGCCCCCCGCCACCACAGTACGCTAACTAGTATGGTCAGATGCTGACACAGATACAACCATGGCAAACAGATTTCTCTTTCGACTCCCACCACTGGCAGAAGGATAGGGTGGCTTATGAGGAGGATCTTACCACCTGGAGGCAGCAGTAGGACACCTGACGAGCAGATCAGGATGCACATTGGGTTATCGCCCAACGCCATCACCATCTGGCTTTAGAGCACTGGGCTTCCCAGAGGACATGGCAGGAGCATGAATTGGCTTGGTGCCAGGAGATAAGGGCCCGCTTGCACATGCCACCACCGCCACCACCCGAGCAAGACCAGTGATCGGTTTGTATCCTTTTCCCTTTCCTTTTATTTCTTCTTTTCGGACCTCGGTCCAAGTTTATTATGTGTGGATCCGGAACACTTGTCCCGGTTTCCTTTTGATCTTTTTGTTGATTTTATTTTTGTAGGACCTTTTGTAGCTGCTTCACTCGATCCTGAGCTCTCCGCCTCATCCTTGACATCGACCATCACCATCCAGGTATTCCAGATAACTCTACTCTCTTTTAGTCATGTGAGGACACAATTTAGTTCAAGTGTGGGGTAGGATTCTAGAAGAATTGTGCCGAATGTGTTTGCTTCTGTATGAGTCTGTGGTTCATTCTGTTTCATCTAGCTAGAATTACTCGGTTCTTGACTTTTGATGTTAAGTTGAATTCAATTTTTCACAATGATGTTTATACTGCTTAACTTAGAACATGTAACCAACATGCCTGCATTGACACTAAATGAACCTGGTCAGAACAAAAATTAGAATCATGCTTGTAGTGTCACTTTGAATTGCACGAAAATGACTCGAGTTCAACTAGCAGCCAACTGTGAGCTTTTGATCCGTTGCACATAATTAGCAACTTTATTATTTTTAGTGGCTTTCGCGTACTTTGAATGAGACCTATTCGAGACCACACGATAACACGAGTACTAGGATGATAGTGGCACATAGAATTGCAACTTAAACCAAAAGCCAACCCAACATTAATCCTCTAGGTGTAGACCCTTGTGCTTGACTTGTTCTTTCGGTTCGATATTACGTACGTTACAACCATTTCCCATGTTTTTTTTCACCCCGTTGATACCATGTGGTAGTAGCTTGGATTAGCTAACCAAAAGTCATTCTGTGGTGACTTGCCCTTAGCCAGAATCTGATGGTCTTAGCTAGTATGTCCAGATGCGTAAACCCCTCTAGCAACTTGAAAAAATATAGCACAAAAGAAAAATGTAACAAAAGAATGAGCATCCTCTAGGATCTCCTTCCCTAACTCCTAAACCTTCGACATAAACGACCCTGACATTTGAGCAAAACATCATCCAACTCAAATTCATTATCCTTCCCTTCTTCAATCTCCATCTTGATTGCTACTAGCTTAGAATCCTCTGACGGCTCTTTCCCAATTAGATGATGCAATAAGGGTCGAATGCTAAGCTTGGAAAATAAACCACCCACATCCCCTATTTGCATCTCCACTCTCAAAGCCCTCAAGCTGACTAGATCCTTTTGACTTAAAGCATCGACTACAAAATTGGCCTTATCAGGATGGTAGTCAATGGTATAGCCATAGTCCTTCAACAGCTCTACCCAATGCCTCTGCCTGTTATTCAACTCCTTTTAACCCATTAAATGCTTAAGGATTTTACGATCCGTCGTAATTCGAAAAGTTTCACATTACAAGTAATGCCCCCTACAACTCCAAAGTGAACACTACCGCGACTAACTCCAAACCATGAATGGGATAGTTCACCTCTTGCACTCTCAGTTGACAAGAAGCATAATCAACTACCTTCTCATTTTGCATAAGCACAAACCCTAATCCTTGCAATGACGCATCGCTATACACGACATACTCTCCTCCTTCAACTAGTAGAGTCAACACCAGAGCAGAAGTCAACCTCTTCTTCAACTCTCCAAAGCTCATTTTTCAAGATTCTAACCTCTCATATTTCGACTGCTTAGAAATTTGGTAAGAGGAACGGCTATGGTGGAGAAGCCATGTACAAAACTCATATAATATCCCACCAATCCCAAGAAACTTCTCAATTATGACACGTCCCTTGGAGGAGACCAATTCACCACAACTTCTATCGTCTTGGGATATACCTCAACTACTCTCTTGGAGACCACATGCCCCTAGAACAACACTTCCTCTAGCCAAAATGCACACTTTGAGAACTTCGCAAACAACCGCTGCTCCTTCAATGTTTGGAAGACAATTCTCAAGTTCTATTTATGCTCCTCTTTACTCTTCTAGTAGATTAGAATGTCATCAATGAACATGATAATAAAATTATCCAAGAACTCATGGGATACCTGATTCTTGAGATCCATAATGCAGTGAGAGCATTGGTAAGACCGAATGGCATTATTAAAAATTCATAGTGTCCACACCTGGTCCAAAATGCAGTCAATGGTATCGAGCTCTCCTCCCCCTTCGACTGATGATACCCCGACCTCAAATCAATTTTAGAGAACATTTTTTTAGTGAATATCTAGACAAGTTTGTCATCGCGTTCATCGATGATATTCTGGATTACTTGAGGACGAAAGATGAACATGATGAGCATCTAAGGATGGTGCTAGAAAAGCTGAGGAGAGAACAACTATATGCCAAGTTCCCTATGTGTGAGTTCTGGCTAAGGGAGGTTCTTTTTCTCGGTTACTTGATTACTGGTGGAGGGATAGAAGTAGATCCCAAGAAGATTGAAGTAGTGGTTAAGTGGGCACCGACAAAGAGTGAGTTGGAAGTCAGGAGTTTTCTGGTTATGGCTGGCTACTACAGACGATTTGTGGAAGGGTTCTCCAAGATATCAGGGCCCCACATAAACCTTTTCCAAATGAGAACAAGTTTGTGTGGAGCAAGGAATTTCATGATAGATTCGAGGAGCTTAAGAAGCGGCTCACTACAGCACCAATACTCACCTTGCCGGTTATTGGAGGTGAGTATGTGGTTTATAGTGATGCCTCCTATCAAGGGTTGGGTAGTGAGTTGATGCAGGATGGAAAGGTGATTGCTTATGTGTCTAGACAGCTAAAGGCGCATGAGGTTAATTACCTGGTGCATGATCTTGAACTGACTGTAGTGATCTCTGCACTCAAGCTTTGGAGGCATTATTTCTATGGGGAAACTTGTACGATCAAGACTGATCATAAGAGCTTAAAGTACCTAATGTATCATAAGTAACTAAATAGCCGACAAAGGCATTGGGTGGAGCTACTCAAGGATTACGATTGTATCAACGAGTATCATCCAGGCAAAGATAATTGTTCCGCCCACGAGAGTCGTGGCGTACAATGAGGTTCAAATCTAGAGAGTTTGAGGGATTGAGAGTTGTTCGCCTTACTCACGTGCTCTAGTGGACATTCGGGAAGTACCTCGCAAGGTGTACATGAAGCAGTAGTAAGAGGGCAAACAGTTTAAGTGTTTGTGAGTGGGGGTAAGGTCGTATGAGAGAGAGACAGAGAAGTATTGGGGGGTATTTTGATAGACAAAAATATGTATGCTTTCCCCCCAATATTTGATATGCTTTCATGTGGTATTTGAGCGTTAATGTTGTTCTTTTAATGGTTTTGATCAACTTTACGAATATTCGTCTCAATTGGCCTCTCGGGATCATTATGGTCCATTTTCACGTTTTCCAAGGTGTTTTTGATGAGTTATCAGATCAGACGATTATTTAGATAATGTCGATACGAAACCACTGGTTGAAACAGTGCTCAAATCGGAGTCCAGATGCTCAAGATATCAAGTTCTAAAGTTTTGACGCTACGCTAGATCGTTACGCTAGCTAGGGTTAGCGTAAATGCAAGGAGACGCTAAGGAAGGAAAGTATCTAGAGTCACGTCAGTGAGACTCGACGTGCACGCCAGTTACACGCTGCAGCACTGGACAAAATTCTATAAATACGATTTTTGGAAACCTAATTAGGGAGGACGGCCAGACTTCGTTCCTAGCTCATTTTCAAGGAACATACCAACCTCCAACACCTGGAAAGCCCTCTAGGAGTCCATAAATCATCTCCCCATCATCATACTTCATCTCCCACATCACAGAAATAGTAGGAGAAGATCCTGATTCATCCGGACACGAAGAAATCGATGGAGCTTTTCATATCTTTCTTTCTAGGTTGTATTTCTCAGATCTTCACTATGTACTGCTATAACTAAACTCCCCAGGGTTAGGTGAGTGGAACCTCAGGGGTATTGATGATTGATTACACTCCTATTACTTTGGATTTATTTCAGTGTAATTAAGTTAAGATGTTATTCAGATCTATGTGTTCTTCATCTTCTATTTCTTGTTTCTCTAACAAAGATGCATGATCGGGGTTGATTGTTTGATATTTAGTAATGCCTTGATTCAAGTGTTTGTCTCTTGGAGTGTTGCACTTCAATGTTATGCATAGAATCGATCATACTAGCTATGACTTTTTAGGTTTAAAGACCAAAAATCCTTTCATGGAACACCTTGTGCGCATTCTACTTTCAATGTAAATGGTGACCAATGCCTGTTTGTTAGTGGTTAATGTTGAGTTCTATTTGACTATATCCAATGAGCTTAGGATTCATGTCGATGTTATGTTGAAAGATCTCATTTGGCTTGTTAGAACTATATTTAGTCCAAAGTTGTGTGATCATGATTCATGAACCCTAAAGGGGAATCTTGCTTAACCCTTATTTCTCTCACATTTCATCCAACCTGTGTTTTGTCTTTGCACGCTTTGAACGATTTGTTGTCAAAGCCCTACTTCGATGCTCTTTGAGCCCGTGCTTGAGTTAGTTTGTCATTGTCTTGAGATTGTGATTGAGAAGTGTGTGTTTTGTTTGTCCTACCAATTTGAACACCTTTCTCAGAACTATGTAAGCCAAACCTAGAGACCCTCGAGAAATACGTACTATGTAGAGCCTACAACTTTAAAGTGTGTGTGTGTGTGTGTGTGTGCGCGTGTGTTGATTGTGTGTTTTTGTTGGATGGCTGGTCCTCTTATTTATACTCTTTGGTCCCTGAGTTGGGGAGAGAGTCCCTTCTCATGTGGGAATTGGACTCCGCTTCTGAGGTGGAAACCTAGATGGCTAGGGTTTCCGCTTTCCCGTGGTGGGCTAGGAAACCCGCGCGACCCAAGTAACTTATCCGGAACCTTAGGCGGCTGTTGGCCCTAGGGTTTGGGTCTGATGTGATTGTCTATCGAGATGTACACCGGTCCTGGGCGCCCAACAACAAGGCTTGGGCCCATCAATTGCCCCCAAGTGTGATTTAGAAGCTTGGCTCAAGGGAAAGCTTCTATATCACGCTCTAGGAAAATAGATGATTTGTACGCCGTGAAAATGGTGTCTGATGGAACGTCGGATGCGTTCGCCGGGTGCTGACATCATCCTGTTCGCCAACACTGATTGTCGATTACTTCCCCAAGATTCTTTCTGGGAAATACTGCATTTTCCTGCCTCCTTAATTTGCCAGCAGAGCAAATCCTTTTGAATTAGGCGGTGGTTTCTCCTGCTTGCCACGCATCCCAACGGGGTTGAGTTCTTGCCTTTTGGATCATGATTACTGTATGCGTGTCTGACACACACCATTTTGAAAAGGAGGAGAGTCTTTTTTAGGTGAGGCTTTTTCCGTCACACGACTGCCAGGCACATCCCTCTATCAAGTGTAATACGCTACCAAGCACAATTACATGATCCTCTATGATAATAAAATATCCCTCCCGGTTCAATCCAAATCAATCCACAACCTAAACAAGCTTCTAGGTAAAAAAAAAACTTCAATAAGAAATGGAGTTAAGAACATGGCATTAAATCAAGAATTGCATAATATTAAATTAAGTTATCCAAAGGTATTAGAGTGTAGATACAATCATCGATCCCGCTACACTGACTAAACCCTAGGGGGTTTAGTTACAACATTACATGGTGAAGAAATGAAGAATGCTACCTAGAAAACAATGAAGGAGATGATCCTCCGATTCTTCAAACTGAATGATCTTCAATCTTCTTCTTGCATTTCTATGATGACGGAGGCAAAGGAGGATGATTTCTTATTGATTATGCACCTCTAGTGTGGTTTTCCAGGTGTTGAACATCTTAGAGGTTCATCAAATCGTGTTGGGAATGAAAGAAATGATCATGAAAACATGCTGAATTTGAGGTATTTATCAAGCTGGGCCTGACAAGCTGGTGGCGCAGTGCGCTGAGCCTCCCGTGTGTGCACGCCAGCCTCATCACCTAGGGCGTGTCAGGTCACCTGCTTGTACTATTCGAGTTGGATTTTTTTTTCATTCTGCGATAACTTGAGCGTCTTAACTCTAAATCAATCACCTTTCGAACCTGTGGCTTCAGGATTTCAGACTATATCATGTCGTGACCTGAAAACCCATCACAAATTCCCTTAATGCAGTGAAAATGGTCTCAAAAGAGTATTTAAGACAACTAAATGCAAATTGTCACAAAAGCACTTAGAGTCATCATTTAAGAGAACAAACCACACGAGAAATGTGACAAACACGAGGGATTAAATGACATATAGTTCGAGTCATCAATTGCAACAAATCACTATGAGGTCTATGCATGAAATTCGTCTGTTGACCCACCAAGCACGTCGCCACAACCTGAGCTACTAGAAAATCTCCTTTAATTATCCATAAAATGACTCTTGAAATTAAAAAAACACATCTTACTATATAAAATCCTGAAATTAAAATAACACATCTTACTACGGGGATGATGAGTGTAGCAAATAGTGGTGTGGTAAATAGTATTTGCTAGTGCAAATTACTACATGAAATAGTGATTGCCATTGCAAATATAAACTATTTGCTACTGCATTTCATGCCGTTGTAATTTTGTAGTAGATAAAAGTAATTTTTTTGTAGTGACCCTACATCTTAAACTACATGCCAAAATTACCTTTCACCCAGCCGTCGTAGCCGTCACTGTTACCATCGACATTCTCATCTTCGTCACTTGGACGTCGGCCACCACCATCATTGACCCCTCGCATAGTTACCTTCCTCGTAATTATCGCCTCTAGCCTTTCCTCCTCCTTATCCCCATGTGCCACACCAGCAAACTTTCTGTTATCTAGTGTTAGATAGGGTGCCGATGACGGTGGAGCCACCTCCACTCTGAAAATGGCCACATACCCAGGAGGAGCACAACAATTTCCGTTGTCCCCGCAAGCTGGGCACGTCGGCATGATGATTCCATGTTCCATTAGAAGCCGGGTCCTTGCAACGGTTATTCGATGATGGTAGTTCTGGCGGCGGACAGGAACTTCGTTGTTGTAAGGCTCGCATTGCTGACACTGGCAAGGGGAGTCCTAGAGGCTAGTGCATCTCTTGGTACATTGCCATCCCTCGCTGGAGAATATGATGCTCGATTAGTACATCTCGAGCTGCCTCGAGGTAGAGGAGGGTGCGGGAGATGATTGCTCTAAGATTGAAAGATGAAGAAGAAGGAGAAGAAGATAAAGAGTATTTTTTTTGCTTAGTTGTTACTTTTTAACAGTTGATGATTAAGAGGTAGGTGAAATGGAAAGCTTTATTTAGAATCAATATTTTTTAGGTTTGGGCCGAACACTTGTAACATTTCAAGATTTGTTTCCGGAAAAAATGAAAAAATAATTCTAACATGTCTAGTAACAGACTACTTTAATTTTGGATACCCCATGATTTCAAATCAAAATGGTAGATACATAATTATTTTTAGTTGTGAAAATATGGAAATTGAGTTTTTAGGTATATCAGCCAATTCCAAATAATTAATCTCGTTCTCAGAAAAGATAATTTCAATTAATGTTAGGATTTTATATAATAATATATTTTTAAAAAATTTCAACATGTCTTTTTATGGATAATTAAAAGAGAATTTCTGGTGGTTCGGTATGAAGAAGGATGTAGCTCAGGTTGCAGCGATGTGTTTGGTGTGTCAAAAGATGAAATCCATGCACAAAGCTCCTAGTGGTTTTTAGCAATTGATGACTCAAATTTTACGTCATTGAATCCCCCGTGTTTGACACATTTCTCGGGTGGATTTTGCTCTTTAATGTCGAATCTATGTGGTTTTGTGATAATTTGCATTTACTTGTCTTAAATACTCTGTTGGGACCATTGTGGTTCATTTTCACTGCATTCAAGGTATTTGTGATGGATTTTCAGGTCACGACATGATAGATTTTGAAATCATGAAGCCACAGGTTTGACAAGTGATTTATTTGGAGTCCAGCAACCTAAACAAACATCTAGGTCAAGAACACTTGAATAAGATATGGAGTTAAGAACATGGAAATAAATCAAGAATTGCATAACATGAAATTGAGTCATCCAAAGGTTTTAGAGTGTAGAAACAATCATCGATCCTCCTAAGGTTCCACTCACTAAACCCTAGGGGGTTTAGTTACAACAATACATGGTGAAGAAATGAAGAATCCGACCTAGAAAAAATGAAGGGGATAATAGTATAAATGTGATGCCTTATCCTTTATGCCAAAGCCTTGGATTAACTGAATTAGTTCCTACTAGCATGGACATACACCTAGCTGATAAGAGCATCAAACAACCACTAGGAATTGTTAAAAATGTTCTTTTTAAGATCAATAATTTCTATTTTCTGGTTGATTTTGTTGTGCTAGATATGAAGAAAGATTTCAATACTCCCCTCACAATCGGCAAACCATTCCCTGCTACTACTGGAGCCATCATTCATGTTCTTAATGAGAGAATGACTTTCCGGTTAGGGGAGGAAGAGATCGTGTTTGAGATGGCTACTCCGGTAGTTGTTTTTCCTCCTTCATCTCCCAAGAAGGAGTCATCTTTTGATTTTTCTGCTTGGCTTGGCCATTTTGATAAGTTCACCTCACTCCCGCAAAGTTCTTTGTTGGTACAAGAGGTTGGCACGATTAAGGGAGATAAGAATAACCGGAGAGCTAACTGAAGGATAAATGAGCTAAGGATGTGAAGAAGTTGTTGTCCGAGATGTCAGAAGTGAAGAAAGATGGCAAAGGAAAGAAGAAGAAATTACCGGTAGGAGAAGGAAAGAAGATGAAGAGGAATTCGAGACGTAATCACTCAGAGCCCTCTAATCATGTACCTTGAACTCCGTTCCATGTATCATCGAGCTAACGACAAGAAATTTAGAGCTTTTCCTTGACTTCCACCAAGCTCCTCATGTCAGCAGATGTAATACCCTCCTGAATTTCCTACCTCAATCCTCTTTTAAACTGGTGAATCGACTTATGCTCCCGATTAGTCTGTTCGTCAAACCACTTAGATAGGTTTGTGAACTCCAAGTAGTACTCTAGCACCGACTTATCACCCTGCACCAGCTCCATGAACTCTTTGGCCTTCTCCTCGCGGCAAATGTCTGGACAAAACTGGTTACGAAATTCCTCCAAGAACTCCATGTCAGGAGAGTACACTTGGCTCTGCGGCAATGACTCCCTCCAGTCTAAAGCATGACCCTTAAGCAAGAAGGTCATGACTTGTAGCTTCACTTCAATCTCAAACCCATCTCTCAAAAACTTAAAACTACACTCTTTGATCCACTGCTCAGCAATAGCAGGATCAGCTACGTCTCCACTGAACTCACCGAAGTTCCAGCCTTAAGGTTAGATAGCTGGAACCGACGGGCGACCACTCCATGCCTAGAGTTACCAGTATAGTGGTTCTTGATGAGCTGTAGAACAGTGATCAAATACTACCAAGCTAGAAGCTAGGGTAGATCGTATTCCACAGGGTTTCTTCTAATTGACTACTCAAAGAAGCTGGCAATTTATCCAAGTTTGAACACGTTGTGCGTGGTGTGAGTTCCACGACTTCTAGACTAAGATGCAGGAAAATTAAAATGAAATTAAAAGACAGAATGATTGGTTGGTTTAAACAGACGACAGACAAGCTTAGATTTCGAATCCCCCTTAGATCACCAAGGCAACAACAATCAACAGATCAGCGGATTTCAATTCTCGTTCAATCAATTTCTAAGACACCACCATAACTCCTTACCCTTAGGTTCAAGACCGGCGAACGTTCGCGGTGAACGTTCTAACTACCAAGATTAATTAGCCGCTCGGGTACGGTCACCTCTCGCAACGACTTAACTTAACTTGTGCAATTACTAATGATTTATGAGTTACTCTTGAAGCGGATTAACCCTAACTGGTTCCTACGAAAGGCATACTCCAATGAATAGGTTAACTGGTTGAATTGATGTTCTAAAGAGAGGCGAGCGTTCGCTTCTATCCTCAGCTTAACAAGAATCTAAACTAGGTGATCAAGGAAGACAAGTTTATGCGCCAAAGCAGGAAGATGTCTGGCGACTAACCCTAGCTTGCAAAAACCTAATCTAGGCGATCAACCAGAAAAGAAACACAAGAACAACAAAAATAATCTAGGCGTCAACTAGACAAGAAGCGCAGTACAACAATCAAGAACAAAACAATCATGCAAAGAGAAACTGATTGAACTTTGAATCTAATCACCGCCGATCCGTGACCGCTTTAAAGCCTTGGGTCACTTAGGGTTCATCTAATCTAAGCTCTACGAGTTTAGCTACTCATATCAGAAACAAGAGAATCGAAACAAACAAGGAATACATCTCAGGTAGGAAGAACAGAGAAGAACTCTAAAACCTAATTTGACGAATCCGTGAAGCTTCAATCTTCGGTAATATTCAATCCAAGCTCCGAGTCTCCAAGGTGAAGGGATGGCGTCACGATCTCTCCACGATTCTTTGAACTCTCTAAACTATCTCTCTCGACTTCTAGGTCTGGAAATTAGGATTGAAATTATGAGGTATATTTGATTTGGGCCGCCGGTTAAGTATTTATACTTAACCCTAATACTGCCGGATTTTAACTAAGATTTTCGGCGAAAATATGAAGGAATTTTTGCCGAAAATTCCTTTGCAAAAGTGGATGACCGCCAGCTGATTTCTCTGTGATTTTCGGTCCAACACTTCTCGGTGAAAACTTAGTGTGTTCGCCGAAAATATCCTTCAGTTGACATCAGTGATTTTGTTCTTGCATTTTCGCCAAAAACACTAGGGAATTTTCGGCGAAAACTCCTTTGTAAACCGGGGCAGGGATTTGTTTGACTTGGTTGGCTCCTTGGATGGATTCCGGTGCGATTCCTCGAGGATCCAACGCCTTAGACATGTCCTTGGCTACTTTATTTGACGGCAAAAACCTGTGCTAACATAAAAACACTAGAAAACCATCAAATAGACATGAAACGGGCCAAAGTAACACAAATGGCACGAGATAGGGCAATTGATTGAATATTCGTTATTCTACCCTAAAAACCATGTCTTAAGCAAGGAAATGTCGCTTAAATGAGGCTGATAATCACGTCAAATCGAGTGTCATCAGTTCTCCATCGACTAGTTTGCTTCACTACAGGAGGACACGAGAACGTTTCAATTGACTATTTCAGAAATCATCATTGCAATTCAAATCAGTTTTCCTTCAAAAGTCCCCAGCCATTTCAAATAGTATGAAAATCCCTGGAAAGTCGGTCATGTACCGATGTTTCATGCCTTCTCCCCGTGAGGTTAATTACTCCCCGAGGAGAAGGAATGATTCACCAGTACAACAGCATCTAACAAGGCTCTGATACCATTGTAACATCCATCCCGAATCAACCTAGTTAAACCTATGGTCGAACCGGTTGTGTGTATCACGAACAGTATATAACATCAAAAGAAAGTGAAAAACCAACATTAAAATTTGATAATTAAAAAAGGAGGCTTCCAATAAATGAATCCAAAAAAACCCGATAAACTAGAAATCCAAAATCATTCCTCAAATGAATACAAAATCCCCAAATGGTAATAGTCAACTGAAACGTAAAACAAAAGAAATGGTCAACTCCAAGTAGATCACCACTCTTCACCTCGTAGCTCCAGCAGCAACCTCCACGAACTCAACCGGAACACCTGATCTCCAACCTACACTCTAGCCATAAGAACTTGAAAGGGGAAGACACACTACAAGAAAATACTAGATTAGTCACAGTTTTTTTGGCCAATTAGTCACGGTTTTAACCATGACTAAAAAAATTAGTCACGGTTTCGTGAATCGTGACTATATTGACCCTATTTTGTCACGGTTTTTAAAGAATCCGTGTCCAACAATTTTGTCACGGTTTTGTTACGAAACTGTGACTAACAATTCTATCATGGTTTTGTTACGAAACTGTGACAGATTTTAGTGACGGTTTGGATATGAAACCGTGACAGATTTTAGTCACGATTTCTTTAAAAACCGTGACCAATATTTGTCACGGTTTCATAACAAAACCGTGCCAAACCAAGTGACCAAACTGTTCTAATGAAAATTTCAGTGACCCATTGGTTAATTCCTCAAATTATAAGACCCGACCCTCAACTCCTTCCGTTATGCAAAATGATCCATAAAACTAAAATGTAAACAAAACGTCCTAATTAATTACAAACTAGTCACTTAATTTATTTTTTGTGTCAATCGAACATGGTTTTGGATCTGGCCTTTGGAGGGGGTTACAGATCTAGACTCGGGATTAGGGTTTCGGATCTGGCCGTTTCGGATATGGAGAGAGGGTTGGCCGCCTTAACAACCTCCACCGCCACCGTTACGGATATGGTGGTGGTGGAGAGAGGATGGGAGATGAAGAATAAAGATGGTGAGGGATGAACGGGAAGAGGTGTGTTTGGATGATGGTGGATCTGGAGAGGGATGAGAGGGAAGAGGTTGAGGGTTGAGATTTGGGAGGAAGAAGTGAAGAGTGGGAGGAGGAAGAAGAGGAAGAGGATGAAGAAGAAGGAGTCTGGATAACCAATTGGTCACGGTTTTTTAAAAACCATGACTAATTTAGTCACGGTTTTTATGTAACTGTGACTGATTTGTCATAGTTACATAATCTGTGACTAAAATTCCGTGTCAAATGTAGAATTTTATTGTAGTGAGGTGGGGGGATCAGTTTCCTATTGAATTTGAGTGAACCCACTGGGCTTAACTATGCGTCGAACCTAACAAAAAAGAGCGATTCCAAACTTCGCACGGAACACTAACAGTGGAACCAGACTCAGCCTTAACCAGTTTCTTAACCTAGAACAATCTAGGTGATCACATAGGTGCAGTTCTCAGTTCAACATTCACAATCCACATCATCATCAATATCATAAGTAAGACCAACATTCATACAGTCCAGCAACACATCACATAACAGTTCTAAGTCATAGCCAACACACACATACCGTTCACATTTCATTTACTAGGTGAGTTATTTAGGCGCCAATGAGTTATCCCGCACCACCTCTGCCGGCTCACAGACGCACCACCAACCACAGAAGGGGGTCCCAAAGACGCATTCTCAACTGCAGAAGAAGGATTCATGGCCAAACTACACAATTCCCCTCAAGGACCACTTAGCACCTCAGTGCAATTTAGAGGGAAGTACAGGCTCCTTCCGGGTCTATCAATTCACAATCACACCAAATCATTTAATCCCAATTTATAGTTCTTAGTTTCTCATTCATCAAACCACTCCCAACAATAGATATCGTCCACTTTCCACAATTCACATACAATTCCACATTAAAATTCATAATCACAACAAGGGTAAACTGCTAGCTTGACGGCCACCCCACCTACATAACAAGGGAGAGAGGTAGCCATGTTGCAAGTCTAGGGTTACCCTCTTGTTCGTCGTTCATAGGACGACCCCACATTGGCAGAGCCATCCTCCTACAACCCCAACTCACAATAGCATATACATACACCGAAACACCCTTGATTCCACATCATCCTATCTCTCATTTCTAATTCAGGTTCATTAGTCAATTCTTTTCGTCGTCATCCCCAAACACACAACAAGGAATTTCACTCAATCAATAGACCACACAGGGTAGTTATCCCATTTTACTCTTTTTCATTTTCGTGCGATCCCTAATTTCATCTAGGTCAGATTACAACTCCTCATGTTACCAGTCACTACCTATCGATGTTAAACCCTCGAATGAAGAATAAGACGAGGCTCTAAACGACTTTTAGAATCCCGGACGAACAAAACCCCTTCCTAAAAAATTGTAGCTTTTCCCTTTCTTACCGACAGAACTCAGAAATTAAACGGAAGAAACTAAGAGAAGAGATCTCTTCTCCTCATTGCCAGGAAACACATAGGAAGAAACAGCGCCTTAATCAGACACCCATAGCTCCCGGAATCAAGGTTTGTAGTTGGGAAAACCTTGGTTCGTCAAAACGATTTTCGGGAAGAAAGAGAGAGACTGAAATTGAAGAAATTCGTCAAAATCCATCCTTTTATATGCAGGTCAAAAAACATGATGTGTTTCACAACTACACGGCCGTGTGGTTTTAAAATTATTCTCGGTCGTGGTTTTTAGGAGTTACAACACGGATGTGTATCACAGATACACGATGTGTAGTAGAACTACACAGCGTGTTGTTCCTACTGTACAACATGCTCGAATGTAACCTGAACCCGACATGAACGCAAACGTTCCAAACTTCGATGGGACCACAAGAGAACTATTTCCAATGCCTTAATAACACGAACTTGAGTTCAAATCTGTTTGGTTGGGCGGGGATGGTACAATTCCTATGTCAAGAAATTGATAATTATAAAAGCATCACAATAAAAGTTGAGGGGAAGACAAATGAGGAACCACAACAACAACTGTGTGAGGACATCTCAAGCTTCATTGGTGGCTTAGAGATTATAGAGGCTATTAAGGTGATAGTCCATTTCTTCTATTCCCCCTTCAACCTCCTAAGGGAAAAGTGAGAAGAATGTTAAAGGGAGAGAAAAGGACCACTACCATCCTTCGCAAGTTCTTTGACCACTCACTCTTGTTGCTACTTGGCCCTTAAATGCGCAACTTGAATAAACTTATGGAAATCAAAGAGGTGTTAAGTTGGATTTCATAACCCTTCAAATATCGTCTAGCTCAAAGACATAAAAGATAGAGCGCTCTGCAAGAGGCACCCCATGTGTATCTTAATTTAGGATTTATTCTTTGTTTATTTTGAGACTTTTGATGAATGTGAGGATAATAAATTATGGAGAGTTGTGTTTGGATGGTATTTTGTGGTTTGTTTGTAGGTACCTCAACCCATGAAACTCAAAGAACAACTTGGTACTCTTGCTCGGATCTCTTTTTCCATCTTTCAATGTGAGGATGACACTCTCCGTCTCCTCTGTTCTTCTCTCGGTAACATCTCCCCAACTATTTTCCACACTTGATTCTTGCGTCCAATGAGGACATTGGTTTTTTTTAAGTGTGGGGTGGGATCATGCATGACTGGGATTGATTGCTTGCTTTATTTTCCTAGAAATGGTTGGTGATTGTTTATTTTTTTTACCATTCTATTACTTCTTCCCATTTGCCCTCATGGTTTAGACTCATTACTTCGCTTAAATCCTTCTGGAAGTGGCTTATCTTTTCTCATACAGTGATAATGATGTGGTGCTTATGTTTAGTGAATGCGTGAGAACCATGGTATGACCATCTCCCAGTTAATCTTGCTCTTAGTAGTCTAGGGACTGGCCTTTGTCGTGTTAGTGAACGAATTACTTCGATTTGTGCAAGACTTGGTCTTGACCACCTCTTCAATTCTCTAGTTTTGGTGCCATGATCGAGTCTAGGTAAGGGATTTCCGAATGCTTGTCACAAGAGGCCAATGCGTCCACTTAGAGATTGAACAATTTCTGGAAAGTGTTGGTTATGGGTCAACACGAGTGGCATTTTTAATGCTTGCTCCTTGCTAGTCCTAGCGTGGCATTATTCTTCTGAACCCATCCCAGTGTGGGTAATTTCATCTAGGTCAGATTACAACTTCTCATGTTACCAGTCACTACATATCGATGTTAAATCCTCGAATGAAGAATAAGACGAGGCTCTAAACGACTTTTCGAATCCCGGACGAACAAAACCCCTTCCTAAAAAATTGTAGCTTTTCCCTTTCTTACCGACATAACTCAAAAATTAAACAGAAGAAACCAAGAGAAGAAATCTCTTCTCCTCATTGCCAGGAACACATAGGAAGAAACAGCGCCTTAATCAGACACCCATAGCTCCCAGAATCAAGGTTTGTAGTTGGGAAAACCTTGGTTCGTCAAAACGATTTTCGGGAAGAAAGAGAGAGACTGAAATTGAAGAAATTTGTCAAAATCCATCCTTTTATATGCAGGTCAAACAACATGATGTGTTTCACAACTACACGGCCGTGTGGTTTTAAAATTATTCTCTGTCGTGGTTTTTAGGAGTTACAACACGGATGTGTATCATAGATACACGACGTGTAGTAGAACTACACAGCGTGTTGTTCCTACTGTACAACATGCTCGAATGTAACCTGAACCCGACATGAACGCGAACGTTCCAAACTTCGATGGGACCTCAAGAGAACTATTTCCAATGCCTTAATAACCCGAACTTGAGTTCAAATCTGTTTGGTTGGGCGGGGATGTTACAGTTCCTATGTCAAGAAATTGATAATTATAAGAGCATCACAATAAAAGTTGAGGGGAAGACAAATGAGGAACCACAACAACAACTGTGTGAGGACATCTCAAGCTTCATTGGTGGCTTAGAGATTATCGAGGCTATTAATGTGATAGTCCATTTCTTCTATTCCCCTTCAAACTCCTAAGGGAAAAGTGAGAAGAATGTTAAAGGGAGAGAGAAGGACCACTACCATCCTTCGCAAGTTCTTTGACCACTCACTCTTGTTGCTACTTGGCCCTTAAATGCGCAACTTGAATAAACTTATGGAAATCAAAGAGGTGTTAAGTTGGATTTCATAACCCTTCAAATATCGTCTAGCTCAAAGACATAAAAGATAGAGCGCTCTGCAAGAGGCACCCCGTGTGTTTCTTAATTTAGGATTTATTCTTTGTTTATTTTGAGATTTTTGATGAATGTGAGGATAATAAATTATGGTGAATTGTGTTTGGATGGTATTTTGTGCTTTTTTTGTAGGTACCTCAACCCATGAAACTCAAAGAACAACTTGGTACTCTTGCTCGGATCTCTTTTTCCATCTTTCAATGTGAGGATGACACTCTCCGTCTCCTCTGTTCTTCTCTCGGTAACATCTCCCCAACTATTTTCCACACTTGATTCTTGCGTCCAATGAGGACATTGGTTTTTTTTAAGTGTGGGGTGGGACCATGCATGACTGGGATTGATTGCTTGCTTTATTTTCCTAGAAATGGTTGGTGATTGTTTTTTTTTCTATTACTTCTTCCCATTTGCCCTCGTGGTTTAGACTCATTACATCGCTTAAATCTTTCTGGAAGTGGCTTATCTTTTCTCATACAGTGATAATGATGTGGTGCTTATGTTTAGTGAATGCGTGAGAACCATGGTATGATTATCTCCCAGTTAATCTTGCTCTTAGTAGTCTAGGGACTGGCCTTTGTCGTGTCAGTGAACGAATTACTTGGATTTGTGCAAGACTTGGTCTTGATCACCTCTTGAATTCTCTAGTTTTGGTGCCATGATCGAGTCTAGGTAAGGGATTTCAGAATGCTTGTCACAAGAGGCCAATGAGTCCACTTAGAGATTGAACAATTTGTGGAAAGTGTTGGTTATGGGTCAACACGAGTGGCATTTTTAGTGCTTGCTCTTTGCTAGTCCTAGCGTGGCATTATTCTTCTGAACCCATCCCAGTGTGGGTCAGGATCTAGGATAATGCAAAGTCCAAAAGGATTCCAGCCCCTCCATACTTGATCGGGTTCACAACCGTGGCAGTATTTACAGACCACACATCTCTACCTTTCAGCCCATAAGCCTCAATCCATACTACCCACAAGGAGCCACTTCTGATCAAGAGGTTCCATAAATGTCTCATTATGTTAGCTGAATTCCAACTACTCAAATCCTTAAAGCCTAACCCTCCTTCAGCAAGGGGATAAGCCATGTTATGCCAAGCAACCTTAACCCTTTGGCCCTCATTCTTTCCCCACAGAAACCTAGCACAGATCAGCTCTATCTCATTCAGAACAGCTGCAGGAATCACAAACATAGAGAGCCAGTACTGAAGAATCCCATGTACAACCGATCTAATCAGCTGCATCTTTCCAGCATAATTCAGTAACTTTGCTTTCTAGTTCTTCACTCTGGCTGTGGTTTTATCAACTAAAACACGACAGTCTGATTTAGAGAGTTTCCCCGCAGAGATAGGTATTCCTAGATATTTCAAAGGAAGCTTACCTTCTCTAAACCCAGCAGCCGCCACCATCGAATCCTTCTCACCACTATCAACTCTAGCAGTGTAAATGTCACTCTTCTCTGGGTTGAATTGTCGCCCTGAGACAGACTAGAAGTTATCGAGGACTGCTCTAACTTGAACAATTGCATCAGTATTCCCCTTTGTGAAGACCAATAGGTCATCAGCAAAACAAAGGTGAGTGAGTTTCACCTTCCTACATTGTGGATGATACTGAAAAAGAGATTTTGAAGCTGCTTCCTCAAACAAATAGTCCAAGATCTGCATAGCAAGAACAAAGAGATATGGAGAGATTGGGTCTCCTTGCCTCAACCCTTTGCCCCCGAGAAAGTAGCCAATCAGAGATCCATTGAAGTTGACAGAAAACCTGGAAGAATTGAAGCAGGCCATTATCCAATGAACAAATCTTGGATGGAAATCCATGACTTTAAGGAAGTGCTCCACAAATGACCATTCTATGGAATCGAATGCCTTCATTAAGTCTATTTTCAGAGCACACTTGGGAGAGGCTTTTTTCCGATTATATTTTGCTAGAAGCTCATGAGCTAAAATCACGTTGTCTGAAATAACTCTCCCCTTGATGAAAGCAGTCTGAGAGGAACTAACAAGACCAGGGAGGACCTTACACAATCTGTTGGCAAGTACTTTAGACAGAGCCTTATAAATGGTATTACAGCACGAAATAGGCCTATAGTCCTTCATACTTTCAGCATTAAGTTTCTTAGGAATCAAAGTGATAATAGTAGAATTCACAGAGGGATGAAGAGTACCAGTCCTGAAGAAATCATCCATTGCATCTAGCACATCCTCACCAACTGTCTCCCAACAAGCCTTGTAGAAGGAAGCACTATATCCATCCGGGCTAGGGGCTTTGTCCGAGGCCATACTAAAGAGAGCATCTCTCATTTCCCTCCTTGTAACATCAGCATCCAACATATCTGACTGAGCAGCAGTCACTTTCTTAGAGACCAAATTCTTGAAAGTATCTGGCATTGTAGTAGAAACACCAAGCAGTTTTTCATAATATTCAACAGCAATATTTCCCATTTCCTTCACTGCATCAGTCAGAACTCCCCTACTATCTAGGAGCTGCCTAATGGTGTTCCTCGTCTGCCTCTCAGAAACATACCTTGCAAAAAAACTGCTGTTACAGTCCCCTTACTGGATCCATAAAACCCTAGACTTCAATCTTATAACACACTCCTCATTACTAACAAGATCTGCCAGCTTTTTTTCTGAATCCTTCATAACCCTCATATTCAGTTGGGAAGGGCAAGTGAAAACTGCAAGCTTCGCTCTCTCTAATTCCCTCCTCTGATTAATAACTCTAGCTTGAATATCTGAAAACTCTTTATCATTCAGCTTTTTCAGGTGCCCTTTCAACCTTCTAAGTTTTGCATAGAGAATGGAAATAGGGGAACCATAGAAACGTTTACTCCAAGCTTCCTTAAGCAGATCAGGGAAACTAGGATGCTTCATCCAGTAACTATAGAACTTGAAAGGCTTTGGAAGGGAACTTACATCTTTCCCAATCTGGACCATGAGAGCACAATGATCAGAATCCACAGCAGGCATCACCTTCACTCTACTTTGCCTTAAAACAACCTGCCATTCTTGGTTAATGACAGCTCTGTCCAAGTTCCTAGCAATAGGAGTGTCCTGATTATTCGTCCAAGTGAAATCCGGACCTTGAGCAGGATGTTCAACTAGCCTGCCCTTTTGGATGAAATCAACAAAATCGTCCATTCCCACAAAAGAGGAGGGGGTATTCGAGGCTTCAGAAAGATTCAAAATTGCATTGTAATCCCTTAGAGTCATCCAAGGGGTTTGAGTAGTTGGGAGAGCCAAGAGGTCTTCAAACAGAATTCTTCTTTTCCTCATATCATTAGAAGCATATACTACCGTCATATTGAAAGCAGCAGGCAAATCAATAGAAAAATGTATAAGCTGAGAAGTTTTCTGAATGACCTTAAGAGGAACATCCTTTTTCCATAATAGCCAGATCTTCCCTAGATCATCCTCATAGCAGAAATCAGCCTCCCACCCTGAGAATCTCTTATTGTAAAGACTAATGGTATTTACACGCCTAACTCTAGGCTCTAACAAAGCTATAACATCTATGTTATTGTGAGTTATGTACTTGTTTACAGTATCTACCTTAGCTTTCTAATTAAACCCTCTAATATTCCAAACCCAAAAACTAATCATCTTTTTGATTGCTTCCTTGTCTTTACACCACTAAAACCTTTACCAGTACCTTTCAAAGATGGCAGTTCTTTACTCTTACCTCCTTTAGGAGAGGCCCGCACCACCACTTCTTCAACATCAGTGCTACCATCATCTGAATCCTCTGAATGCAGAGCTTCAAAACCAGTTCGATGCACTTCAATCCCAGTGATAGGGCTATGAACAACAGTCCCCTCCACCTCAGAAGAGGCTTTAGGAGTGCTCACTTGAACTGGAGAACCCTCCGTTCCCATAGGAACCTCAGGCTCTTTACCAGCTCCCCCTCCAGCCTCCAAGTCAGCAGGACACTCAGTTGGAATCTCCTCCCCTTCCTTAGAAGGCTCAGCAGATACCATCTCAATCCCCTTACTGACTGGCACTGATTTAGGCTGGGAAACCTGAGACCACTTCTTACCAGTAGGCTGCTTGTACGCTCTCGTCTGAGGAAACTGAACGCTGATCAATCTCGGTTCATCCTCACCCACATTCACCTGCAATTCTGTATTATTATTCACCAAAGAGCCCCTCAAGATACACACTCTAACCGTGGAGCCTTCTCGAACACTCTTATTCACTAGTTTCCCGTATTGGCTGGCCAACCAGCTTATCCCTTTGTTCGTGAGAAGAACAGGGGGACATTGCAGAAAGACAACCAAATCGGCTTTTCTTCCGGAGAGAGATCGATCGGGCCTTATACCTGGACTCCATCGCGGAAGAATCATCGGCTGATGATGGATATGGCAGGATCTCACCATAACCCACTCTTGAGTCTCCATCAAAGAAAGTTCAATCAAGAAGAAACCCGGAGAGATCTGCGAAACTACAATTACCTCTCCCAAGCTCCAGAGTCGATTAACCAGCGCAACAATCACCTTAATCGGCGGAGGCGTCCCAATAAACTGAGCGACAATCGCCGGCTCTAGCCTTTTCTTCCCCTAATCAATCACCGCTTCAGGGATCTGCAAAACTCCATCAACCACCGCAGCAGCGAATTCTGCCACAAACTCAAGGTCTGATTTCGAATCAGCAACAATCTGCGCCCAAGAAGGAGGGGGAAGAGGCGAAGAAGAAGAAGAGGAAGGATCAGTAGCCACGCGAACTCAGCCCGAAGGCCTAACTAACTTTTCTCAATGAAACAGTTTCAACCAAAATTCAGAGCATTTTCTCTCTCCTCAAAACAGATTACCAGAACATAACCAACGCGATCCATTTTCAAATTCAATTATTCACTAGCTCGATAAAGCCTAGTTTCTTTTCTACTTTTTGGAAGATGATTGGTTCTTTAATTATTTGGTCGAACATTTTTTCTTATTCACTAAATTTTCTTTTTGATGAATTAGTGGTTTCATTTCATCAAAAAATAGTTAAGTACAAAACTGAAGAGGAAAACTATAAACTATAGCTACACAATAAACGAAGCTACTATATACAACTAAGGAATTCTAATTCCTCTTTTCTACCCTTAGCAAAATGCCTCAAGTCCCCACCAATTTGATCAATACTACTCTCTATATTCAAACTAAGCCCCCCATAAAGCACTGCACATCTTGAACGCCAAATACAATTCAGTAGCATTATAATCTTCAGACGTTTAACTCTTACATTGACCGACGATCCACCCCAAACCAAGCTATCACCAACCACATCATCCCAGCTCTTCCTTGCTATTTCAGGAAGAATAACATCAACTAATCTCTGGGAGAATCTGCACTCAAAGAAAAGATGATCTCGAGTCTCCAAATGAATAGCACAAAGAGGACAACTCAACTCAGAGATAGCACACCAAACACTAAGCTTGTCCTTTGTCATGATCCGATTTATGATAATCAGCCACGCCACAAAATTCAGCCTCGGAATTTGGTATCCCTCCTAAACCAGCGTGAACCAAGGAACTTCCGGCTTACACTCTCTGATATCCATTCAAATGATTTTTGGTCTAAACTTACTTACAATTTTCCCATTCCAGCAGTGATTACCATCATCATCCACCGCCATAAACTGCCTTGTAGTAGCTCGCAACTTCAAGACTTTCTTCCAAATCCAAGAGCCATAATTGTCTTTAACTTCCCACAAATCACGCCTTTTAAGTCTGTACTTATATATCCGCGCGACCCAAAGAGAACCTCCACAAGTAAATAAGTTCCATAAGTGCCTGATTGCATTTGCCGAGTTCCAGCTATGCAAGTCCTTCACCCCTGCACCCCCTTCAGCCTTTGGCACAACAATATGCTTCCACTTAATCTTAACTCTCCCCCCATCCAATTTTCCCCAAAGAAACTTATTACAAGCCTCTTCGATATCATGCATAAGATTTTTCGGAAGCAAGAAAACTGAGAACCAGTACTGCAGAATCCCCCCAATAACTGAGTCAATCAGTTGAAGCTTCCCTGCATAAGACAACCATTTCGTTTTCAAATCCGACACTCTAGCAATGATTTTATCCAGTAATACCTAAGAATCTTTTTTCTTGAGCTTACCTGCTGTTAATGGTATCCCCAAATATCTGAAAGGCAAAACTCCCTTCCTGAAGCCACTAGCATCAATAATAGACTTCTCTAAACCAACATCATCCCCTGCAAGATATATTTCACTTTTTTTAGCATTGCACCTCAAGCCTGACATCCTCTGAAACATCTTCAGCAAATCTCCCACTACTTTTACAGAGTTAACATTCCCTTTTGAGAAAATAAGAAGGTCATCGGCGAAGCATAGGTGAGTGACAATCCCTTTACTTTGTGGATGATAACCAAACTTTCCACTCGAAGCTGCATCGTCCAGCAAATAGCTCAGAACCTCCATAGTAACCACAAATAAATAAGGAGAGATGGATCTCCTTGCCTCAATCCTTTTTTAGCAGAAAAATTTCCACATAAGGTCCCATTAAGGTTCATAGTCAGCTTTGTGGAGCGAAGACAAGTTTCAATCCACGAAATGTAAACTGGAGGGAATCCCATCTCCTTAAGCACTTTCAATAGAAAACTCCAATCAACACTATCAAACGCCTTCATCAAATCAACCTTTAAAGCAACTCGAGGGGAAATACCTTTAATGTTATATGTTCTCAGCAACTCGTGGACCAAAAGAATGTTATCACTTATGAGGCGCCCCTTAATAAAAGCTGATTGAGAGCTACGGATAAGGCAAGGCAACACTAACTTCATACGATTTGCTATGACCTTAGAGATTAGCTTATAGACCACATTACAACACGAAACAGGTCTAAAGTCCCTAATATCATTTGCATTCGTTTTCTTTGGGATAAGAGCCAGGCTAACATAATTTATAAAGCTAGGAAGCTTACTAGAGTGGAAAAACAGCAGAACTGCATTGATCACATCACTCCCAACTGTCTTCCAGCAGTGCTTATAGAAAGAAACCAGATATCCGTCCGGTCCTGGGGCTTTGTCACTAGCCATACTATTCATAGCATCAACAATCTCCTTAACCTCAACTTCAGCACATAAACCAGATTGTTGCTCCCCAGTTAAACGCCTTTTAAGAACCGTACTAAGATCAAAATCCAGCACTGTCTCAGCAGTGCCAAGTAATTGGGTATAAAACTTGGTAACAATATTCTTCATACCCTCATAATCATCAATCAAAACTCCATCCTCACGCTTAAGCTGTCTGATAGTGTTAACCTGAGATCGAGATCTGACCTGGTGAAAGAAGTAAGCAGAATTTTTGTCTCCCTCTTTTATCCACAAAGCTCTAGATTTAGATCTTAAAAAACATTCCTCTGCATCTTCGAGATGCTCCAACTCACTTTTTCAAATTTTCACCGCTTCAAAACTTGCTAAGCATGGATCCCCAAAAGCATGCCCTTGCAAAAGAACAAGGCTGTCTTTTTTATCTTTTACTCTCTGCTGAATACCAGAATAAACCGAGGAATTCAACTGCTTCAAAGCAATTTTTAAATTCCTTAGTCTCCCATATAGTCTGTAATACGGAGTATCAGTACTGGTAGCTCCCCAAACTCTCCTCAGAATACTATCAAACTGGCTATTTTTTTGTCCAAAAACTGAAGAACTTGAAGGGTTTTGGTAGGAGACTTCCTCAAAACGAGCTTAATTGAACAATGATCCGAGACAGAGCAAGGAATTAGATCCACAACACTACCAGGGAACTTAGAGTGCCAATCCAAATTAACCAAGACCCTATCCAGCCGCCTAGCAATCGGATCTGAAGCCCTGTTATTAATCCACGTAAATGAGGTGTTGTGAACGTTTCGGTCCGCGGCGCGCGATCCCCGGCTTTGTGTCGGTCTCTTCGTTGGGTTTGGTAAAAGGTTGGAGTCGCCACCAATCACTTAAAGTGGATTGGACACTTGAAGCCCGATTTTGATGATTTTAACCTAAACCGGGCTTGGTCTGCGTTCAGAGATCTGGATAAGGGGGACGGTTACGTGTGGGGAAGGATTAGCACCCCCACAACGCCCGGTAAACCGGTACTACCAAAATCGATAAGTCAATTGATGTGTTTTTTATTAAAATGTGCTTAATTTGTAAAATGGGAGATTTGCGCGTCTTGCAAGTGCATAGATTGATGCTACTAATCCCGATGATTTTGAAAAAAAAAGTTTCAGAGAGAAAAAAGATAAATTGTTTTAAAGTTGGACTCGAGTCTAGTGACTGCCTACGTATCCGGAAACCGGAATCAAAGTCCACGTAGTTCGATTGAAAAGTTGATTTGATTTGGTTTGCGACCGAGTGGTCGGCGTTTGTTTTGGTTGTTTTGTGATTTTTAGGTTGTGAGTGTTTCACGTGACGTTACTAATCTCACTTTATATTTTAGTTCACATTCCATATAAATGTGATTTTTAGAAAGAAATAGGTTCGTGCGTCTTTGCAGTTGTAAAGACTAACACTACTAATCATAATTATTTTAGTTTTTATAAAAGGAGTTTTCATTTATTAATTTTAAAAAGGTGGACTTGTGCCTTTTGGCTGCCTACGTACCCAATGAGTTTTGGGATTAAAGTCCGCGTAGTTCGGGCCCTTAGAATACGCGGATTGATTTGATAGAGATTCTTTATGATTTAGTTGATTTTCGGTTTAATAAATTTTTTGGGAGTGGGAGGTTTTTTACGCGCCACAGCTAGTGTAGAGGCTAACGTTACTAATTCTCATGAAGAGAGCGACTAAAAGGATTCTTGTTTAATCAAGAATTTTCACGAGTTTTGCTAGTGTAAAACTTGCGTTACTAATTCTCTTAATTTAAGATATTTTAGCGGGATTCATATTTTTTAGACGGGCAATTTCATGATGTTTCACTAGTGTGAAATGATCGTTACTAGTCCCGTTAATTAGGAGGTTGGGTCTTACTTCAACTTTTAAGGGAAATAACAAGAACATTGGGCTATGAATTCGCAGCCCATAAGGCCACAAATTCGGCCCAACCCACCCGATGACAGAGTTGTAATTATGGACGTGGTGGCAATTTTGTAATTAAAATGACCGATGGCATTTTTGTAAATAAGGATGGCCGAATTAAAACCCTAATTGCGACATATTTAAGCCAAAATTTGTGCCAAATTCAGTCTCTCTTTCTCTCTCCTGGTGCAGCCGAACCTCTCACTCTTTCTCTCTCATTTTTCTCTCATCTTCTTCTTCCTTTCACTTCTCCTCTCAACTTTCACACACCAAACCCAGAACACAAAATGAACCAACTTAACCTTACCTTATCTGGTAGCCGCTACTCTGTCGAGTCACCGCCGCCACTCCGTCACACAATCGCTGCCGCTTAGTCGCATGGCCGCCGCCGCTCTTTGCCCTCGTCGCGCCAAGCTCCCTTTAGCTTCGCCGTCATCGACGGTCCATCACGCGCCACCGCTCCTTCAGCCGTTGCTCTACCTGCCACCGGATCGCCGCTGCTACCCTTGACGCCGCCGATGCAGCAAACCACCGTTGTCGCCGCCGTCCGATCGTCGATCTAAAGCCGTCGCGTCGTCAGTGGAGCCGAAAGGGCCATCGTCGGCCGCTGACCGCCGCCATCCGACGTCGTTGCTGCTCCGCCGCCAATCTGTTATCACTCTTCCTGGGTAAAATAAGAAAAGACATCCCTGTATTTTGCTCCTAGATATTTTACCTTTGAAAACCAAATTTTTTTAGTATATTAAGATCCTTATTTTGGTTTCAGTTTTGATGAGGACTGAGGGTTATTTCTTGAAGGAAGCAACACAAAAAGAAAATTAAAGCTTTTGGTTACAAATAAGCAAGTTGGATTGAAGGTAAAAACTCTTGACTTTGTGTTCCACCCTATACCTTGGATTGGTTCTAATTGATTAGAATGTCCTGCTGAATTGGTTTAGGCTAATGACATATCAATATGAATCATAGAAATGTATAGATTGCTAATTCATGACAGGGTTAGTGTAAATTGTGTGATGAAAGTATTATAGACAGAACAAATATCAAACAAAACTCGACCAAGAAGCTACTTATTATCACAAGTAAAAGCCTAAAACAATGATCAAATGGTAGTGTACTTTTAGATAGACGGATGAGCAAAGCATTGATAGGTAAATAAATAAACAAATATTGAGAAAATGGCTCTTTGTATGGAAGGAATATCGATAGAAATCGTTGAGTTTCGAAACCAAAGTTCAAAACTCAACTATTCCTATCAATTTCCTACCACACAGCTTCTTGTTGCTTCTTTGTTTTCTGACTATTTCTCATCTCTTTGTTTTATTTTCTGTAGGTGGGGAGAGTTGAGAGAGATGAAGAAAACCTTTGGTGAAAGAGTGGTTGCTGGCTTGCTGCCACTTTTGAGAAGAAGAGAAAAAAAGAAGAACAGGAAAGCTGAAGAAGAAGAAGAAGGCCGAGGGTGGTGTTTTTTGTGCTCCCCTCTTTGTTGGGATGAACACTCTTTTTATAGGAAGATGAGAGAGTTTAAAGAGGGAATTTTGTTATTTTTTATTTTATTTCATTATTGTAATAATAATTTTAATTTTTTGTAATTTTTGTTTAAGGCTTGAGCCCAACTCATGATCATTAGGAAATGGGCTTTAGGCCCAATTCGAAATCAATTGAAAACGGGCCTAAAGCCCAACAACTTAAACTTGGCCTCGAGCCCAAATTTAGAGATTCCACTAGTTTCAAATTCTCCTCGATAATTATATTAAACGAGATAGCTCTATAATACAATTCGTTATAGCTGTAGAAATATTTTCACTATTATGTAGTCGTATGGATAAAAGGCTAAAATAGTGTATAAATTCGAGATAACTCAAAGAGCGCAAGAGAGATCATTTTTGTCATTTTTTCTTAAACAGGAGTAGATATGGCCAAATTTAGATAAATAAAAATAGGCCTAAAACTTGGAAATAATTCGAGAAGCCGGACAAAATTTGGTTACTACATGGGCCAGGGGAAATATGGTCCTCCACTTCACACTCCCTAACCATATCCTTAAAGTCTTCCACACCAGTAAAACAGGTAAGAATATTTGAGGCTTCAGCAGAAGAGAGTATAGAGTTGAAATCCCCACCCAAAAACCAAGGAGCTTGAGAAACCTTTAAACTAACAATGTCAGCAAATAAGCTTCTACGTCTCACCAAATCAGTCGACGCATACACTACCGTACCATAGAAAACAGTCGGCGAGTCCACTTTGAAATGAATGAATTGCTCACTTTTCCTAAGTACAACCACAGGGAAACCAGCCCTCCATACCAACCAAATTTTCCCCAAACTATCTTCATAACAGAAATCAGAACACCACCCAGCAAACCTTTTGTCAAAAAATTTCTTCTCATTTACTTTCTTGATACGTGGCTCAAGTATAGCAAATAAATCAATCTTAAACTTTCGTAAATATGTACAGAGAACATCATACTTACCGGGGTTGTTGAATCCCCGTATATTCCAAATCCAAAAATTCATTTCTTCCGTCGATTGTGCTGCTGCCTGGTCAGCACATTACTCTTTACCGGCGATTGCTGAACTACTTCACTAATCAAAACACCCCGAGCTGTAAGACTCATAGCTTTTTGCCACCTCCAACTCCTCTTTAGGGCTCAAGGAAATCCCCTCCTCCAAGGATTTAGGTATTCTTTGTTGGACAGGTGCACTAGCCCCTCCCTGAGGAGGCTTTGATGCATTGCCTGCCCCCCTCCAGCAGGCTGACTATCGAATCCATTTGTTGATCCCTCCTCCTATACTGAGGATTCAGAAACATTGCCAACTGGTTGATCAATATCATCAAAAGGTGTCTGCTGGGATTCATCTGTGACAATCTCCACACTCTTCTTCTTCTTATGCTTTTTCTTCTTCTTACTCGAGCTTGACTCAGCTACCATCACTACCTCACTTACCACAATAGGATCTGAAGGAGCTTGCTCAGTACCCTCACCAACTGGCTCACCACTAACTTCCTCTGGTGAATCTGCCTCTCCCATAGGAGACTTAGACCCATTGCCAGAAGGAATATCAGCAGCAGTCTCAGATTGCTAATGAGCAGGCATATAAGCCTTCCCCCGCCCCTTTTGACTCCACTTTATCTCTTCTAGCACTTTTACCTGAACAACACCCGGCTCTACTTCCTCATGATCCACTCTAAGTTCACTCCGAATCAAAGAGGCATCAGCACACACGATACAAACTCTAACATTAAATCCAGACCTGACAAACTTGTTTACTGGCTTGCCAAATTGGCTCGCCAGCCAACTTACACCCTCTGGGGAAATAATCTCCGGTGGAACTCCCAAAAAATCTACCCAAACAGGTTTCAGCTCAGCTGAAAAATCCATGGGTTTAATGCACGGATGCCACTTCCTCAACATCATCGACGTTTTATGGATATGCCATGACCAACTCAAGACCCATTCACACAGCTTCAATGAAGCAAACTCAAACATATAGAACCCCGCCGATATACGAGAGACCTCCACCGTACCTTTAAATCCCCATAACCAGTTTACCATTGAACAAACCATCTTCTCCGGCGGGCCTTCGCCCGTAAACTTCCCTACCAGTGCCGCTTTAAGTAGCGTCAATCCACTTTCAATGATCGTCGTCGGGAGTTTGAGCACACCATCAACAACAGCCAAAAGAGACTCATCAACGAATCGAAGATTCTACTCCGGTTGTGCTATCACCGAAGACCAAGAACGAGGCCTAGATGCCTCCTCACCCATCCTATCGGAAGCCGGGAGACCGGCAAACCAACGAGATCGCCAAAAAATCGCCTTAGGGATTTCAGAGAAAAGAACGCGCCTCACGCGCCAGATGACTTAATTATTTATTCACTAATTTCACAGGCACTATTCACATCATTTTAGAACCCAAAAGGTTTAAGACTTGTTAATTTTTCTCGTTGGTGCATTGTTGTTTTTTAGTCTTTGCATGAGGAAAAGCAACATTCAAGTGTGGGGGTGATTTGATGACTCGAATTATACATTAATCCCAATGTTTGACGCATTTCTCGTGTGGTTTGTCCTCTTAAATGACAAGTCTAAGTGGTTTTGTGACAATTTGTGTTAACTTGCCTTAAATACTATCTTGGGATCCTTGTGGTCCATTTCACTACATTCAAGGTATTTGTGATTGGTTTTTGGGTCATGACAGAGTACGGAATCACAAAGCGACAGGTTAAAACGGTGATCAATTTGGAATCCAGACGCTCAAGTTATCGAAGAATGAACGAAATCCGGCCCAAATAGTACAAGCATGTGACTCGGCGCGCCCAGGGTGATGAGGCTGGCACGCGCCTGAAGGCTGTGGTGCGTCACGTCACCACTGCACTAATCTTCGCACCTTTCATTTTTTTTTCTAGGTCGTCTTCTTCATTTCTTCACCATGTATTGCTGTAACTAAACCCCCGAGGGTTCAGTGAGTGGAACCTTAGGAGGATCGATGATTGTTTCTACACTCTAAAACCTTAGGATGACTCAATATCAAAGTTATGCAATTCTTGATTCATTGCCATGTTCTTAACTCCATATATATCTTATTCAAGTGTTCTTGACCTAGATGCTTGTTTAGGTTGCTGGACTCCAAATCAATCACCTTTCAAACTTGTGGCTTCATGATTTCAAACTCTATCATGTCGTGACCTGAAAACCCATCATAAATACCTTGAATGCAATGAAAATGAACCACAATGGTCCCAACAGAGTATTTAAGATAAGTAAATGCAAATTGTCACAAAACCACTTAAAGTCATCATTTAAGAGCAAAAACCACCCAATAAATGTGTCAAACATGGGGATTCAATGATGTATATTTTGAGTCATCAATTGCAACAAACCACTAGGAGCTCTATGCATGACTTTCATGTTTCACATCGCCACAACTTGAGCTACATCCTTTTTCATACCGAACCACTATATATTCTCCTTTAATTATCCATAAAACAAAATTAAAAAAAAAAATCTTACTATATATATTCCTAAAATTAATTTAAATGATATTTTCTTAGAACGAGATTAATATTTAAAATTGGCAGATATACCTAACTCAGTCGCCAAATTTCCACAACTAAAAATAATTATGTATCTACCATTTTGATTTGAAATCATGGGGGTATCCAAAATTAAAGGTAGTCCGTTACTAGACACGTTAGCATTATTTTTTTAGTTTTTTCAAGAGGCAATTCTTGAAATGTTACAAGTGTTCGGCCCAAACCTGAAAATATTGATTATAAATAAAGCTTTCCATTTCACTTACCTCTTTATCATCAACTATTAACAAAGTTACAACTACGCAAAAAAATGCCCTCTTCATCTTCTTCTCCTTCTTCTTCATCTCTCAATCTCAGAGCAATCATCTCCCTCACCCTCGTACCAAGAGATGCACCAACCCCTAGGAACTTCCTTTGCTAGTGTCAGCAATGCGAGCCTTACAACAACAGATTTCCTGTCCGCCTCTAGAACTACCATCACCGAATCACCGCCGCAAGGACCCGACTTCTAGTGGAACATGACATCATCATGACGACGTGCCCAACTTGCGAGGACAATGGAAATTATTGTGCTCCTCCTGGGTATGTGGCCATTTTCAGAGTGGAGGTCTCTCCAACGTCATCGGCGCCGTATCTAACTCTGGCTAAGAGAAAGTTTGTTGATGTGGCACATGGGGATAAGGAGGAGGAAAGGCTAGAGGCTATGATTACGAGGAAACTAACTATGGATGGGGTTAATGATGGTTGTAAGCCATTTAGTGGTGGTCGACGTCCGGATGATGAAGATGAGAATGTTGATGGTAACAGCGACGGCTACGACAGATGGGTGAAAGGTAATTTCGATATGTTGTTTAAGAAGTAAGGTAATGTTGTAAGATGATGAATATGCACATCATATGATAATAATTAAGGCTGGTGTGAATTATGATTAATCAAAGTCTAATCTTGTGTGGAATGAAGGTGGATTGAAAAAAAATTGTGTTTTCACTCTCTATTAGTCTTGGTTATGACGTTGGTGTTTTTTTTCTAGTGATGTCATCATCTTCAGCTAACTTGATTTAGCTCAATCTCAAATTAGGTGATCCAAATTCCCTAACTTGTGGGCCTAGTCTCTTTAGATTGAGTAGGAGTTAATATCATAAGATACAGAATTTGGATCACCTAATTTGTGATTGAGCTAAATTGAATTAGCTGAAGATGATGACATCACTAGAAAAGCACCAATGTCATAACTAAGACTAATAGAGAGTAATAACACAATTTTTTGAAAAATCCACCTCCATTCCATACAAGATTAGATTTTTGATTAATCATAATTCACATCAGACTTAATTATGATTATATGGTGTGCATAATCATCATATTACAACATTACCCTACATCTTAAACTACATGCCAAAATTACCCTTCACCCAACCGTCGCAGCCGTCAACGTTACCATCACCGTTCTCATCTTCGAAATCTGGATGTCGGCCACCACCAAATGGCTTACAACTATCATTGACCTCACCCATAGTTAGCTTCCTCGTCATCGCCTCTAGTCTTTCCTCCTCTTTATCCCCATCTACCACATCAACAAACTTTCTCTTAGCCAAGTTAGAAATGGCGCTGATGACGGTGGATCCACCTCCTCTCTGAAAGCGACCACAAACCCAGACGGAGCACAACAATTTATGCTGCCACCACAGCTTGGGCATGTTAGTATGATGACGCCATGTTCCATTACAAGTCGGGTCCTTGCGGCGGCGATTCGGCGACGATAGTTCTGTCAGCGGACACGAATTTCGTTGTTGTAAGGCTCGCATTGATGACACTTACAAGGGGAGTTCCCTAGTGGTTCGTGCATCTTTTGGTACCTTGTCATCCCTCATTAGAGATTATTATGCTCGATTAATACATCTCAAGCTGTCGGCCCTCATCCTCCTCGACCGACCGATTGTGAGATGGATTATATAGAAGTATCTAGGAATGGGTTTTCGGCTATTTGGCAAAAAAAAAGGGTATTAATAAATGCAATAAATAAGGAAATTAAAATTATTTTTTCAGGGTTTGGCCAAACACTTATAACATTTCAGGAATTGTCTATGGAGAAAACTAATAAAATAATGCTAACGTGTCTAGTAACAGACTAACTTTAATTTTGGATATCCCATGATTCAAATCAAAATGCTAGATACAAATTTATTTTTAGTTGTGAAAATATGGCAATTGATTTTTAGCTATATCAACCAATTTTGAATAATAAATCTCATTCTAAGAAAAGAAATTTAAATTAATTTCATGATTTTATATGGTAAGATGTGTTTTTTTTTAATTTCAAGATTCATTTTATAGATAATTAAGGGAGATTTTCTAGTGGTCCGGTATGAAGAAGGATGTAGCTTATGTTGTGGCGACGTGCTTGGTGTGTAAACAGATGAAATTCGTGCATAGAGCTCATAGTGATTTGTTGCAATTGATGACTCGAACTATACGTCATTTAATCCCCTGTGTTTGACACATTTCTCGTGTGGTTATTTCTCTTAAATGATGACTCTAGGTGGTTTTCTCACAATTTGCATTTAGTTGTCTTAAATACTGTTTTGAGACCATTGTGGTTCATTTTCATTGCATTAAGGGTATTTGTGGTGAGTTATCAGTTCACGACATGATATAGTCCGAAATCATGAAGCCACATGTTTCAAAGGTGATTGATTTGGAGTTTGGACGCTCAAGTTATCGCAGAATGAAAATAATCCAGCTTGAATAGTACAAGCATGTGACCTGACGCGCCCATAGTGATGAGGCTGGCGCGCGCGCCGGAAGGCTGAGCCATGTCACGCCACTAGGACATTGATCTTCTTGTCGGACACCACACACGAGAGGCTCAGCGCGTAGCGGGTGACGGGCCGATGCTCGAGCCGCGACACTAGTTTGTCAGGCCCATCTCGATAAACACCCCAAATTCAACACGCTTTCATGATCATCTCTTTCATTCCCAACACGATTTGATGAAGCTCTAAGATTTTCAATACCTGGAAAACCACCCTAGAAGTGCATAATCATCAAGAAATCCCCCTCCTTTGCCTCAATCATCATAGAAACGCAAGAAAAAGATTGAAGATCATTCAATTTGAAGAATTAGATCATCTCCTTCATTGTTTCGTATTCTTCATTTCTTCACCATGTATTGCTGTAACCAAACCCCCTAGGGTTGAGTCAGTGGAATCTTAGCAGGATCGGTGATTGTATCTACACTCTAATACCTTTGGATGACTTAATTTCATATTATGCAATTCTTGATTCAATGCCATGTTCTTAACTCCATTTCTTATTGAAGTGTTCTTGACCTAGAAACTTGTTTAGGTTGTGGATTGATTTGGATTGAACCGAGAGGGATTTTTTTTATCATAGATGATCGTGTAATTGTGCATGGTAGTGCATTACGCTTGACAGAGGGATGTGTGCTAAGTCTTTCTAGGTTGAAAAACCTTAGGGCATTTCATTGAACACTTGGTATGCATTTGCATTTAGTCATGCGAGAGTCCGATTGGTTTGAGTGTTTGTGTTTGGTTCTAATGGTCTCGAGAGCATCTTGGGATATATGTTCTTTAAATAGCGTAAGATCTCCTTTTGTATTTTCATAAATTGTTCATCCTAGGTTCGTGTAGATTCATGAGCCATGATACTTAAGGGGGAACTCGCTTAACACCTTTATTCTCATCCATTATATCTTCTTTGTATTTGTTAATTCTCATTTCTTTGATTGAATTACTTGATCATTATTTCCGTGCTCTTTGAGCCACTTGCTTCTTAGTTGACCCAGGTTGTCCGGAGCCCTTTTTTCTACTATGTTAGTGACCTTTTCTTTCAAGGATCCCACACCTCAACCCCCTTGAGCATTTCCCTCTTAACGAGTAAACCGATCAAAGGAACCCCAAGAAATACTACTCGAGCTTGCTAGGTCTCTTTGAGAGAGGCCTCTTGGCCATGATCAACAATCTCTACCTATTTTGGAGTGGAAATTAGCAGACATCACCATGAATGTCGTGTCGGGTTTTGATCGCTCCCAAAGGGGGTGCAAAGATACCTAACAAGCTATGGTAGTATTCTCATGGGGATTCCTCATTTAGCTTACTTGTGAAAGGAGATTTCTCAATGGGGGGATTTGAGGTGTAGGTTCCTCAAAGATCACAATCAAAGTCACAAAATAACAAGTCTACTTGGGTCAATCGTAGTAAACCGATCAAGCAATATTTTTACTTAATCAAACAAGGCAGTAACAAACATGAAGTAAAATAAGTATAGATGAGAAGAGGGGCAAGGTGAGTTTCCCCCTACGGATCATGAATCAAGACTAGAAACGGACCTAGGATAAGCAATTCAAGTTATTCAAGACAAGATCTTCCGACCATTCACCAAATACGTATCCTAATAATCTCTTGAGATCATTTGAACCAAGTTCAAACACTTATGAACCATATTCTTGCCTCAAATTAACCTAATGCAAGACACATGCCAAGTGTTTGATGAAACACAACAAGGTATTTCAACCTAGAAAGACATGACACACATCCATCTCTCGAGTGCAATGCACTCTTCAGCATGAAACCATGGAACTCTACGACATCAAAACCCTCTTCGGACAATTCATACCAAGCAACAACCAAATTATGCATCTAAACCAATAGAAACCAAAAATGGCATGGACATGAAGAACATGACATCAAATCATTAAACTTTGCATAATCATAGAATCAAATTATCCAAGGAGTTTAAGAGTTTCTAGTGTATCATCACTCCCCCCATGGTTCCACTCACCGAACCATAGGGGCTTAGTTACACATGGTCATGGTGAAGAGAAAATAGTACGACCTAGAAGAGAATGAAAAAGTGATTCTTCTATCCTTCGAGCTAAGAGGTCTTCAATCGTTGAATTTGTGTTCCTGAGATTATTAGGATGATGTACGATGATTAGAGATGAGTGGAAGGTCTTGTAGTGGAGTTTCAGGTTCTAGAGAGTGTGTTTGTTCGTGAAACTTGTATTTGAGAAGAACCAAGGACGTCCTCAAAATTTCCCAAAATTTCTCCTTACATAGCGAATGTTGGCCACGTCCCGACCATGGTCAGGTTGCGGCAAGGTCACGGTCTAGCATCCTTTAGACACACTTAAAATCTGGCTCAATTTTGACTTAGGCCGCGATTGCAAAACACTTTTTTGCATCGGTATTTTGCCCATCACTTAAGCTTACAACCTTCGACTCAGTCACTATTTGAACCTGTGGTTTTGCATTTCCATACTCTATCATGGCATGACTTGAAAATCAATACAAACTACCCCGAGAGCATTGAAAATAGACCATGAAGTCCGTCTTGCGAGACATGAAGAGCTGGACAACGTGTCAACAGTAGTGAGTAATGTAGCACGTGTTCAAGATGACCCTGATCCATTTTTTAAGCATGCACTGGTATTTGGGAAATGTATGGGATTTTATACTGATTATTGTTGTATTATTGGTTTGCCAGGTTGGGGGTTTTTCATTGTATCTTATTGTTTAAGGGTTACTAGTTTATGTAATGGTTTTATACTGGTTATCAGTTATGAATTTATGGTTTTATGTGATGTTATGTAAGAATGTATTGAATGAGAGTTAGTAACACCCAATTTAGTGTATGCATGGGTTGAACCAGTGGTTCACCTGGAGTCTTCTAGGGTAGGGTGTTACATACCAGACCAAGCGAGACCAATCAAGATTTGTTGTGGAATGAAGAAACTTATGGGGGAGATCAAGGATTTTCTAGTAAGATACCAAAGGCTGACAAGGGGAAGAAAGAAAGAAGGTCATGACAATTTAACTAAACTCATGATTAGGAAGGTTTCAAAAAGGGTGCGGCTCAAGTAGCCCTTTGTACTACCAATTCTTGTATCTGGTTTCCAAAGTAATAAAATTTCTTTCTCGCATTCCAACCCGTTTACTATAACAACCCAACCTTTTCCAACAAGATATTATTCACTTTGGGCCTAAACCCTCAACGATTTGATTTTGGGGTGCATCATGGTGACATCCCAGGAGGTCACCCATCTTTGCACTGTCCCACCTTAAGCACGTTTAACTTCAGAGTTCTTACAAGAACTCTTCTATTTCACCCCAAAATGCGTCTTGTCAGTTAAAGTTGAATTATTCCTCATAGCCCATGGGTCTCTCCCGTGCTTTGTCGATGTAGGATTCTCCTAGGATTTTTCATAGACCCCCTCAGGGACTCAACGTCCTCGTTGAGGTTTTCCCCACCATCGTTCAAAAGGGCAGCGGAGAGGCTCTAATACCACTTGTAACATCTAAACCTTTTATGACAAGATATTGTCCACTTTGGGCCTCGACCCTCACGAATTTGCTTTTGGGTGCATCATGGTGACTTCCCAGGAGGTCACCCATCTTTGCACTGTTCCACCCTAAGCATGTTTAACTTCCGAGTTCTTACTAGAACTCCATTTCACCTGAAAATGTGTCTTGTCAGTTAATGTTGAATTATTCCTCAGAGCCCATGGACCTCTCCCGTGCTTTGTCGACGTGAGATTTGCCTAAGATGTCACATTACACCTTAAGTCATAAAACATTTAACCACATTAGTTAGTGCGTAGGAAACCTACTTATCATGTAGGTTCTTGCGATTGAGCTCTTGAATTCGTTCCTCAGTTGCCTTCGAAGATAGCTTTAGATAACAAAAAATTTACCATACAAGATGATCAAGGTGAAGATTACTAATCCAACATCACGCACATTTCCATCATCTTAATAGCACATTGCTTTGTTAAAGAGGTTTATCTGGTAAGGGAGTAAAAATGAAAGAGATGGTGAGGGTAGTTTCAAAATCTTAACCCAGCTTTTATGGGGTAAAAATCAAGAAATGGAGAGGGCATAGTAACGTTGTCACCAGAATTCCTATGTCGGCACCACTAGGACAAGAAAAAGGTTCCACAAAGTTAAGTGCTAGGGCATAGGGTTCGTCCCTTTAAATAGACGGTATCGAAACGCTTTGGATAAGACAATTGAGGTCGAAGAAGAAATACCTCATTCATCGCTTTTATATCGGGGAAATGGCTAAAGTTCCCATTTGTCAGTGCGGGGAAGCCACAATGATTATAACAACATCCTGGACAAAAGAAAATCCAGGGTGAAGGTTCTTTAGCTTAAAAAATAGTTGTTCAGTAAGTCAAGGTTTTTCAACTAGCAATTTTGAACCCTTGATCAGAAAGGAATCTCATATATCCTTTGGTTTATGGCAGAGAATGAATAACATCTGCAATTACTTCCCATGGTTGGATCCACCGATGCAAGATCAAGCCAAAGTCGTGATCAATGGTTGATATACATAAATATGTTACGGTTCCCCCATATTTGATATGTTTTCATGTGGCATTTAAGATTTAATGTTGTTCTTTTAATGGTTTTGATCAACTTTATGAATATTCATCTCAAATGACCTCTCGGGATCATTATGGTATATTTTCACTTTTTCCAATGTGTTTTTGATGAGTTTTCAAGTCATACCATTATTTAGATAATGTCAACATGAAGTTACAGGCTCAAACGGTGCTCAAATTGGAGTCCAGACGCTCAAGATATCAAGTTTTGAAGTTCTAGTGTAAATACAACGAGACGTTAAGAAAGGAACCACAGTTAGCGTCCCGTCAGTGAGAATCGTCTTGTAAGTGGTGTACATGCCAATAACCCACCACGACCCTGGGCATATTTTACAAATAGTTTTTTTCCGAAACATAATGAGAGAGAACGCCAGACTTTGTTCCTATCTCATTTTCGACGAACATACCCGACCTCAACACCTGAAAAAGCCACTCGGAGTCTAGAAATCATCTATCCATTACCATACTTCATCTCCCATGTCATAGAAACAGCAGGAGAACATCAAGATTCATCCGGACACGAAGAAATCAGTAGAGTTTTCATCTCTTTCTCTATAGGTCCTATTTCTCAGATCTTCACTATGTACTGCTGTAACTAAACCCCCTAGGCTTTGGTGATTGGAACCTTAGGGGTATTGATTATTTATTACACTCTTATTACTTTCGATTTAATTTCGGTTTAATTCAAGTTCAAATTTTATTCAGATCTATGTGTTCTTCAACTTCTATTTGACAAAGATGCATGATTAGGGTTGATTGTTTGATTTAGTAATGCCTTGATTCAAGTGTTTGTTTCTCGGAGTATATCACTTCAATGTGATGCATAAATTCGATCATATTAACTATGACTTTTTAGGTTTAAATACTCAAGATCATTTCATCGAACACCTTGTGCGCATTTTGCTTCATTGTAAATGGTGACCAATGTCCGTTTGTTAGTAGTTAATGTTTAATTCTTTTTTTACTCTATCCAATGAGCTTAGGATTCATTTTGATGTTATGTCAAAAGATCTCATCTGGCTTGTTAGAACTGTTTTAGACCAAAGTTGTGTAGCCATGATTCATGAACCCGAAATGGAAAACTTGTTTGACCCTTATTTATCTCCCATTTCATCCATCTTGTGTTCGCTTGGAATGATTTATTGTCAACCCCCTACTTCCATGCTCTTTGAGCCCATGCTTGAATTAGTCGTTTATAGCTTGAGCCATCCTTATCTTGAGATTGTGATTGCGAAGTGTGTATGTTTTGTTTGTTCTACCAATTTGAACACCTCTATCCGAACTGAGTAAGCCAAACCTAGAGACCCTCGGGAAATACGACCCCAGCCAAAATCCAGGTATCTTTGGTCACGCCTTCTGCAATGATCAATGGTCTCTTACGAAAATTAAATAGACACGAACATACCTTCGGGAGTGAAAGACAGACAATTTTAAGAGAGTATGTTCCCGGCACGACTACATCATTGATGACTCGAAATATGTCATATTTAATTCCCTATATTTGATACATAATCGATGTGGTATCTGAGTTTTAATGTTGCCTTTTAGATAGTTTTGATCAATTAAATGATTATTCATCTTGATTAGCCTCTTGGGATCCTTGTGATCCATTTTCACATTTTCCAAGACGTTTTTGATGAGTTTTCAGCTCATACAGTTAGTTAGAGCATGTTGATATGAAGCCACATGTTCAAACGATGGTCGAATTGGAGTCCAGAAGCTTAAAATGCCAAGTTCTGAAGATTAACGCAACGCAAGGTCGTAGATTGGAAGGCTTGCGATATTACAACGCAAGGTGAGAAAAAAGACCTTGCGTTGCGTCAGCGCACAGGTAGTGCATGCGTCGGCACCTGGTAGCCTATTTTTTCAGTAAGACACATTTAATTTCAAGCTCGATTTTAACGAAAACTGTCAACGTCCCGCACCTGGAAAACTCTCTTGGAGTACAGAAATCATCATTCCATCATCATCCTTCATCTCCTACATCACAGAAATGGCAGACGAAGATCGAAATTCATACGGACACGAAGAAATCAGTGGAGCATATCATGTTTCTCTTGTCAGGTTCTATTTTTCAGATCTCCATTATGTACTGTTGTAACTAAACCCCCTAGGGTTTGAGTGAGTGAAACCTTAGGGGGGTTGATAGTTGCTTACACTTGCATACCTTATATTTAGTTCGGTTTAATTCAATTTCAGATGTGATTCATACCTATGTGCTTTTGTTAATCCTCTTCTTGTATCCTTGACATAGATGCATGATTAGGGTTTGACTATGCAAATGGGGATTGTCTTGACCCATGAGCTCTCCATTCATAGTTGTCATTAAGATGAGCGTAGTTTGCATCATAACTCGAAAGAGAGCATCTTAAGCTATGTCTTTTTAGGCTGACAACCCATAAGCATTTCATCGAACACTATATGTGCATTCTACTTGTCAATGTAAATGGGGACCAATTCCCTTTTGATTAGTTGTTAATGTGTCGTCCTAATTGTCTTGACCCATGAGCTTAGGATACCTATTTTGATCTTTCTATCCAAGGTTGTGTATTCATAATTCATGAATCCGAAAGGGGAGACTTGTTTGACCCTTACCTCTCATCCATTTCATTCACTCTTTGTGTTTTGTCTTCGTGCGCATTTGAATTGAATTGTTGTCAATCCCACTTTCCATGCTCTTTGAGCCCGTGCTTGAGTTAGTTCGTTATAGCTTGAGCCTGTCTTTGTTTTGTAATTGCATGAAGTGTTAGTTTTTTTCAGCCTACCCCATTTGAGCACCTCTCTCTGAACTGAGTAAGCTAGACCAAGAGACCCGTGGGAAAGCGACCCTGGCCAAAAGCCATTTATCTTTGTTGAAGGAGGTTTTCTCCCATCAAATTTTGGCGCCGTTGTCGGGGACTTCTTTGTTTGGTCTGAAACGTTTTGATTTTTCTGTGCTCCACCCTTTACTTTTTGTTGTTATTGTTTGATTGGTTTCGTGTATCTTTGATAAGGATTACATACTTGTAACTCATTGTTCTTCTTTTTGTTGTTCATGCAACATCCTGAAGACCTTAAGAATCCTTTCTTCGAAGATATGGAAGATGCAAGGAGATCGTTGGTGGATTTCACCAAGCCCGTGGTGGGAGAAGCCGAAAGAAGCATTGTTGTACCTCAGATCACAGCAGCAGACTTCGAGTTGAAGCCTCATCTGATCAATATGGTCGCCAATAGGCCATATGAACTTCCTTGAACTCTGCAACACCTTCAAAAAGTAGAGAGTTTCAGTGAATGCTATTCGCCTCATGTTGTTTCCCTTCTCATTTATGGGAGCAACAAAAAGGTGGCTCAATAGTCAACCCGGTGGAACTTTCACTAATTGGAGGTAGCTTGCCCAAACATTCTTGGAAGAATTCTTTCCACCCTCCAAGACTTCAAAGTTTCAAAAGTGGATTGAGCGATTCATGCAACTGGATTATGAATCGCTCTATGACTACTGGTACAGATTCCAAGAGCTATTGAGAGCTTGCCCACATCATGGGTTTGGAGATGTACAACTTGCCAATTTCTTTGGTACTGATTTAAATGATGCGACACGATGACAGTGAATCAGTTGGTGCAAGGTGATGTATTTGCTCTAGGCTCTTGCTCCTTTATCATGGACGAGGAGAGCTGCTCTTCGTTGATTCTAGTAAGGGAGACACCACTCCTTTATAATCCCTGGTTGATTCTCAGACTTCTGAATTGAAGAAGTTGCAGCAACAAGTTGATAGAATGTCGTCTTGACATTCTAAGTCTGGAAGTAACTCCTCAAGAGGTTCTTTCAATGAAGTGAAGAGTTGCGAAATTTGTGGTGATCCTCCTCCTCCAGAGCGCGCTTGTCTCACACACCTTGGAGCTAAAAATTTCCAGGAACCTTGTGGATGGTGCGGGACTTGCACCCACAATGTTGGTGCATGCCACAACTTTGGGAGAAATCTTCCTATGAACAGTGAGGAGTTGAACTTCATTTCTCAGGGATATCCTCAGAATCAGTCTGGGTATGGTGGATTAAGGTAGCAAGCACGGTTTAACCGTGACTACAACCAGGACCAGAAGATAAATTTTGGGAACCAAGGATCGGGAAGTGGTTCTCGACCACTATACCAACCTCTAGGATCAACTGGGAGGACTAATAATGGAGAATCTGGTAGCACGGGGCCGACTATTAGAGAGATTATGCAGAGGTTGGATAGGGTGGAAATCAAGAATGAGCAGAGAATTGATCACATGGAGAGCAAGTATGACATGAGGTTTGCAGCTGCAGAGACGCAAATCAAAGATCAAATTGCTCAATCTCTGAGGACAGAGCAGCAAATTGCTGAGTTGGTGAAGCTAGTGGGTTCTAATATTAGACAACAAAGAAACCTACCTATCACCACCAAGCCTAACCCCCGACAGGAGCATCTGAAGGTGGTTGTGGCGCAAGAGGAAGAAGAAATTAAAGTGGTTGCTACTCCCATGGAGATTATCCCTCAAGCTAAGGCAGTGGTTACTCCTTATGTACCACCAATTCCATTCCCTAACCAAGTAAGGGAAGAGTCGCAGGATGAATCTTTTCCATGCTTATCTCAAGGTTCTTGAGACGCAAGAGATAACGACTCATTTCTTTCATGCTTTAGTGAAGATTCCTTCTTACGCTAAGTTCTTACAAGAGCCTTTGCTCAGGAAAGAAGGATTTATGTTGGAAGTTGTGAAGGTTTTTGCGGAGGTGCTACCTCCTCTGGTGATTGAGGAGACAGATCAAGTGGTTACGAAGCTAGAGAATGTGCGTGTCAATAGGAACTCTTGGACACCATTGTCAAGAAGCCATCAAGAACCGATCACTTGAAGAAGTTGTGTTTGAAGAAGGAGGAACTGGTGAGAGTTGATGAAGTGCCTTTAGGGATGAACTGCTCACATGTCCTCCAAAGGCGGGTAGCCAAGAAGCGCAAGGATCTAGGAAGTTTCTATTTTCCTTGATATAATGGTTCTCATTGCATAGATAGGGCTCTCGTTTATTTAGGAGCTAGTATAAATGTGATGCCCTATCCATTATGCCAACACCTTAGATTAACTGAATTAGTTCGTCATACACTTAGCTGATAAGAGCATTACACAACCCTTAGGAATTGTTAAAAATGTTCTTGTTAGGATCAATAATTGCTACTTTCCTGTTGATTTTGTTGTGCTAGACATGAAGGAAGATTTCAATACTCCCCTCATACTCGGTAGACCTTTCCTCGTTACTGCTGCAACCATCACTGATGTGCTTAGCGGGAGAATGACCTTCCGGTTAGGGGGTGTAAGAGATCGTGTTTGAAATGGCTACTCCAGTAGTTATTTCTCATCCTTCATCTCCCAAGAAGGAGTCATCTTTTGATTTTTCTGCTTGACTTGACCATTTTGATAAGTTCACATCACTTCTGCAAAGTTCTTTGTTGGTACAATAGGTTGGCACGATTGAGGGAGAAGCACAAGACCCAAAGAGCTCCTTGAACGATAAAGGAGCTAAGGAGGTGAAGAAGTTGTTGTCCAGAAGTCGGAAGTGAAGAAAGATGGCAAAGGAAAGAAGAAGAAATTGCCGGTAGGAGAAGGAAAGAAGATGAAGAGGAATTCGGGATTTAATCACTCGAAGCCCTGTAATCATGTACCTTGAACTCCGTTCCAGGTATCGTCGAGCTAGCGCCAAGAAATTTAGCGCTTTTCGGGAGGGACCTCAATCTTTTTGTACATAAGGATAATTTTTTTTAATTTTATGCTTTTGAAGACTTTGTTGGAGTTTTTTTATCGGTTTTATGGTGTCATTGTTTGATGTTCTGATATTTGATGTTTGCTCGAGTCTTTGATTGTTGTTTTTGGTCGAATAAAAAAGTTAGGGATAAAAAATTGCCGAATAAAACATTTTGTCTCGCATTTTTAAGAGGTTAGAAGTTCTGCCCAGCAAATGGCGCATGCACCACCTGTTGGCAGAAAAATCAGCCCCTTTTTATTCGATTTTTTTGGCAATTTTTCTTTCCCTCTTCTGTTCTTCTCCGATTTTTCTTGTTCTTCTTCTCTTCTCTAAAACCCTAAGTTCATGAACTCTAACCCCTCCACTCTTCCATAGTTCCTCCCTACCGAAAATCCATCACCCCCAACCCTTTAAAACCCTCATTCATCCCCTCTTCCATAAATCCCCAACCACATTCTCTCAAAAGCTTGACCTCTTCTTCTTCCCCAACCCTTCCCACTCACTCTCCCACCATAAAATCACCACCAATCTTCCCCAAATTCGTTTTCCATCATACCTCCACCCTTTCCCATGAATTTACCTCTCTTTTTCCTCACCCTCAATTTTGGAAGAAGAAGGAACTCAAACCACCTTTGACCACAAATTTTGACTTGCTTTTTGAGGTTGGTTTGATTGTTCTTAGTCTCTATTTACTTCAATTATCGTTAATGATTCGAATGATGTGAATTATGCCATTGTTGATGATTGATTGTTGGTTAGGAGCATGCTAAGGTTGTCATTCTTGAATTTTGGGATTTTTGTGAGTTGGAGAGCTAGGGCTGTTATGCATGAACTTGATTCTTAGAGTTTTTGATCAATTGTTTTGTTGAGTTGAATTGATTGCATGATTCTAGCCATGCTAAATTGACATTTAATTCATCTACTTTGAGTTGGGGAACCTATTTGGAATGATTTTTGTTTTTATCACTCTTCCGGCAGGATGCCAAAGCAGAAGGGAGATTTTCTCCGATGTTACAACCCAAACAGGCCGTGTCCACCACCTTACAAATTCACTGATCTAGAGGCGAAGGCACGGTACAAAGTCTGGTACCACCTAGAGAGTTATAGGGGTGTGTACTTGGATATTAAGAATATGGATGTTGAGGATGTTACACACATGAAGGGATATATAGAGGCAGATGGCCTCTGGGAATTCTACGTCATTGAGGAGTGCGCCACCAATATGAGGATGAAGCAGTTCATGTGCACCCTGAAGAGCACTAATGATCAGGTTTCCTTCTGCATCTAAGGTAAAGAGTTCAGCTACTCTTAGGATGAGTTTGCAGTTTGGATGGGGTTCTGCACTCTGGAAGAAGCTTAGTCCAGTGTTCGTGATTGGCCTTTGGTCCCTCCCTATGACAAGCATGACATGTTGGAGAGAGACCGTCATGCTTTGTGGAGATGGATCATGAAAGGAGAGGAGAAGGAATTAATCCTCATAACGCACGGGCCACAAAGGTGAAGAGGAAGCTGTACAGGGTCTTCCGCATGATCTTTGCTCGAACAATCACGGGAGGCTCGAACCTCATCTCTTCAACAAATTTGACCTTGATTTTGACAGAGCTATCAAACATTGTGTGCGCTTGCATCCTACCAAGGTCATCCTCGACATGTTTGCAGAGAACATGCTTCCAAAGAAAGACTACGTACTCGACATTAGGATTATAGGGAGCTTTGTGGACCAGTTTGACTTCGGTACATACAAGTTCCCTTGCTTCCTCTTCAAGTTCATTGGTTACGACATGTTCGGAATGTGCCCAAATCCCCTTGGGGAATGTGATCTCATCCGTGCTCACCTGCTTCCGTCCCTCTCCACAGACATTTACCACCCCCGGTTCTAGGAAGAAGAGTACATCATCCCTCCTAAAGAAGAAAAGAAGACCACTTCGAGGAAGAGGAAAATCGGAGGAGTGATGGCACATCGGGGAGCGTCGTAGAGGATGTATGATCCTTTTGAGTGTAACACCCATCCTGAATTGCCTGGGTCAAACCCGAGGTTAGACCGGGAATCAGTGTTACCAGAGATAAATCGAACCAAAATAACCAAAACAAAATTAGTAGAAATAATATCGATAAAATATAATCATTAAAACAAAAGATGGGGATACCCACTTAAATACATTACAAGCCACATTTAGCCCAAACCTCTTAAACAACCTCAACTGAAGATCCCCAAGCTGTCAACTGAAATGAAAATACATAAAATGACATCCTCGTTCTCGGTCACCATCCTTCAGTCTTCTAGCTCAACTCCACTGCCATCAATTGCATCTCTAAGTTCAGCAACTACTTCTAACTGAAAAGAGAGATTAGAGGGGGCTCAGTTTCCTAATGAAACTGAGTGAACCCACTAGGGTTAAGTATGCGCAGAACTACCTAGGGAGCATCTCAGACTCCCACATTAGAATACAACAATGGGACCCATACTTATATTCCATTTTAACATCCTAGTATAGTAGTTCTAAGTAATCAATCAATTCCCTCTACCACTACCCATATCATGCATCACCCCACACATAATAAACAATCCATTATAAAACGCACGTCATAAATTGAATAACAACATCACATTGTAACATCCCTGCCCAACTGAATAGTTTGGAACTCGAGTTTAGGTAATTGAGGCATTGGAAACATTGTTCTTGAGGTCCCATCGAAGTCCGAGATGTTCAAATTTGAGAGGTTGAAGTTACAAACGAGCATGATGTGTAGTGAAGAACACACGCCGTGTGTCTTCATGATACACCCTGTGTGTCTTCATGATACACCCGTGTATCTATGATACACAGCCGTGCTCTATTATTCAGAAAGGCTTGTCGAATTGGCAGAAGGAACCACACGGCCGTGTGTCTGTGAAACACATCATGTGTTTTTATCTGAATATAAAAAGATGGGTTTTGATGGATTTCTGCAACTTTTCCATCTCTCTCTCTCTCCGAAACCCTTTTCACGAACCAAGGTTTTCTTAATTTAAAACCTTGATTCCGGGAGCTACGGGTGTCCGATTGAGGATCCATTTTCTCCTGTTTGTTCCTGGCGACTAGAGGAAGAGATCGCATATCTCAGTTTCTGAAGTTGTGGAGTGAGGCGCTGTCAGTAGAAAAATGGAGAGCTTCATTTTTTGAGAAGGAGAACTTGCTTGTTCGAGTTTCTAGAAGTTGTTTAGAGCCTCGTCTTCTTGTCAGGTGAGGGTTTAGCGTACGATAGGTAGTGATAGTCAATGCGAGGAGTGGAAATATGACCTAGATGAGTTTAGGGATTGCATGAAAATGGAAGAGAGTAAAATGGGATAACTGTCTTGTATTTGATTGCTGATTGATGCTTGATTGTTGTAATGATATGTTGAATTGCTGAAGATTTCCATTTGGTTGATTATTGATGGATGTTGATTGCTATGATGCTATGTTTTTGGGTTCGGGATAAATGATTAAGATTAATGATTAACGGATCAGAATTAGTAATGAGTGATAGGAGGGACGGGTTGTGATATTATGATCTTGCATATGTATTCTGCTGTTGTCAATTGTGGATGCAGGAGGATGGCCCTGCCAATGTGGGGTCGTTCTATTATTGATGAACAGAAGGATGGCCCAACCAATGTGGGGTCGTCCTATGAAGGAAGAACATGAGGGTAACCTTGGACTCACAACATGGATATCCCTGTACTTGTAGGTGGGGGTGGCCGGTGAGCTAGCCGTTTACCCTTGATTTGATTGTGATGTGTGAATTGCGAGTGTAATTGATTGAAGTGTCAATGTGGGATTAAATTAATTGGGTGAACTGATGATTGTGAATTGTGAAGTGATTGACGTGAATGAGGATGTCGGAATTGGGTGTATTGTGGTTGGAAATTGAGTTAAATAAAATGTGTGGAAATAGATGGGTTGTGGTTGGAATCGATTTAAATGAAATGATGGATTTATGGATGAATGAACTAATGTGAATAAAGGAAATGATAGAACTGGAAGGAGCCTGTATTGCCCCCAAATTGTCACCCCTTCTGCGGTTGGTGGTGCGATCATGTCTCCTGGAAGAGAGGCATGATGTGATGTGTTGTGATTGTGAGTTTGGTCATGAATCCTTTATACTGTGGTTTAGGATGCGTCTTTGGGACCCCCTTCTGCAGTTGGGGGTGCGTCTGTGAGCCGGCAGGGGTGGTATGGGATAACTCCTTATGGCGCCTAATAACTCACTTAGTAATTGAAATTGGAAATGTGGTGTATGTGTATGTGTGTGCGCGTGGGTGTGTGTGGATTGTGATTGCAAGATGACGTGTTATGTGATGTTGAATTGTGTGTATGATGATCTCTGTTATATTACTGTTATTATGGATTGTGGATATTGAACCGAGAATAGCACTTATGTGATCACCTAGACTATTTTAGGGAATTATAATATGGTATGGTTGTGTCTGGTTCCATTGTTGATGGTGTGTCGGAGTTCGGAATCGCTCTTTCAGGTTAGGTTCGCTGCATAGTTAAACCTAGTGGGTTCACTCAATTTCAATAGGAAATTGATCCCCCCCCCCCCCCTCTTCCCTTTTCAGCTGTGCGTGGTTAGTGAGAGTGAGATGAGGTTCACGTGTTTCGGTCAAGTTCAGAGAAGTTGCCGGTTGGAGCTATGAGGTGAAGATTGGTGATCTACACTGGAGTTGACCATTGCTTTTTTTTACATTTCAGTTCACATTTTCGGTTTGGGATTTAGTAAACGATTTGAGGATTGGTTTTGGATTTGTTGGTTATCGGTTGTACTCGGATTTTATATTTTGGAGGCCTCCTTTCAGATTTTGATTTTGTTTTCATTCTTTCCCTTTTATCATTTTTCTCTTTTCGTTTAAATTGTACTTCGAGTAATGCTCAAAACCGGTTCAACCATGGGTCTACCCGGGTCGATTCAGGATGGATGTTACAACATCATCATCTCATTTCGTGCCATATTATACAAGAAACAACATCGCTGCTCAACAGTACAGTTCATCAACTTGTCCATACATACCAAAACACATACACACACACACACATACATTCACAATCAAATCCAATTCAAGTTCAAATCTAGGTGATTTAATTAGGCGCCATAAGGAGTTGTTCCCCCGCTACCTCGCTGGCCATCACATCCAGACGCATCCTCAACGGATCCCTTCACATGGAAGCAATTCACAATATCCTAAAGTAGAATCTTCTCCCTTGGGAGGAAATCAACAATCCTCGGTATCCGACCAACGCGATCTACCCCATGTAGACCGGACTCGATAACATCATATTTCTTTGGGTTAGTGTTGGCTCCTACCGGTTCTATCATTTTTATTTACATTTAACACAACCACATCAATTACCATACATCAACTCAACAATTCTATTAAACCAATTCCATGTACCAATTCCACATCACAATTCCATATACCAGTTCCAAATCACAATTCCATATACCAATTGCACACGACAGTTTCATGTTATAATTCCACACTTATTACAGACGGACTGCTAGTCTTACTGACCACCCCACTTGTAATAGTAAAATTGAAGGGGTGATAATGTCGCAAGGTCTAGGGCCACCCTTCTATTCATCCTTCTAGTATGATTCTATATTGGCAGAACCATCCTCATGCACCTAACATTCCACAACCATACTAAATCACAACCACATATATAAATTGCACATTCAGAAATTAAACCCTCATTCTAGCCACCTAATCAACCATTCAATCCAACCAGTCAACCAATACATTCAAAATAGTCAAACCATCCATCACATATCGTCAACCAATCACAACATCATACGATGAACCATTCTAACTCTCCAATTCGTGCATCCCTATTAATTACTAAGTCATATTGTAATTCCTCATGTCTCTACCTATCAATGGTAAGCCATCACCTTAGCCTAAAAAAGCCTCTAAGTTCTGTCTAGGAACGCCCTCCTTGTCGTCCTGATTCCACCAATTCTAAGGGTTCGTCAATTAGAGCTCTAACGAAAGAGTTACGCCCGAACCTTTGAAACGCCAATTGAATCTTCTGACCAAACTACTAGACGAACCTTTAAGAACAAATTTCCAAATGAACCACAAAATTACTAAAACGGCAGTCTAGTCACTTAACTTTCTGAAATGACCAAATGGGCGCTGCACTTCATAAAGTCCTCCAGTTCACTCCTTTTTCCTCTCCGTCGAGTCTACCGTTGCAGGCGAGGCTCGCAACTGCCGGCAGCGGCTCCCAGTTACTTGGAATTCAAGTTTCGGCCGCCACTCTTATGTCCTTCCTTTGTTGAAGCATCACCGATATTCCTCCTTCAATTTCCATTCCCAGAAGTTAGGAACCTGCAACCACCTTCTTTGTTTTCTGGAGGCCCGACTTTTGTAGCAACGACCATTCCTCCTCTTTTTATCTTCTTGATTCTTGTGCCACCAACCACCAAAAAAAACTTACGACTATATTCCCCTCGCCCCTCTCCTGTTCTTTCATATCGAGCCAAACCTTGGGCTGGAGCCCAAACAAACCCGAGCAAGTGGTCGAAGCCCTCAACATTCAACTCCCTACTTCCCTCTCTTCAGTCACGCGCTGATGCACCAACTCAAGTCCAAGGGCCCATCGGCCGTCCCTTTCTTCCATATCCACGTGGGCCGAAGCAAGCTCGACTCCCATATCATTTACCTCTCCTCCTTGCTGCTTCTTTTTACCTGGTCAATAACTTCCTTCGGTTAATGACTCCACTCAGCCCAAAGGCCCCAACCTCCCCTTCTACTTCTCCACGCTGCTTCTACCTTAACCACACACACCTAATTACTACAGGGCCTTGAGCCCAACCCTCTTTTCTCCCACCACCAACCCACTCACAGGTCGGAACAATTGGTTCGACCAATTGATTCGACCCACCAATTTAGAACTCGAACTCAACGATTAACCCGGGATAAGATTTATTCCGCCAACGGAATAAATTATACCCACAATTAATTAATTAAAATTTGAATTAAAATCCTCCAAGTTCCAACCAAAGAGGTTTAACCAAGAATTTTAAATTCTAACTAGAGACTCAGAAACAGGATGTTACATTAAGTTTCGGCTCACATTGAGGAAGGGTTTACCCCTCATTCATCTGTACATTGTTTTCTTCTTTGTTTTTCTTTCGTTCTGAAAACTTTGGATGATTGTACTTCAGGTGTTCGGATTCATCTTTGAAAGCGGATTTCTGGTCCTTCCATATTCCATCGTGAAAAGCACGTCTTTTTCCTTGTATCGTCTTCCCTTTTCTCACTGTTCACCTTGAATGTGTATTCGTACAAATGAGGACATTGGCGCGTTTAAGTGTGGGTTGGGAATGCATGATCAGGATAGATTTGTAACGAGTTCTTCCCTGAACTAGGTGGGATTGTGCCAATTTTTTTTATTCTATTACTGCTTTCCCATTTCACCTCGTAACTTTGACTCTTTACATTGCATAATTCCTTGTGAAAGTGTCCACCATCTTGATTTTTTTGATGAAATCGGTGTGGTAATTTTTTTGATGAACCGCGAAATGTCCCAATCATTGATGGGGTTTAGGATATCTCGGAATTTTAAAGGTTTCCGACTCCTCCATACTTGGTAATATCCACAACCGTTTACTTAAAAGTTAATTTAAAGGCAAGAAAGAAAAGTGCTTAATTGAAAATTCTGAGTTTTTATCCCTTATCTAGCAAGTGTCGGGTGTGTCCGAGAGTAAATGTACATGAGGTTGTCTGGTCTTTCCATCTCTTAAGTCGGTTGGTCATTAGCTTGATTAGATTTAGTTCCTCTTTTACTTTCAGGAAGTTGTCTGGTTTAAAGTCGAGCTTAATATCCTAGTTCACTAAGATTGAAGACACCGATTGCATTGGTTGATGATTCATGATGTTCTTGATATGTACATGATTGCATAGGTGCATTTGTTGTTCTGAGTTTTGCTTGAGGACAAGCAACGTTCAAGTGTGGGTAATTTGATGACTCGAAGTATGTCATATTTAATTCCCTATATTTGATACATAATCGTGTGATATCTCAGTGTTAATGTTGTATTTTGAATGGTTTTGATCAATTAAATAATTATTCATCTTGACTAGCCTCTTGGGATCCTTGTGATCCATTTTCACATTTTCCAAGACGTTTTTTATGAGTTCTCAGGTCATACCGTTATTTAGAGCACGTTGATATGAAGCCACAAGTTAAAACGGTGGTCGAATTGAAGTCTAGACGATTAAAATACCAAGTGTTGAATATTAAAGCAACGCAAGGTCGCGGTTCGGAAAGCTTGCGATATTACAACGCAAGGTGAGAAAAAAGACCTTGTGTTGCGTTAGCGATTCCAGTGCACAGCCGGCGCGTGCGCCGCTTATTTAATCAGATTTGAAAATTTCTCAGGAAGACATACTTTGTTTCAAGCTAGATTTTGATGAACACTCTCGACCTCCAGCACTTGGAAAACCCTATCAGAGTCCATCAATCATCATCCTATCACCATCCTTCATCTCCTATATCATAGAAATGGCAGACGAAGATCGAGATTCATCCGAACACGAAGAAATCGGTGGGGCTTTTCATCTTTCTCTTTTTAATTTCAATTTTTTAGATCTCCAATCCTAAACCCTAAACCCTAAACCCAATATGTACTGCTATAACAAAACCTCATAGGATTCGAGTGAGTGAAACCTTAGGGGGGATTGATGATTGATTACACTTGCATACTCAAGTGCAAGTAATCACTCACACTATCAAGGTCGTATTTCCACGAGGTTCTCTTAATGGCCACTACTCACACTATTCATGGACGGTCTATTCATTTAAAAAGAGTTTTGAATTGATTAAGAAATCAAAAGCATAAACAAAACTAAACAAGAAAACAAAGCGGTGCAACTCAAAGATAAAGGAGGTTCACTTGGAAAGATAGCTTCATCATGCTCAAGAGGAGTAACTTAACAAACAAGCCAATCAAAGTTGAGGATGCAATCGAATGACCACGCAAATCACTTCTATGGACTCAATGCACTCTCGTACCACTAAATCCCTATCCTAAAACCACTCAACTTAGGCTCTCGCTCTCAAGCTAAGTGACTAAGGATGCATCAAAAGTGTTTGATGAAATGCCAAGTCACAAAACCCTCTCCTAGAACTCTATGACCACAAGGCTAGACACTATACTCTCATATCAATGTCTTAACACTAAGAGAATCATCAAAAGACCAATCAAAGGTTCAATTGAATGCAAAACCAAATGTACACCAAGTGTTCGATAAAAAGTCCAAGAGAGAAATCTTGCAACTATGGTTGAAATAAGATGATCTAATCTCTTAGAACACACTCACTTCAATCCCTAGACCTACAAACCATGCAATCCTAGCACTCTCATGCATCAAATCGCATTGAATAAACCAAATTAAGCAAACATGACATAAAATGGAATTAAGAGCAAGTCTAGAGATCATCTTCTTAGAACCAAGATCAATCATAACATGTTTATACAATCAAGCCTCTATCATAGCACAACTAATCTATCAATCCAAGATGACACTAGGAAATTAGCTGATGACACTCAATTTGACGTGATTATCAGCCTCATTTAAGCTACATTTCCTTGCTTAAGACATGGTTTTTAGGGTAGAATAGCGAATATTCACTCAACTACTCAATCTCGTGCCATTTGTGTTACTTTGGCTCATTTCGGGTTTATTTGATGGTTTTCTAGTGTTTTCATGTTAGCACAGGTTTTTGCCGTCAAATAAAGTAGCCAAGGACGTGTCTAAGGCGTTGGAACCTCGAGGAATCGCACCAGAATCGATCCAAGGAGTCAATCAAGTCGAACCAAATCCTGCTCCCATTTACACTGAAGTTTTCGGTGAAAATCCCCCAGGTTTTCGACGAAAACTCAAGAAGGAATCAGCTGAGTTCAACAAAGAGAAGTTTTTGGCGAAAACTCCAAGTTTTCGCCGAGAACCCTAAGGTCCAAAAATCACAGGACAAACAGTCGAGCATTCAAGTCATTTACAAAGGAATTTTCGGTGAAAACTTCATAGGTTTTCGGCGAAAATTCCAGGCAAAATCCGGCGGTATTAGGGTTAAGTATAAATACTTAACCGGTGGCCCAATAACAGATATACCTCATAATACCAATTACTTTCAGAATTCTCACGAGTTCGGGAGCAGAGTTTAGAGTTCGAAGAGCGAGGAAGAGATCGTGACACCATCTCTTCACCTCGGAGACTCGGAGCTAGGATTGAAGATTACCGGAGATCGAAGCTACGCCGGAGTCGTCTTAATTAGGTTTTTCAGATCCTTTTCTGTTCAAGATGAACTCTGTCTTTGCCTTTGATTCTTTTGTTATGAACATGAGTAGCTAAACTCGTAGAGCTTAGACAAGATGAACCCTAAGTGACCCAAGGCTTTAAAGCGGTCACGGATCGACGGTGATTAGATTCAAAGTTCAATCAGTTTCTCTTTCATATTTGATTTGTTCTTTGTTGTTCATGTTTCTTGTCTGGATTGATCACCTAGATTAGATTCTTGTTAAGCTAAGGATAGAAGCGAATGCTCGCCTTACTTTAAAACATCAAATCGAACAATTAACCTAATCATTGGAGTGTGCCTTTCATTGGTACCAGTTAGGATTAATCCACTGCAAGAATAACTCATAAATCGTTAGTAATTGCACCAGTTAGTTAAGTCGTTGCGAGAGGCGACCGTACCTGGGCGACTAATTAATCTTGGTAGCTAGATCGGATAAAGCGAACGTTCGCCAGTCTTAAACCTAAGGGTAAGGAGTTATGGTGGTGTCTTAGAATTGATTGAATGAGAATCGAAATCCGTTGATCTGTTGATTGCCAATGCTCTGGTGAACGAAGGGGGATTCAAAGTCTAAGCTTGTCTGTCATCTTTGTTAGTCAACCAATCTTTCGATATGTTTTTCAGTTTTAATTTTTAATTTCCGTGCATTTTCTTAGAATTAGAAGTCATGGAGCTCACACCACGCACAAAGTGTTAAACCTGAATAATTTGTTAGCTTCCTTGAGTAGTCAATTGTTAGAAGACCCGTGGAATACGATCTACCCTTTCTTCCAGCTTGGTAGTTATTTGATTGACCGCTCTAAAACAACGTTCATCAAATTGGCGCCGTTGCCGGGGACTTCTTTTAATTGTTTGAAAGAAGAACTGGCATTTTATTCTTCTACTTTCCATCTTTCATCTTTCCATCCACTTTGATTTTACACTGGTTTTGTTTGTTTTTGTCATTTGTAGGTTGTTCACAGGTTTATACGCCGCCGCCCTCTTACGCGCTCCCAAACCGACAAGGCTAAGAGTATAGAGAGACCAGGCAGTTCCGCTCCACCAAGACAATCACAGATTCCAAGGAGAGGCAGAACCAATCCACCTCCATCCGTCACTCCAACCAAGATCGAGGAACTGAAGGAGAGTTCCTCATCTTCATCTTCACCGTCATCTTCATCCGCTTCATACACCGAGTCACTTTCACCTCCTCCATCTCCTAAGATGGGTGATGAACTACCTCTACCACCACCGAGCGTTGCACAGAAGAGTCTAGCTGACTACAACAAGCCGAGCGCGACTAGCGTTCGATCTTCTATCGCCGTGACATGCATTGAAGGAGATCCTGACTATGAGATCAAGATTCCATTCTTGACTATGATCTCTAGGGATCTACAGTTTAAAGGCAAGCCACTAGACAATCCGTGCACACATCTGGCGGATTTCCTTGATCTCTACAGCACTTTCAAGAGTGGGAATCTCGACAAGAACACTCTTTGCTTGAGAACTTTCCCGTTCTCTCTGAAAGGCGCTGCTAAGAGGTGGCTCACTGGCAAACCACCTGGCTACTACACCAACTGGGAGACTCTTGCTCAAGACTTCATCGAAGAGTACTTCCCTTCTTCAGGACAACAACTTTCAAGGATAGCATCGCCAGATTCTCTCAGAAGGAAGGAGCGAGCTTATATGATACCTGGCATGAATTCCAAGAACTTCTCTACAACTGTCCTCACCACAGTTTCGAGCACAGGCAGTTAGCTGAAATCTTTGCTCGAGGTCTTCGTGAAGAATCTGCCAAATGGGTCAATTCCCTAGCTGAAGGGGATTGCACTACACTTACACCTGAAGCTGCTCTTCTTCATTTCGCGAACTGTGCTAACAAGTCAAGGAACTGGGAGTGACAATCTGAAGGGTCAAGAAGCAAGCTCGATCTCGAAGTGACCAACAAGACAGAAGTAGAGAAGCATCTGAAGAAGTCTTCTACACCCATCAAGCTGCCGGCAGCCGCTGTCTACGTTGTGGTGTGGAGCTTGTGCGCATAATGGAGACCGATGCCAGAATTTTGGTAAAACAGAAGTCTGGTCTGCCAAAGAAGTCAATTTCGTTCAACAAGGCTTCAGCAACAATTAGAACGGTTATGTTGGCTACCGCAATTTTAGGCAACAGGGGAATTATCAAGATAGACCTCCCTACAATGCCGGTGCCAACCAGAACCAGAACAGCTGACCAACTGGTCCAGCTCAGGATCAGAAGCCGAACCATCCGCCGGCAGGTGCCTACCAGCCACCACACCGCAATCCGGGTAACTATGGAACTGCTCCTAGCAATCGCCAGAATCAATATCTGAACAGTACCTATACAGGGTAGCAACATCAGAGGGACAACAACGTCAGTGAACTCAACAAGAAGCTCAGTCAGATCATCACCAGACTTGACGATCACGACAGTCAGTTCAAGGCCCAAGCTCTTCTCAACCAAGAACAGATTGCATCCGGTCAAAGAATTGAGCAGGCTGTGAACCAGATCTCCAGCATGCTAACATCTGGTCGACCATTTGGCCAACTTCCAAGCCAAACCAAACCAAATCCGAGAAAGGAGCAAGCTAAGATGGTATCCGTTCAAGAACCGACAAACTCATCGACTAATGCTTCTTCTAATTTATGCAGGACCGATGAAGCTCCAGAGAAGAAGGAAGCACCTGAGGCGCCTAAGGAGTATGATCCTCCTCTTGCTCCGTACTACGTGAAGCCTCCTTTTCCAAGAGCATTGCTACCGAATGCGAGGATCGAGACTGGCATGAGGGGAGGTAAAGAAGGATATCCTGCAGCTCGTAGCAAGAAACCTTCATCGCCATATCCAGCTAAGTGTTATGATCCTGGTTCTTTCACTCTTCCTCTAGTTATTAATGATGTTGGGATAGAACGTAGTTTGGTTGATCTAGGCGCGTCTGTCAATGTTATGCCTATGAGTTTATTTGAAAAATTGAACCTAGGAGAACTCGAACCTACTAGCATACAACTGGTCTTTGCTGATAGATCACTGAAAACTCCTAGAGGAGAGATAAAAGACGTTGTTACTAAATGTGGTCCTTTCACGTTCTTAGCTGACTATGTGATCATAGATACTAGTAAGGATGATTCTACCATTCTTATAGGACGACCCTTCATGGCAACAACTGGAATGCAAATTAACGTTCCAAATGGTTCCTTGACCTTAAGGGTTGGTAAGGAGCAAGCAAAGGAGGAGAAGCCAATAGCATCTCCTAAGGAAACACCAACGATCACCGATCCCTGTGATATGAAGCCGGAAGTTAAAGAGAAGACGAAGCCGATCGTTCTCATTCCTTCCACCGTCTTCCTTGTAGAGGATGATCCCTGGAAAGAAATCTTTGGACCGTTCAAGATCGCTGATAACCTTTCCGATGGACGTACCAAGCTCATACATGCTAACGGGAAGAAATTTATGCTCGCCGGGGATACCCCGAAGCTCTACTTCATGAACTCCGATGCTAGCGTTAAGGAAATACTCAGTTCGGATGTCTCCTAATACCGTCCAGGTATCGTCCAGCTCAAGGACGATAATAAAAGAGAGCTTCGTGGGAGGCAACCCACGGCTGGAGTCAGTTTTTCATTTGTGTCAAACTTAGTGTTTTAGAGTCGGTTCAGGAGAGCCAAAAGTGTCAGTTTCCATGATTTCTTATTTTTCATGTGTAGTCTATGTGTCATCGTTTCAATCGCAAGTTGTTTGAGGTTTCTCCGATTTTTGTTGATTTAATTGTGATCTTCTGTAGTTTGCCGGGATTGCAAAAATATTTTCAACTCGTGCAGGTCAAATTTTTCGGCGAAAACTGTCCCATTTTTTGGTGAAAACTGCCCTTTAAATCCCACTGTGTTTTCTGATCGATTTTAGTTAAACTTTTCGGTGAAAACTCTATGATTTTTTCGGCGAAAACTCATTTGAAAATCGGCATACGTTTTTAACTTGAGTTTTCGACGAAAAATTGCACAAATTTTCTCCGAAAACCTGAGACAAAATTCACAAAATTTTCCCTTATTTTCTCGGTCACTCTCTCTCTCCCCCTCACTTTGCATTTTCAAAAAATAAAAAACTCTCTTCCCCTGTTTGCAAACCCGACCGCCGCCGCCACCATTCTTTCGCCGCCGCCTCCCATTTCCTGCCGCTGCCACCATCACCGATGCCGCCGCCTTTCTCCTCTCCCTTCTCCGATATTTTCGAGCCGTAGATCATTCGAATCGGAGCTCTAGAGCTCCCGTTCCGCCAAACCCTAGTTTTCTCAATTTTTCACCAATTTCTCTCTCTCCGTTCATTTTCAGCACTCATGGCTTCAAGGTAAGTTGTAGAAATTTTCGTTCTGAATATTTTGACATGTTGAATGCTGATTTTCATCGGGGTTGACTTTGGTTGACTTTTTGGTTTACCTCGATTTACGTGCTGACTGTTTCGTGTGAACTAGGTTAGCTGATTGCTTTGACCTAATATAGCATGCTTAGGGAGAATTGTGCTGAATTGTAATACGATTTGATCGTGTGTTGCTATGCTTAAGATTGATTATTTGTGGTGTTGACTTTTGAGAAATGTCGGTTTGACCATGCATTATCTTTGTTCATTTGGCTGCCATGTGTGTTCATTCACGTTCATATTACCGTGTTTGCCATCTGAGTTTATAACTATGCCGTCATTTCCCGCTTTGAGTTAGTAATTGCCATGATTAGGGTTCAATGTGCTGTGATGTTGACTTTTTGAATGTCGGTTTGACTTCCGATCTCTAATTATGATATGACCATTCCGGCTAGGCATATGCATGCTTTGTGATTTATTGTGATTACTGGTTACTTACTTTGCTTACCCCCACTTGATTTTCCTCATTTCTTTGTGAAATTGAGTTTTTCTACTAAGTGTGGGGTGGGTTATTAGTTAATTAATCTGGTTTCGTTTCTGGCTATAGGAATGTCACTCATGAGCGCAGGACTAAGGCGCGCCTTGACACCGGCTCTAGCTCCCGAGTTCCCGCTCCCGTCACACCCGCCGTCCACGATCCTCCACCAGCTTTTCCTGGTCGTGTCGGGTATCACGCCACTGTCGCCCGCCTACCTGTGCACTACTTCGAGCGCTACCAGAGGCTCGAGCATGTTCCTGGAGCTGACGTTCGTCCATTATCCATGGACTCACTCTTCGAGCACGACGAGGACTGGCACCAGAATGTGCTCACCTCACTGGCACATTCATGACTGCTAGAGCTAACCACGCTAGCTGCTGACTTTCCAGACGTTGCACTCCAGGAGTTCTGGGCGACATTCGAACTGGATGAGCACAAGAGGAGGCAGCGCAAGAAGGTCATCTCCTTCTATCTTGGCGGGGTGTACAAGGCGTTCACCTACGATGAGTTTGCAGCTCATCTTGGCATCCCCCGGGAGCATTACGAGGGACATCACCTCGGCTGGGAGGACAACTCCAGCAACGGAGAGGAGTACGACACGCTATGGAGCCACATGACTGGAGTGCCTGATGATCGGACCACGACCCATAACTCAGTTAAGTCCCTCTCCCACCCTCTCTACCACTTTATACATATGGTTTGGCATATATCTCTTTTGTTTGCTCCAGAGAAGAGCCGCCACCACATCAGCAGAAAGAAGCTCATTCTTCTTCGCGCCATCGGGGAAGGTTATCCTCTTCATCCCGAATCGGTGCTTGCACGCATATTCCGCCAGAAGACTCAGAAACCGAGGCCACCTAGCTCACTCCTGGGAGGCAACTTTGTCGGCCGACTCATCATCTCCCTCGGTCTTAGCCAAGCATATGGCCTGGATGTCCCACCACGCAGAGTATACACCGTTGGTGGAGATTTAGCGGTCGAGTACGCCCTCCAGTTGGACGTTGGTCCTCAGGTAGCGGCATCTCCTCCTCTCAATGACGAGGATGAGTCAGAGGAAGAAGATGATTCTGAGGAGCCGCAGCCTCAGCCAGGGCCGGAGTTTGATGATCATATACCCTCACCGCATCATCAGGCAGGGTATGACTACCAGTCCCCACCGCCCATTCCAGAGCCATTCCAAGCGCCTCACCCTTAGCACCGACCGCATCCCGCTGACATTGGAGAGCTGTACGGGCGACTCTAGGAGTAGCGGATCACAGATACTGCCATTGAGGATGCCAGATGGATTATTATGCAACAGCACATGCTCCGCACTGTCGAGAGGTATGAGGCGCAGCTGGCGTGGTAGCGGCAGGTTGGCGACGCCCTCCACATTCCCCCTCCCGATGCACCTGACCAGCAGTGATCAGGTTGTATTCCTTTTCTGGTCCTTTCTTTTTATTTCTTCTTTTCGGATTTCGATCCAAATTTTTTTCTGTGTGGATCCGGGACACTTGTCCCAGTTTCCTTTTTAGCTTTCATTTGTTTTTGTTTTGCAAGCAATCGGTAGATTCCCTTTGCTTCGCTTTGGTAGATTCCCTCTGCTCCAAGGATCCGTGCTCATCAACTACACCAACCATCTCGGTCCAGGTTCTTCTACTTCACTCTAAACTCTGGTCTTAGTCCTGTGAGGACACAGTTCGATTTAAGTGTGGGGTAGGATGCTAGAGAACCTTGCATGAACTTGATTGCCCTTGATTGTGTTTTTGTGTGCCTCGTGGTTCCTTTTTAGTCTCTCTAGCATTAGAATGCCTCAGTTCTTGATTTTTGATGTTAAGTTGTTGTTCAATCTGTCATAATGATGCTTAGACTACTTAACCTAGAACTTGAGAACCAACCTGTATACTTTGATGCTAAATTGCCTGGTCAGAACAGACTTTTAAAATCACACTTGTAGTTTGTAGCCTTGATTGCATGAAAATGACCGAATCCGACTAGCAAACCAACTGAGAGATTTTGATCCATTGCATGTAACTTGCAATTTCAATTGTTTTTTAGTGGTTTTCTGTTTGCTTGAATGAGTTAGAATTTGCATGAGACCTACTCGAGACCACACGATGACACGAGTTCTAGAATGATAGGGGCACCTAGATTCAGCTACTAAGCCAGATAGCCTACCTAACGATAAATCCATTAGGTGTAAACCCTTGAGCTTGGCCTGTTCTTTCGGTTCGATATACATTACAGCCATTTCCCATTCTTTCATTCCCCGTTGATCCCCTGTGGTTGTAGTTCTAGATTGACCTACCGAAAGTCGATTTGTGGTAACCTGCCTATAGCCATTAAATAGGTGGTCTTAACTATTATGTCCAAACGTGTAAACCCCTCTAGCAACTAAAAGAAAGAATCGGCACAAAGAAAAAAAAGAGAGAAGAAGAAAAACAATAGAAAGTTTCGAAAAAGAAAAAAGAAAACAGAAAAATCAGAAAAGTTTCAAGTTCAGTTCAATAAACGTTCTTCTCCCTACATATGGAAGAACGAAGTCAAAAGAAAAGTCAGAAAAGAAAAAAAATGTGTGTAAAAGAAAATAAAGTGCTAGGTTGCTTGAGGGTATCATAGGACGAGCGTTCACTATTCCACCCGTGTCTGGTTAGACGGTAGGAAGCCATAGGCTAGATTCGAGGGAAGTTAGTCGAAAGCTACACCGCACCAAAGCCATCATTATACATTCCCATCATCCATCTCATCATAAACCCTTGTAGTGTAGAATTCGTTACAGTCCTAGCAGGGAAGTCCTTCTTGACTAGTTATTTGTGTTGTCACAGTGGTGGAGATGTGGTCGAATTGCAAACTTATGACAGAATTCAGTAACAGAAAATGATTGAGAGCATAAACATGTCCTTAAACACAGAGAGTGAGAGTTCCCCGTTTACTAAATATTTCCTGTGTGAGGAGTCTGGTCGGTCAGGTCAAATTCGTGCATAATTGGTTGTTATTACTCGTCGTGTGCAGTTTTTAGTGAGACCAGGTTGTTTGGTTGATCAGTATGCATGTTAGGTTTCTTGTTCTAGGAATCATATATCTAATAATTCATTGTGTTTGATTGAACTTCAATTTAATTAATCATATCATTTGTGAGCGTGAGCGTTTCTATTCAGTTTGCTTGAGAACAAGCAAAAGCTTAAGTGTGGGGTATTTTGATGACACTCGATTTGACGTGATTATCAGCCTCATTTAAGCGACATTTCCTTGCTTAAGACATGGTTTTTAGGGTAGAATAGCGCATATTCACTCAACTACTCTATCTCGTGCCATTTGTTTTACTTTGGCCCGTTTTGGGTCTATTTGATGGTTTTCTAGTATTTTCATGTTAGCACAGGTTTTTGCCGTCAAATAAAGTAGCCAAGGACGTGTCTAAGGCGTTAGAACCTCGAGGAATCACACCGGAATCGATCCAAGGAGTCAATCAAGTTGAACCAAATCCTACTCCCATTTACACTGAAGTTTTTGGCGAAAATCCCTCAGTTTTCGGTGAAAACTCAAGAAGGAATCGGCTGAGTTCAACAAAGAGAAGTTTTTGGTGAAAACTCCAAGTTTTCGCCGAGAACCCTAAGGTCCGAAAATCACAGGAGAAACAGCCGAGCATTCAAGTAATTTACAAACGAATTTTCGGCGAAAACTTAATAGGTTTTCGGCGAAAATTCCAGGCAAAATCCGGCGGTATTAGGGTTAAGTATAAATACTTAACCGGCGGCCCAATAACAGATATACCTCATAATACCAATTACTTTTAGAATTCTCACGAGTTCGGGAGCAGAGTTTAGAGTTCGAAGAGCCAGAAGAGATCGTGATGCCATCCCTTCACCTGGAGACTCAGAGCTAGGATTGAAGATTACCGAAGATCGAAGCTACGTCGGAGTCGTCTTAATTAGGTTTTTCATATCCTTTTCTGTTCTTCCTCTGTTCAAGATGAACTCTGTCTTTGCCTTTGATTCTTTTGTTATGAACACGAGTAGCTAATCTCGTAGAGCTTAGACTAGATGAATCCTAAGTGACCCAGGGCTTTAAAGCGGTCACGGATCGGCGGTGATTAGATTCAAAGTTCAATCAGTTTCTCTTTCATGTTTGATTTGTTCTTCGTTGTTCATGTTTCTTGTCTGGATTGATCACCTAGATTAGATTCTTGTTAAGCTAAGGATAGAAGTGAACGCTCGCCTTACTTTAAAACATCAAATCAAACAATTAACCTAATCATTGGAGTGTGCCTTTCGTAGGAACCAGTTAGGGTTAATCCACAGCAAGAGTAACTCATAAATCATTAGTAATTGCACCAGTTAGTTAAGTCGTTGTGAGAGGGGACCGTACCGGGGCGACTAATTGATCTTGGTAGCTAGATCGGATAGAGCGAACGTTCGCCAGTCTAAACCTAAGGGTAAGGAGTTATGGTGGTGTCTTAGAATTGATTGAACGAGAATCGAAATCCGCTGATCTGTTGATTGCCAATGCTCTGGTGAACGAAGGGGGATTCAAAGTCTAAGCTTGTCTTTCATCTTTGTTAGTCAACCAATCTTTCGATATGTTTTTCAGTTTTAATTTTTAATTTCCGTGCATTTTCTTAGAATTAGAAGTCGTGGAACTGACACCACTCACAAAGTGTTAAACCTGAATAATTTGTCAGCTTCCTTGAGTAGTCAATTGTTAGAAGACCCGTGGAATACGATCTACCCTAGCTTCCAGCTTGGTAGTTATTTGATTGACCGCTCTAAAACAACGTTCATCATTAGCCACACATGGCCAAGGGAGTAAAGGTAAGAGAAATGAAATTGATCACCAAGAACACCATGGCTTAGATCCTTGCACAATCTTCAATCCTCCACTTGTAGCTCCTCTCCCAAGGTTTGTGGACCTCAATCCAAGCTCCTCTTACTTTGATTTGCACCAGAAGTGGCTAGGGTTAATGTATGAGACGATCAGCGATTGAAAGGAAACAGGGAAGTGTTCGTCGAATGGAGTCTGTAATGTGTTGAATGAATTCCCCCCTTTTTGATCCCTGAGTCGCGACTGTTATATATCCGTTGGAAAACAACAGAGTTTTCGGTGAGAACATAGAAAGTTATCACTGAGAACATCATTGAAAAACCTCCTGGAAGTGATTCCTTAAAACTCCTCGGCGAGAACTATCAACTTCAGTAGAGTTGGGTGCAGAATTCCCAAAGTTGCAACGGCCTTAACCCCTCTGTCCTAGCTCCGATTGACCTCCCGTTTGCTCCTATGTGCTCCTTGTCATCTGTACTACAATGAAAAATCCTGAAAATGCACAAAGATAACTACGATAGACAATGTATTTGGCTCCAAAGTTGCTTCCGGACAACAAAAGTGCACTTTGCACAAAACAACTCTAAAAGCATAAAAGTCATGGCATTTTGAGATCAAACACGGGATATTCTTAGGCTAAACACAAGCTCAAAACGCATGAAATATAGTTACATAAAATTCTCCTACGACTAAGCTTTTTCTTGTCCTCAAGCAAATGAACTAGAAAACATCCAACTTCACAAATGACAAGATCGGTCACATTGAGATTCAAACATTAACAATTTGGCTTAGACTGTTCCACGAACAAACTTAACCTACACATGCAAGAACATCAACAAAAGAAGTCTATACCTCACTATTTTCTGCACACTTCAAGTAGTAGTTACTTAGGAAGCATATCTTTCTGAAAACAAATTGATTCACAAAGTATCCGACCACGACAACACCAACTCTAATCAAAAGGTCTTAAACTCAGGATATGATGCGGTTTAGGTAGAGGTAGGAAATATTTGAGAATTGGTGAGTGATCATGATGTGGCTATCGACTCAACTTCATCCACCTCTAGAACTGCACTTTACACGCTCAAGCTAGATTGCTTTCACAACGACATCTTCCACGGCTTTTCTTCCACCATTTACTTACTGCATACTAGTGCTCGATCCAAACACTTCACTTAGGTGTTGGACCTGCCTAGCTCGCAGTCTTTGCCTATGCTAGTGCTCAACCCGACACTTCACTTAGGTGTCGAGCTTGCCTAGCTTTTCTTTCGGCACTTCAAGAATTTGAGTAACTTGAACACTTTCTTCACACACAAGCCTTTCTTCACATACAAGCCTTTCTTCACACATTAGCCACTTGATTTGTCAACTTAGCCACTTGATCCTTATCCAGTTATAACTTCCACAAAAGATTTCGAATTGGATTTCCGTCTAATCTCAAGCCACAATCACGAGGGATCAAAAAGGTGATGAAAAACATGGAGTACGGCTGAAAATGTGTGTAATCCAACAAACAGGCCAAAGCTCAAACAGGGTTATCCTATACGAAAAATGATTCGGGTAGGTTTTTAGGCTGAATGTGGTGAAATTCTAATTGCCTTTATCATCTTAGAACGGTGTTATTGAGCGGTTTTAAAACAAGTACCAAACAATCAATTCAACTTACAAGAGTGATCTAATCACTGTTCTGACCTAGACTCAATTTGATATTGGTGCCGACATGTTGGTTATAGGTTCTAAGTGGAACAGCCTAAGCGTCATTGTGAAAGCTTGAAGTCAATTAAACACCAAGAGTCAAGAACCGAATGATTCTACGCAAGAGAAATTTGGACAATCAAACAAAACCATGCACATTATCAAAGCATACTTCTACCGCAAACAATCATACCAAATCTCAAATTCCCCCTACGAATAGAATGAGCATCGTCCTCAATGGTCAAGAGAGAGAGAGATAAGGTAGAACGAGATTGCCACGTTGGTAGAGAAAAGCATAGGAGAGGGGAGTGGTAGTAGAGCCCCATTAAGCTCATTGGTGAAGAGTGATTCCCATGTGATTGCCAAACCTTATTTTTTTTTTATGAACTAGCTTGTTGTATTCCATCAAAAAGTGAATAATCACAGTACAAGAGAAGAACTAACTACTAGAAGAAAAGCCTAAATAACACCTCTTACATATAACTAACTATATACCTCTCTTCTCTATGTCCTTTTGAAAAAACTAACACCTCTTCCCTAATAAGCTTGGCCATGTCTTCGACACTCACCACAGCTCCAGTAAAATGTCTTCTACATCTTTCTAACCACACCACACTCACCATAATTTGCCAAATCAATCTTTTAAGCTTATGAATAACCTGACCAGAGTTCCAAAAAATAGCTTTATCTACTACTCCTCTCCAACTGCAACCCGCTATCTCTGGGAGAAATTCCTGCATAAGAGACTGAATAAAATCACAGTCTGCAAACACATGATCCCTCGTTTCCTCATTACTTCCACACAGCAGACATCTTGTATCAATTCCAGGGTTCCACTTTTTAATCTTGACTCTTGTAGCCAGCCTGCCATTTAAGATCAACCAGGCTATTATGGATCTTCTAGGGATTCTGTAACCTGTCCATATTAGATCATACCATTTGGACTGCAGTATCTTTGGCACGAATAGTTTCCCAAACATCTGAAAGCTTAAACTTAGGCATCAATTTCCCACACCACAATAAGTCCCCTTCATCATCCACGCTGACAAAAGTTTGAATTGAATCTCTGATCTTCAGTAATTTCTTCCAATGCCAAGAACCTGCAGGAGAATTAACATTCCATAGACTTTCACCCTTCAACCGATAAGCATTGAGCCATGCTATCCACAAGCATTGCCAAACCTTATTCAAAAAGCTAAAGGAACACAAAAACCAAAAGAGCACATAAAAGCGATAAAGTAAAGATAAAATGTGGTGCCTCCCATGAAGCGCTACTTTAACGTCTTTAGCTAGACGATACCCTATGTTATGGTATCCAACTTAACACCTCATTGAAGTCCATTAGTTTCTTCCAAGACAAAGATCGAGCTCCACATAACACCTTGAGTAAATGGTGAAATAGCTAACGACCAATACTTGAATACCATTTGTTACCTTGGAACAGACGACTCCCCTTGAATTTAGAGACTTGATGAAGGAAGAGGGAGTACAGTTGGGTATCGCAATTGAGCTCCATTATCTCCAAGTCGGGGATGTCACCCAAGGAGTCCTTCGAATCAACTAGATGAGGCTCCACTCTCATGACTTCTTTAGGAGGGGTAGAGAAACATGTGTCCTTAGTCTCTTGGCATAAGTACTTCATGACCAAGCAAGAAGTTTGAAGAGTGCTCTCACTCTTGGTTGGTTGCACCACAATCAAAGGTTGATGTTGTAAACTCAAGTGCTCCACTCTAGGTGCAACCTCTTTTTGAAAAGTCTTCAAATCATCTCTTACCACCTCTAAAGGATCAACAACTTCAAGCCTCATTGATTCTTCTACCCGTGCATCATGGTCCTTCGGTGTGTCCTTAAGAATAATATGTTCTTCAATCTCCTCCACTACCAAACATTCTTCCGTGTCAAGCTCTTCGGACTCACAAGTATCATCCTCATAATCATAAAACATGCTCCACACTATCGGGGCGACTTTCATTCTCTAAGACTTCCTTAATGAGCTCCATAATTTGAGCAATGCGATTAAATTGAACAGCATTATTTTCCGCAATCTTTAAGATCTCCTCTAGCATGGAAAGCGGTGGAGAATGTTGTTCATGGCTTGTGAACTCTTCTTGACAATACTCTGGCAAGATTTGATGGTGGAGTGGGGGTGGAGAAGGACATTGTTCATTCCACATAGGTGTTGAAGCTTGTTCATCTTGACCCCACCATTGGCGATCTCCCTCAAAAGTCTTTTGGTAGCAGTTGGATGATGTTTGATGATCATAGTATGGGTTTTGAGAAGGATTCCAACCTTGATAGGTACCATAACCATGATTTCCATTCCATGAGTTCATCCCACTAGGTACCTACACATAAGCACAACAAGAACACCAAAGTAGCACGACAATGCAGGATAACAAAATCAAACAAACAAGTAAAAAGGAAGCAAAACTAAAATGGAAGGAAGTGAATAGATCGGTCCACTACTAAATGCTTTCTTAGGATTGAGAAACGTCTTCGGCAACGGCGCCAAAAACTTGACGTGCAAGTAATCACTCACACTATCAAGGTCGTATTTCCACGGGGTTCTCTCAATGGACACTACTCAAACTATTCATGGACGATCTATTCATTTAAAAAGAGTTTTGAATTGATTAAGAAATCAAAATCATTAAAAAAAACTAAACAAGAAAACAAAGCGGTGCAACTCAAAGATAAAGGAGGTTCACTTGGAAAGATAGCTTCATCATGCTCAAAAGGAGTAACTTAACAAACAAGCCAATCAAAGTTGAGGATGCAATCGAATGACCACGTAAATTACTTCTATGAACTCAATGCACTCTCATAGCACTAAATCCCTATCCTAAAACCACTCAACTTAGGCTCTCGCTCTCAAACTAAGTGACTAAGGATGCATTAAAAGTGTTTGATGAAATGCCAAGTCACAAAACCTCTCCAAGAACTCTATGACCACAAGGCTAGACACTATACTCTTATATCAATGTCTTAACACTAAGAGAATCATGAAAAGACCAATCAAGGTTCAATTAAATGCATAACCAAATGTACACCAAGTGTTCGATAAAATGTCCAAGAGAGAAATCTTGCAACTATTGTTGAAATAAGATGATCTAATCTCTTAGAACACACTCACCTCAATCCATAAACCTACAAACCATGCAATCCTGGCACTCTCATGCATCAAATCACATTGAATAAACCAAATTAAGCAAACATGTCATAAAATAGAATTAAGAACAAGTCTAGAGATCATCTTCTTATAACCAAGATCAATCATAGCATGTTTATACAATCAAGCCTCTATCATAGCACAACTAATCTATCAATCCAAGATGAACCTAGGAAATTAGCCACACATGGCCAAGGGAGTAAAGGTAAGAGAAAGGAAATTGATCACCAAGAACATCATGGCTTGGATCCTTGGACAATCTTCAATCCTCCACTTGTAGCTCCTCTCCCAAGGTTTGTGGACCTCAATCCAAGCTCATCTTACTTTGATTTCCACCAGAAGTGGCTAGGGTTAATGGATAAGACGATCAGCGATTGAAAAGAAACAAGAAGTGTTCGTCGAATGGAGTCTGTAATGTGTTGAATGAAATCCCCCTTTTCGATCCCCTGAGTCGCGACTGTTATATATCCACTGGAAAAGAGCAAAGTTTTTGGTGAGAACTTTGAAAGAAGTTCTCACCGAGAACATCATTGAAAAACCTCCTAGAAGTGATTCCTAAAATATCATCGACGAGAACTTTGATAGTTCTCGCCAAGAACTTCAGTAAAGTTGGGTGCAGAATTCCCAAAGTTGCAATGGCCTTAACTCCTCCGTCCTAGCTCCGATTGACCTCCCGTTTGCTCCTATGTGCTCCTTGTCATCAGTACTACAAAGATAACTCCGATAGATAACAAATTTGGCTCCAAAGTGGTTTCCAGACAACAAAAGTGCACTTTGCACAAAACAACTCTGAAAGCATAAAAGTCATGGCATTTCGAGATCAAACATGGGATATTCTTAGGCTAAACACGAGCTCAAAATGCATGAAATAGAATTACATCACATTCCTTGGATTTAGTTCGGTTTAATTCCATGTTAGATGTGATTTAGACCTATGTGTTTTTGTTGATCCTCTTCTTGTATCCTTGACATAGATGCATGATTAGGGTTTGATTATACAAATGGGGATTGTCTTGAGCCATGACCTCTCGATTCATATTTGTCATAGGGATGAGCGTAGTTTGGATCATAACTCGAAAGAGAGCATGTTAAACTATGTATTTCATCAAACACTACGCATTCTAGTTGTCAATGTAAATGGTGACCAATGCCCTTTTGATTAGTTGTTGATGTGTGGTCCTAATTGTATTGACCCATGAGCTTAGGGTACGTGTCGGTGTAGTGTTGAAAGATCTCATTTGGCTTGTTTTGATCATTCTATCCAAGGTTGTGTATTCATGATTCATGAACCTAAAAGGGGAAACTTGCTTAACCCTTACCTCTCATCCATTTCATTCACTCTTTCTGTTTTGTCTTTGTGCGTGGTTGAATTAAATTGTTGGAAACCCCACTTTCCATGCTCTTTGACCCCATTCTTTAGTTAGTTCATTATAGCTTGAGCCTGCCTTTGGTTTGTGATTGCGTGATGTGTTAGTTGTTTTTCGTCCTACCCAATTTAAGCACCTTACTCTGAACTGAGTAAGCTAGACCAAGAGACCCACGGGAATACGACCCTAGCCAAAATCCAGGTATCTTTATTGAAGGAGGTTTTCCACCCCATCAATCATCTTCAAATTCCATCAGAAATATGGCGAACAATGGCTTTCATAACAGAAATAGAGAAGTTACCTATAGAAATTCCTTAGCAGTCCTTGTAGTTGTTTGTATAATTGTTGGAACCCTTATCGGTCACATGATAAGAAACTAAATTCTTACTTCTCTCTTGTAACATCTCTATCATCCACACCTACTATTTGTTATAAATAAATAATTTCAACATCATTATTTTTAAAACTAAAGAACATCTCACCGTGGAGATTTCGTGTCGATGCCTGGGTGTAGGGATCCGAGACAGGTGTCTTTGAAAAACTTTCACTTTCAATACTTGGTTTAAAAATAAGCTAACCATCAGTATTGTTTCTCAAAATCACCTAAAATACTTCCGTACCAGATCGATCTTCTAGTTTTTCCTCGTAAACTGTAACATCCCAACCTTTCTTGACCAGATATTGTCCGGTCTAGGCCCAGCCCTCACGAATTTGTTTTTGGGTGTTTATGGGAATCGAACCCATGACCTCCTCCTCTCAAGATCATACCCCCACCGCTACATCCCAAAATGTGTTATGTCAGTTAAGGTTGAACTATTCCAGATAGCCCATGGATCTCCCCTGTGCTTTGTCAATGTGGGATTTGCCTACGATGTCATATAAACCAAGAAATAGAAGGAAGCCGACTCTGATACACGTAACACCCAATTTTATGAAACATAGATCGACAGACTTATCCCGGGTTGGACAACAACTCAAAGGATTAAAAATAAAATTTGACCAATTGTTCTCAATACAACCACAAAATCAGGGTATTAACCGTTACTTCATTTATAGCGGAATAGGGTCCCAATGACTTCAAAACAATCTTCCATGTCACCAATACACAGTCGCATGATCCACCGCTCTTGCATGACCTCATAAACTCTGTTGGTCCATTGCTAGTACAGGAATTTCCTATAAACTAGTGGCAAGCTTACGGTCATCCCATTATCAAGATTGAATCCACAATAAAGAGGAATATGTGCATTCATCGGAAACATCAACGCAAACTAGTAGTTCCATAATCATCATTTCGTAATGGAGGTCACTGTTACCTTAATCAAATGACCTGTCACAAAAATTGTTAATCTAACATCCCAATAATGACAATATGTGAAAACATTAACACACATAATCACAAGTCAAGAAGACATCACATTGACAATATCACTAGTTACACACAATATCAAGATCAAACTTGAACAAATTTTATCAATCATAGGGCGTCCCCTCTTCCCGCCTAGCAATCCTTCCGTCGTCATCTATAAGGCTTCCTCAAAGGCTGTAATCATCTGTAAGGCTTACTGCGAGCCTGTAATAGGGACTTCTTTGAGTCGCTATTCTTCTCAAATCCATGAATCGATTGGGGCTATTAATACTCAGTTCCCATCATACAATTGGGGCTCACCACCCATCTACTGTGAATCGATTGCGGCAATTAATACCCAAACTACCCATCCACCTGTGTAATACTAGGTACCAGTGGCGAAGCTAGGATCCTAGTAGACCCTGGGCCCGAAACATAAAATACATTGGCCGAATATATTTTTGTACTAAAAAATACATATATTTTAGCTATTTGGGTCCAGGGGACCCTGGGCCCGGGCCAGGGGTAGACTCCCCCTGGCTTCGCCACTGCTAGGTACCAAACATCATAAAATAACATCACAGTTTGTCAACAACTGAGATTAACTCATATAATCATAAGTATAACAATCGTTTCTGAAAATATAGAACTTTTCACAGAAACGACACGTTGTTCTCAAACCATGACTTTTCGTCTCAATTTTCAGGTAAGTGGGTGAGTCACTCGGACTACTTAAGTCCCCGAACTCTAGGTATCATAACTTTATAAACCCGTATTAATGAGGACTTGTGTCACTCATTCGTCTTGAGCAATTCATTATGACAGGAAAATAATCAATCAAATCAAAAGATTAATACTCAAGAAAATGATGAACAAGGTAAAAGAAATAGTTATATAACAAGAGTAAAACATTCACTTAACCATTTTACGTGAGATGATTAAATCATGTAATATATGTATTTATGGGTAAAGACATCTACTAATTAAATTCTTCAGATTTTACACTCTTAAACCAACATACCTATAACTCGAGCGGTGACCTGAAAATTGGTTTCGTAGCTTAAATTGGATCGAAATAAGGACTTAATGGACTTCCGTGATTGCCAATCCATTCTGCACTATCTGAGAAAGTTAGTTAGGCCGAAAATGTTAATATTTAGAAGTTACACATCAAAGTGTTAGATAAATGAAATTAAGGGACCGCTTTAGTAACCTAGAAATTTGAGGGACCCGATGGTTACTTTACCATCTTCTTCCCAGGAATGAGGAACACGTTCCAATGAGCGCAAGGCAATCCAGCGAGGATGAAAACTGAGATTTGGAGAACAGAAGATGATTTTAGAGTGTAGGATTGGTTTCACAGGTTAAATACGATTTGGGAAAGGGTGTCGATAATGACCCAACTCTAGTTAACTTGTTGGTTCATAATTTTTAGTTTTTCTTTAAATCGATTAATTTTTAAAATGGCTTGGGAGAATTAATTATGATTAATTAATTCGTTGATGATTTAATCTGTGTCAGATTTTGGATCCGGGTACCGAGTTTCAAATTAACATTTGGGTTAAGGCTCTAAATCTTCGGGTTAATGGTTCGGGTTGGGCTAAGGCCTAACTAGCTTGAAGGAAATAGAAGATCGCTAGTTTGAAACTAAATTGGTCCAGCCCAACTATGGTTGCTGTTTGGCCCACAGAAGAAGGAGGAAGGCATTTAGCCTATCTGGCCCAGCCGAGTTAACCTTCAGGCCCGAGGCCTGCTGCTGCGAAAATAATAGGAGGGGGAGAAGTGGACCTAAGGCCCGTTCTGTTTGATAGAATAGAAGAAGGGCTTGAGGAGGAGGTTGGATCGGTAGGGTTATTGTTGAAGGAAGATGGTTTCTTGGTTGGCTGTTAGCTGGTCATAGCACTACATGAAAAAAGGCTTTTAGTCACGGTTTTTTTGGCCTTTAGTAACGGTTTTTACCGTGACAAAAAAAATTAGTCACGGTTTTGAAAACCGTGACTAAACTGATCATTTTTTGTGACGGTTTCTATTGAAACCGTGACTAAATTTTCTGTCACGGTTTGCTAGGAAACCGTGACTAAAATCAGTCACGGTTTCAATAGAAGCCGTGACAATATTTAGTCACGGTTTCAATAGAAACCGTGACTGGTTTTAGTCACGGTTTCATAGAAACCGTGACTGGTTTTAGTCACGGTTCAATTGAAACCGTGACTGGTTTTAGTCACGGTTTCAATTGAAACCGTGATAAAAAATGGTCAATTTAGTCACGGTTTTCAAAACCGTGACTAATTTTTTTTGTCACGGTAAAAACCGTGACTAAAGGCCAAAAAACCGTGACTAATAGGAACGAAAGTCGAGCAGAAGTGGCGACGAATATAGTGCTCAGAATCGAGAAGAATAAGTCGTGGCATCAGGAGACGGAATGAGAAAGGGAGAGACAGGCCGTATAGGGGGATTTGGGGCTTCGACGATGATATGGACTAACAAAACGAGGGTCGGAGAACCAGCGTTCCAAAGTTATTGGGAGAGACGCCGGCGGGTCACTGGTGGTGAGAGGCTCATCGGAGAAGAATGATGACCATCGGGGTCATATTAGAAAGTTAGGTGGACTCTATGCGAGTCATGTAAATATGGGGTGTGTTTGGTAAATTGGTGAAAATGCTAGTTTGATCCCTAACTGTGGAATTTTTACAGATGAAGAATTGGGCTCGTTTTGGTAACTTTCAAAGTTACTAATACTCGCAGCTTAACAGAGGAAGTTGGGGGACTGGTAATTCGAGCATAACACCTTATTAGAGCTCAGATTGACGAACTATCAAGACTGGTGGAATCAGAAGGACGAGGCAGATCACGTCATACTTAATTCAGAGATGTCACATCAGTTTAGAGGTGAGGGTTTTACGGTTTTCCGTTACCTCAAGCTCGAGGTTTATCGATGAAGGCTTAGGAAATTGTTATGTTTTTAGTTGTTTGTGTGTTCTCATGACGGGCAGTTGAGTCTAGCCACCAGAGTGCTAGACGGAATAAAAATAAGGGAGTAACGAGTAATTCAGGTATCGGTTTTGGATAAGGCTATAGGCCGGAGTATGAGATAGTAGGGTGTTACAGTCGGTGTTAGAGTCTGATTATCTTCTACCCATATAGGTATGCTATCTACTCTTCCGGCACGTCAGAATCTTAAAGGGTGGAAGATATTTTATAGTTGTATTAGTACTAGATTTTCAAAGTAATGGTATTCGGGAGTCTACGTGGTTTCATGGTCTTGCATGGTTTTTGCTTTTTAAGATGGTTTTCAAAAGAGTTTTATAAGCAAAGCAGTCTTTTATAGAGTCAAAGGTATCAAGGAAAGGGGGAGAATTAACAGAAGTCAATAACACTCACTCTAGGTTGAGAATTTGTTGAAGTAGGGGTAATCGAAGCAGTTAATAGAAGAAACACAAGCGTTCTTGGTTACGGGGGAGGGATGGTGGATTCGTCTTTGGTTTTTGTGTCCAAGTAGCAGTGAAAGCACAATTAGTGCAACACTTCTCTGGCATGAGAATTGTGGGAATCAGATCAAGTGAAGGTCGAGTAACTTGGGAATTTTTTGCTATTGTAATCAATCACACTAGATAGATGCAGAAGGCGTAGCAGAGATGATAACGGCCGTGGGCTGAAGGTTATCATTTGTTCTCTCATTAATATTCATGCATATTCCTTCTGCCGCTCCAGCTTCCACTGTGACCATTCTTAGCTCTTCAAATCTCATGGCGGTAGCTAGCTTGGACAGGTCGTCTACATGTGAATTTTCTTCTCTGGCTATCTATCTCAACTCAACCGTGTCAAACTTTGCCATTCTTCTTTTGCTTCCTTCTGGTAGGGGGTGAGGGAATCCTCCCTCGTATCGTGCATTCCGTTCAGTTGATTTACCACTATCACCAAATCTGAATATTCTTTTATCGTGCAAATGCAAATTTCCTTTGCTAAAAGTAATCTAGCAATGAGTGCTCTATACTCCGCAACGTTGTTTGTGTGTGGGTGAGAGTAGTGCAATGCTATATCGTGGAGTACACCTTGGGGGATTTTGGGGATGATTCCTGCTTCTGCCTCATTTTTTCATGATGATCCGACTGTGTATAGTTCCCCCAACATCTCATTTCCTTCTTTGTTGACTACACATCTTTTGATGATGAAGATAACCAAGACTTGTGCCTTGATGGTTGGTATTTAATGTTATAATCACTCAACTTATCTACCCATTTGGCTAGGCGTCCTGTAATGCTCATTGAGTGTAGTTCTCTCTTGGTTGGCAAGTTGGTGATTACGCAGATGGTGTGTGATTCAAGGTAGGGTCACAGCTTCCTAGCTACTATGACTACAACGTAGGCTAATGCAAAGAAATTATATAACCTTCCCCCCTCACTTATCACTTAATCTAGGAGTTTTGGCACCTTTCTCGTAGAATTCATGACATTTTAGCTTGTTTTGACACTTAGACCATTTGTGGTGACAAGGGACTTTTATAGTCCATTTTCATCTGCTTTCCTATGTTTTTGTTGTCATTTGAAGTTATTCATTGGAGAGTGCTGCAAGAGGTTTCCAACGGTTCAAATGATTCCCAAATCGAAGGTCCGTACTTCTGGTGTCCAAAAGTAGTTTCCAGGGCGCGCTTGGTACCCACCTCGACTGCACTAAAAATTAACGTGTTTGTAGCAAAAGCTTTTGGTGAAAAAATGGGAGTTAGGGCGCGGATCACAGTTGTGTGGATGTCAGATTGATTTCAATCTATTTTACTATCCACTTTCTCATACTCAAAATTTACCATGACTTGTGCAAAGGGTGTTGAATGTGAGATAGGCACTTTGTTTGCTCATGTATGTTGGTGGATTGGGTTCTAATTCGATTAGATGCTTGTTAGGATTTGGGGTTGAGTTGTGTTTGCCTACCTACATGTGCTTAGTGACAGAAGTTACATGTTTTTGGTCCTACTCTAGGTGGTCTTTCACCTAAGCATTTCATCGAACATGTGGCGTGCATAGTGGTCTTCACTAGTTTGGTCGAAAGATCTATTGTCTTGTCATTTGCATAGTAGTAGGACCTCGTTAGAGGCCCTAGGCCATGGCTTGATGAAATGTGTGAGGGTTGTGGATTGATTCTTGCCTTGCATTGTCTCATTTTCCACCCGGTTTCCTAAAAAGTTGACCCTAAGCTCGAAAGTGAACCCCAAACCCTCCCTTCTTATCCTAGAATCTTCCCTTCATTGTCTTGCCTTGATTGTTTGTTCCTTTGCTCGTTCTCACTCATTTCCATCCTCTTTGAGCCCTCATTGACTTTTCCCTTTAAGTTGACTCTTGTTTTATGATTGTTGGATCTTTGCTTGTTGATTGACTTTCGTGGCACCTCAACCACAAAAACCCTTTGTTAGCTCTCTGCCTATATAAAAGCTTCCATCGAGGGACCTTAAAAAATTGACCCTAGCTTGGTAGGTGATGAGCTGCAGAACAGTGGTCAAATACTACCAAGCTAGAAAGCTAAGCAGATCGTATTCCACAGGGTTTCTTCTAATCGACTACTCAAATATGTTGGCAATTTATTCAAGTTTGAACACGTTGTGCGTGGTGTGAGTTCCACGACTTCTAGACTAAGATGCAAGAAAATTAAAATGAAATTGAAAGACAGAATGATTGGATGGTTCAGACAGACGACAGACAAGCTTAGATTTCGAACCCCCCCTTAGATCACCAAGGCAACAGCAATCAACAGATCAGCGGATTTCAATTCTCGTTCAATCAATTTCTATACACCACCATAACTCCTGACCCTTAGGTTTAAGACTAATTAGTCGCCCGGATACGGTCGCCTCTCGCAACGACTTAACTTAACTGGTGCAATTACTAATGATTTATGAGTTACTCTTGAAGCGGATTAACCCTAACTGGTTCCTACGAAAGGCACACTCCAATTATAAGGTTAACTGGTTGAATTGATGTTTTAAAGAGAGGCGAGCGTTTGCTTCTATCCTCAACTTAACAAGAATTTAAACTAGGTGATCATGAAAGACAAGTTTATGCGCCAAAGCAGGGAGATGTCTGGTGACTAACCCTAGCTTGTAAAAACCTAATCTAGGCGATCAACCAGAAAAGAAACACAAGAACAACGAAACTAATCTAGGCGTCAACTAGACAAGAAACGCAGTACAACAATCAAGAACAAAACAACCATGCAAAGAGAAACTGATTGAACTTTGAATCTAATCACCGCCGATCCGTGACCGCTTTAAAGCCCTGGGTCACTTAGGGTTCATCTAATCTAAGCTCTACGAGTTTAGCTACTCATATTAGGAACAAGAGAATCGAAAAAAACAAGGAATACATTTCAGGTAGGAAGAACAAAGAAGAACTGTAAAACCTAATTTGACGAATCCGTGAAGCTTCAATCTCCGGTAATCTTCAATCCAAGCTCCGAGTCTCCGAGGTGAAGGGATGGCGTCACGATCTCTCCACGATTCTTTTAACTCTCTAAACTCTCTCTCGAACTCCTAGGTCTGGAAATTATGATTGATATTATGAGGTATCTCTTTATTTGGGCCGCCGGTTAAGTATTTATACTTAACCCTAATACCGCCGGTTTTTAACTGATATTTTCGCCAAAAATGTGAAGAGATTTTCGGTGAAAATCTCTTTGTAAAATGATTGCAAGCCGGCTGCTTTTCTTCTGTGGTTTTTCGGCGAAAACATAGTGTTTTTGCCGAAAACATCCTTCGGTTGACATCAGTGGATTTGTGCTAGGGTTTTCATCGAAAATACTAAGGGATTTTCGGCGAAAACTTTAGTGTAAACCGGGGCAGGAATTGGTTCGACTTGATTGGCTTCTTGGATCGATTCCGGTGCGATTCCTCGAGGTTCCAATGCCTTAGACACGTCTTTGATTATTTATTTTACGGCAAAAACCTGTGCTAACATAGAAACACTAGAAAACCATCAAATAGACCCGAAACGGGCTAAAGTAACACAAATGGCACGAGATAGGGCAATTGATTGAATATTCGCTATTCTACCTTAAAACCATGTCTTAAGCAAGGAAATGTCGCTTAAATGAGGCTGATAATCACGTCAAATCAAGTGTCATCAAAATACCCCACACTTAAGCTTTTGCTTGTCCTCGAGCAAACTGAATAGAAACGCTCGTGTTCACAAATGATAGGATTAATCAAATTGGAGTTCAATCAACACAATGAATTATTAGACCGATAGTTCCTAGAACAAGAAACCTAACATGCATACTGATCAGCCAAACTACCTGGTCTCACTAATAAACTGCACACGATAAGTAATCGCAACCAATTATGCACGAATTTGACCTGGCCGACCAGACTCCTCACACAGGAAATATTTAGTAAATGGGGGACTCTCACTCTCTGTGTTTAAGGACGTGTTTCTGCTCTCGATCATTTTCTGTTACTGAATTCTGTCATAAGTTTGCAATTCGACCACATCTCCACCACTGTGACAACACGAGTAACTAGTCAAGAAGGACTTCCTTGCTAGGACTGTAACGAATTCTACACTACAAGGGTTTATGATGCGATGGATGACGGGAATGTATGATGATGGCTTTGGTGCGGTGTAGCTTTCGACTAACTTCCCTTGAATCTAGCCTATGGCTCCCTACCATCTAACTAGACACGGGTGGAATAGTGAACGCTCGTCCTATGATAACCTCAAGCAACCTAGCACTTTATTTTCTTTACGCATTTCTTTTCTTTTCTTTTGACTTCGTTTTTCCATATGTAGGGAGAAGAACTTTATTGAACTTGAAACTTTTTGGCTTTTCTGATTTTTCTTCTTTTTCTTACTTTTTTTGAAATTTGCTTCTTTTCTTCTTTATTTTATTTTTTCTTTTGTGCTGATTCTTTCTTTTAGTTGCTAGAGGGATTTACACGTTTGGACATACTAGCTAAGACCACCTGTTTAATAGCTATAGGCAGGTTACCACAAACCGACTTCCGGTAGGTCAATCTATAACTACAACCACAGGGGATCAACGGGGAATGAAAGAATGGGGAATGGCTGTAATGTATATCGAACCGAAAGAACAGGCCAAGCTCAAGGGTTTAAACCTAATGGATTTATCGTTAGGTAGGTTATCTGGCTTAGTAGCTGAATCTAGGTGCCCCTATCATTCTAGAACTCGTGTCATCGTGTGGTCTCGAGTAGGTCTCATGCAAATTCTAACTCATTCAAGCAAACATAAAATCACTCAAAAAGAATTGAAATTGCAAGTTACGTGCAATGGATCAAAAGCTCACAGTTGGTTTGCTAGTCGGATTCGGTCATTTTCATGCAATCAAGGCTACAAACTACAAGTGTGATTTTTAAAAATCTGTTCTGACCAGGCAATTTAGCATCAAAGTATACACGTTGGTTTTCAGGTTCTAGGTTAAGCAGTCTAAGCATCATTATGACAGATTGAACAACAACTTAACATAAAAAATCAAGAATCGAGCAATTCTAATGCTAGAGAAACTGGAAAGGCACCGAGACACACACAACACACAATTAAGGGCAATCAAGTTCATGCAAGGTTCTCTAGCATCCTACCCCACACTTAAATCATTCTGTGTCCTCACAGGACTAAACTAGAGTAGAGAGATACGAAGAACCTGGAATGAGATGGTCGGTGTAGGGGATGAGCACGGATAGCCCGGAGCGGAGCGGAGTAGCTACTCGAGTTCCTACAAAACAAAAACAACAAAAAGATCAAAAGGATACCAGGACAAGTGTCCCGGATCCACATAGAATAAAAGTCGAACAAAGAAGGTTTAGGGGAATTTTGAACATATTTTGACTCTTTTTTTTTTCAAATTCACGGCACCGCATTCCTAGAGAAGTCTAAAATATCTAAGTTCAATCAGATCAGCAAAAATCACACCGAAACAGCAGGCACGCAAAACGAGGTAGACCGGTATTAAACTCGTCGAAATTCAACAATCATCATGTCAAAAGATTCGAAATTGAAAACCCAACAACTAACCTTTAAGACACGACTCAAGAAAATGGACGGAAAGCGACGAAGTTGGCCAAAAATGTGAAAAACTTGTTTCGGGCATAACCGGAGCTACAGAGCTCCGATTTGGACGATCAAGTATGCGTTGGAATCGGACCAAAAAAAGGAAACTGATTTTCAAAACAACACAAGTTTTTGGAAAAAACTGTAGAAGTTTTCGCCGAAAACATCTTCGAAAATTGGCAAAAATAATGGAAAAGCCACTATTTGATTTTTTGCAAAGTGTTTTCGGCGAGTAATTTTAATTCTCGCCGAAAACCCATTTTAAAACACTTCTTTTTGTTTTTTTTTCCAAACCCAACCAAAAACAAATCAAAACGAAAGGAAATTATACTGACACTTTGGCTCCCCCGAACCTGATTCGAACGACGAAAAAGACTGACTCAAAAATTCAAAAACGGACTCCAGCCGTGGGTTGCCTCCTACGAAGCGCTTTTGCTTAACGTCCTTGAGTCGGACGATACCTGGTCGGCGATCAAGAGACATCCCAACTCAGGATTTCTCTTAGGCCCGAGTCGGAGTTCATGAAATATGGCCTTGGGGATCCTCCGGCAAGTGTGAACTTCTTCCCGTGTGCGTGAATTAGCTTGGTTCGTCCATCGGGAAGGTGACCAGAAATTTCGAATGGCCTGACCAGTTCTTTCGAAGAAGTGACCTTCAGAGGATTATTCTTCCCCGGTGGTTCGGTAGACGGGGGCTGAGCGATCGGCTTCCAAACCGCATTCGTCTTCTCTTTATTGTCCTTCTTTATCTCGCCAGGATCTTTAATGTTTGGCGATTCATGAGGGGACGCCGTCGGATCCTCCTTCTTTCTTGGCTTTTGTGCCGGCAGCTCATTCTTCAGATTAGGGACCTTTCCGACACCTGGCAAGCAAATTTCTAAAGAAACTCCAGATTTTTCATTAGAACTAGAGTTGACCGAAGCCAACTCCACAACTTCAACAGATAAACAATGCATCTCTTCTTTGACTGGGACTTGCATACCGTCCTTGAGGCGGAATGTCATGGTGTCCTTGCCGACCCTTAAAGTCAACGAGCCATTCGGGACATTAATGGTAATGCTGGCTGTCGCCATAAACGGTCGGCCTAGGAGAAGAGTGACATCTTCCCCTCGAATATCCATAACAACAAAATCAGCCAAAATAGTAAAAGGACCACAACTGACAGCCACGTTTTCTATTATTCCCCTAGATAGTTTAACAGATCTGTCGACAAACACTAAATGCATGCTAATTGGTTTCAACTCTCCTAGGTTCAATTTCTCAAACAGGCAAGTAGGCATAACATTAATAGAAGCACCTAGATCAATTACACTACGATCAATCTTCACATCATTAATAGTGCAAGGCAAAGTAAAAACACCGGGATCTCGACACTTACCTGGGGGAGGTATGGGTGTCACCTGGCTCTGGATGGCGGAGCATTCTTCCTCGAGGGAGATGGAAGACAACTCTTCCTTCTTCTTGTTCTTCGCAGGTTCCTTTGCGATTTTGTCAGCCTCCGGTATCACCTGGATAGCATCAGTAACTGGTGTCTTGATATCTGTATTCTTCAAGTATCCATACCACTTTCTGTATCGGGTATCATGATCTTTCTCCTTTGATTGTGCGGCCTTAGGAAACGGAATCCGAGGTTGATATGGAGGGAGAAGTGGCGCAGGTGCTGTCTTTGTCAAGGAAGGCGGGGTAGTCACCTCCTTTTCTTTTTCTCTATCCTCCTCCTCGATCTCTGGCTTGTCAATGGCTATAGCTTCAGGAATTATGGCTGGTTCAGGAGCTGCAAGATCGGCTAATTGCTTGCCACTTCTTATGGAGATGGCCTTGACGTGCTCCTTGCTAATGGTAGAGTCAACTTGAACCGATGATTGATTAAGGAGGGGGCTACTAGTTAGCAAGCTAAACATGTTATTCACCATGCTCTCCATTCGTTGACCTCGAGCTTCATGTTCTTGATTTATGTCGGCTTGAAGCTTGAATTTCTCCTCATAGTTATCGAGCCTTGCCATGATCAGGTTGAGCTTCTTGTCTACCTCGATATCCCTTGTGTTCCCTGATGTAGATCTCTGAGGTTGATCTTGATAACTATTGCTCAAGTACTGATTTTGACTCTGGTTGAATTCGAAGTTGTAAGGAGGATGCTCTTGGAAGCTTCCTTGTTGTTGAGGAGGTTGTCTGAACTGACGATAGTCGGGGTAGCCTCTTTGATTGTTGGTGAAGCCTTGATTAATAAAGTTCACTTCCTCTGAAGACCAGTTACCAAAAATCTTCTTCATTTCTTTATGTACTTCAACCTTGATCTGATCTTCACGGCTTGGTCCGCTCTTAGATGCTCCAAACTGTGTCTCCCAATTCCTGGATTTAGATGCGCAGTTTGCAAAGTGAAGGAGAGCAGCTTCTGGTGCGAGTGCGGTGTAGTCGCCATCAGCTAAGAAGTTAACCCATTCAGCTGATTCTTCGTTCATCCCTCGGGCAAAGATCTCAGCTAGCTGTCTCTGCTCGAATCCTTGATGACGGCAATCGTAGAGGAGTTCTTGGAATTCGTTCCAAGCATCATATAGGCTTACTCCTCTCTTCTGAACAAATCTGGCAATGTTGTCCTTATAAAATGTAGTTCTTGAAGGAGGAAAGTATTCCTCTATGAAGTCTTGAGCTAGACTATCCCAATCGGTGTAGTGGCCAGGTGGCTTGTAACTGAGCCATCTCTTGGCGGCGCCTCTAAGGGAGAATGGGAAGACTCGTAAGCATAATGTGTTCTTACCGAGATTCCCACTCTTGAACGTCTCGCACATGGCTAGGAAGTTCGCCAAATGTGTACATGGGTTATCTTGTGGCTTCCCTTCGAACTGAACGTCACTAGAGATCATTTCCAGGAAGGGGATCGTTATCTCATAGTCAGGATCGTCATCGTTGTGCGGCATAGCGATGCTAGACCAAAAATTAGCCGCACTCGGTTTATAGTAATCCGCAAGACTCTTTTGAGCAGCCATTGCGGTAGTGGAAGGTGGATCGGAAGTGATTTGCTTCTGAATTTTCTTAACCTGCAAAAGACAAAAACAAGCACAACTGGTGTAAAATCGAAGTGTGATGGAATATGAAAGATGGAAAGTAGAAGAATAAAATGCCAACTCTTCTTTCAAACAATATAGAAGAGTCCTCGGCAACGGCGCCAATTTGATGAGTTGCAGAACAGTGATCAAATACTACCAAGCTAAAGCTAAGTAGATCGTATTCCACAGGGTTTCTTCTAATCGACTACTCAAATATGTTGGCAATTTATTCAAGTTTGAACATGTTGTGCGTGGTGTGAGTTCCACGACTTCTAGACTAAGATGCAAGAAAATTAAAATGAAATTGAAAGACAGAATGATTGGATGGTTCAGACAGACGACAGACAAGCTTAGATTTCGAATCCCCCTTAGATCACCAAGGCAACAGCAATCAACAGATCAGCGGATTTCAATTCTCGTTCAATCAATTTCTATACACCACCATAACTCCTGACCCTTAGGTTTAAGACCGGCGAACGTTCGCTCTATCCGTTCTAACTACCAAGATTAATTAGTCGTCCGGGTACGATCGCCTCTCGCAACGACTTAACTTAACTGGTGCAATTACTAATGATTTATGAGTTACTCTTGAAGCGGATTAACCCTAACTGGTTCCTACGAAAGGCACACTCCAATTATAAGGTTAACTGGTTGAATTGATGTTTTAAAGAGAGGCGAGCGTTCGCTTCTATCCTCGACTTAACAAGAATTTAAACTAGGTGATCATGAAAGACAAGTTTATGCGCCAAAGTAGGGAGATGTCTGGTGACTAACCCCAGCTTGCAAAAACCTAATCTAGTCGATCAACCAGAAAAGAAACACAAGAACAACGAAACTAATCTAGGCGTCAACTAGACAAGAAACGCAGTACAACAATCAAGAACAAAACAACCATGCAAAGAGAAACTGATTGAACTTTGAATCTAATCACCGCCGATCCGTGACCGCTTTAAAGCCCTGGGTCACTTAGGGTTCATCTAATCTAAGCTCTACGAGTTTAGCTACTCATATTAGGAACAAGAGAATCGAAAACAAACAAGGAATACATCTCAGGTAGGAAGAACAGAGAAGAACTGTAAAACCTAATTTGACGAATCCGTGAAGCTTCAATCTCCGGTAATCTTCAATCCAAGCTCCGAGTCTCCAAGGTGAAGGGATGGCGTCACGATCTCTCCACGATTCTTTTAACTCTCAAAATTCTCTATCGAACTCCTAGGTCTGGAAATTATGATTGATATTATGAGGTATCTCTTTATTTGGGCCGCCGGTTAAGTATTTATACTTAACCCTAATACCGCCGGTTTTTAACTGATATTTTCGCCGAGAATGTAAAGTGACCCGGCGGCCCAAAAACAGATACCTGATAACATATCAATCATAATTACGTTTTCCAAGGATTCTCTGGAGTTCTGGAGCGAAGAGTCAGAGTTCGAAGAGCCGGAAAGAGATCGTGACGCCATCCCTTTCATCTCGGAGAACCGGAGCTAGGAGTGTAGTTTACCAAAGATCGAAGTCTGTCAGAGTCGTCTAAATTAGGTTTTTCAGATTCTTTTCTGTTCTTCCTCTGGATGACGAACTCTTTCTTTGTCTTTGTTTCTTTTGTGATAAACATGAGTAGCTAAACTCGTTAGAGCTTAGACTAGATGAACCCTAAGTGACCCAGGGCTTTAAAGCGGTCACGGATCGGCGGTGATTAGATTCGAAATTCAATCAGTTTCTCATTCATGTTTGATTTGTTCTTCTTTGTTCATGTTTCTTGTCTGGATTGATCACCTAGATTAGATTCTGGTTAAGTTAAGGATAGAAGCGAACGCTCGCCTTACTTTAGAACATCAAATTGAACAATTAACCTTATAATTGGAGCGTGCCTTTCGTAGGAACCGGTTAGGGTTAATCCACTGCAAGAGTAACTCATTAATCATTAGTAATTGCACCAGTTAATTAAGTCGTTGCGAGAGGCGACCGTACCCGGGCGGCTAGTTAATCTTGGTAGTTAGATCGGATAGAGCGAACGTTCGCTAGTCTTAAACCTAAGGGTAAGGAGTTATGGTGGTGTCTTAGTAATTGATTGAATGAGAATCGAAATCCGCTGATCTGTTGATTGCCAATGCTCTGGGGAACGAAGGGAGATTCAAAGTCTAAGTTCGTTTGTCATCTCTGTTTTCAAACCCTAATTTCCAATCTGCTTTAGTTTAATTTGTTTTAATTTCTCTGCATTTCTTAGAATTAGAAGTCGTGGAGCTCACTCCACGCACAACTTGTGTTTGCATTCGAGTATTTTGCCAGTTCTGAAGTAGTCAATCTTAGAAGACCCCTGGAATATGATCTACCCTAGCTTTTGTGAGCTTTGTTAGTTATTTGGTTGAACGTCTGCATAACAATGACCGGGCATGTTCACCAAATTGGCGCCGTTGTCGGGGACCTTCTTTTGATTGTTCGAAAGAAGAACTGGCAATATATTCTTCTACTTTCCATCTTTCACCTTACCATCCACTTCGATTTTACACTGGTTTTGTTTGTCTTTGTTATCTGTAGGTTTACAGGTGTATGCCTCACCGTCCTTGGACTCGCTCTCAAACCGAACAGGCTAAAAGTGCAGAGAGACTAAGCAGTTCTGCCCCACCTCTACGATCACAGATTCTGAAGAAAGGCAGATCCAATCCATTCATCACTCCGATCGAGATCGAGGAGCTGAAGGAGAGTTCCTCATCTCCATCTTCATCCGCTTCATACACCGAGTCAGTCTCACCTCCTCCATCTCCCGCCATGGACGATAGATTACCACCACCACCACCGAATGGTGATCAACCGCCGCCGCCACCACCTGCACAGAAGAGTCTAGCAGACTATAACAAGCCGAGCGCGACTAGCGTTCGATCTGCCATTGCCGTTCCACGAATTGAAGGAGATCCTGACTATGAGATCAAGATTCCATTCTTGACTATGATCTCTAGGGATTTACAGTTTGAAGGCAGGCCCCTAGACAATCCGTGCACTCATCTTGCAGACTTTCTTGATCTCTGCAGCACTTTCAAGAGCGGAAACCTCGACAAAAACACTCTTTGTCTGAGAGCTTTCCTGTTCTCTCTGAAAGGCCCTGCTAAGAGGTGGCTTACTGGCAAACCACCTGGCTATTACACTGATTGGGATACTCTGGCTCAAGACTTCGTTGAAGAATACTTCCCTCCGGCCAGAACAACTGCCATCAAGGACAGCATGGCCAGATTCTCCCAGAAAGAAGGAGAAAGCTTGTATGATACTTGGAATCGATTCCAAGAACTTCTCTACACCTGCCCTCATCATGGATTCGAGCAGAGGCAGTTAGCTGAGATCTTTGCTCGAGGACTTCGAGAAGAATCTGCCAAGTGGGTCAATTCTCTAGCTGAAAGGGGATTGCACTACACTCACACCTGAAGCTACTCTTCTTCACTTCGCAAACTGTGCTTCTAAGTCAAGGAACTGGGAACGACAATCTGAAGGATCAATGAGCAAGCTAGATCTCGAAGCTACAATCAAAGCAGAGGTAGAGAAGCATTTGAAGAAGTCTACCACACCGATCAAGCCGCCGGCAGCCTCTGTCTACGTTTCCGATTGCGAGTGGTGTGGAGCTTGCGCACATAACGGAGGTCGTTCTCAGAATTTTGGTAAGGCAGAAGTCTGGTCTGCCGAAGAGGTAAATTTCATTCAACAAGGCTTCGTCAATAATTAGAATGGTTATGCTAGCTACCGTAACTTCAGACAGCAAGGGAACTATCAAGACAGACCTCCCTACAATGCTGGCGCCAATCATAACCAGAACCAGAATAATCGCCCGGCTGGTCCAGCTCAGGATCAGAAGCCTAACCATCCGCCGGCAGGTGTCTACCAGCCGCCGCATCACAATCCGGGTAATTATGGAACTGCTCCTGGCAATCGCCAGAATCAATATCTTAATAATACCTATCCAGGGCAGCAACATCAAAGGGAGAACAATGTCAGTGACCTGGATAAGAAGCTTAGCCAGATCATCACCAGACTCGATGATCATGACAGTCAGTTCAAGGCTCAAGCTCTTCTCAATCAAGAACAGATAGCATCTGGACAAAGAATTGAGCAAGCCGTGAACAACATCTTGAGCATGCTAGCATCTGGTCGACCATTTGGCCAACTTCCAAGCCAGACAGAGCCGAATCCGAGAAAGGAGCAAGCCAAGATGGTAACCGCTCGAAAACTCCCAAACTTAATTGCTGATGCTAGTTCTGTCTTACGCAGGATCACTGAAACTCCAGAGGAAGAAGAAGAACAGGAACCGTCGCCTAAGGAGGATGATCCTCCTCTTGCACCGTACGTCGTGAAGCCTCCTTTTCCAAGAGCATTGCTGCCAAATGCAAGGATCGAGACTGGCATGAAGGGGAACAAGGAAGGATATCCTGACATTCGTATTAAGAAACCTGCCTCTCCATATCCAGCTAAGTTATCTGATCTTGGTTCTTTTACTTTACCTTTGCTCATTAATGATGTTGAGATTGAACGTTGTTTAGTTGATCTAGGAGCGTCTGTTAATGTCATGCCTATGAGCTGTTTGAAAAATTGAACCTAGGAGAACTTGAACCGCCTAGTATGCAACTTGTCTTTGCTGATAGATCACTTAAAACCCCTAAGGGAGAGATTAAAGACGTTGTTACTAAATGTGGTCCGTTCACGTTCTTAGCTGACTATGTGATTATGGATACTAGTACAGATGATTCTACCATTCTCATAGGTCGACCTTTCATGGCTACTACTGGAATGAATATTAATGTTCCAAATGGTTCTTTAACTCTAAGGGTCGGTAAAGAAACGAAAACGTTCCGTCTTAAAGATGGCATGAAATATGACTCTAAGAATGAAGAATCTCACTGCCTAGCTGTTGAAACTGTGGTGTTGACTCCGGTCAACTCCGTTACTAATGCTTCTACCAGTGTCTCTAGATCAGTTGTTGCTGCAGGTATTGAACAGGTTATTAAGAAGAAGCCAGAATCTTCGGTTCAGAAGCCACCCAAGAAGAAGAAGGAACTGCAAGCCTCTTCTAAGCCACCGAGCACTAAACCTAACAGACTGGTGGACCGCCCGGTCGTTGTTCAGACGGGTTCAACCAAATAAAAACTACTAATGCTAAAAAGCGTATAGCAGATCGTATTCCGAGGGCTTTCTAAGATTGGTTACTTCAGAACTAGCAAAATACTCAAAGGTAAACACGTTGTGCGTGGTGTGAGTTCCACGACTTCTACTTCTAAGAAATGCAGAAAAATTAAAAAGATTAAACTAAAGCAGATTGGGAATTAGGGTTTGAAAACAAGAATGACAGACGAACTTAGACTTTGAGTCCCCCTTCGTTCCCCAGAGCATTGGCAATCAACAGATCAGCGGATTTCGATTCTCATTCAATCAATTACTAAGACACCACCATAACTCCTTACCCTTAGGTTTAAGACCGGCGAACGTTCGCTCTATCCGTTCTAACTACCAAGATTAACTAGCCGCCCGGGTACGGTCGCCTCTCGCAACGACTTAATTAATTGGTGTGATTACTAGTGATTAATGAGTTACTCTTGCAGTGAATTAACCCTAACCAGTTCCTACGAAAGGCACACTCCAATTATAAGGTTAATTGTTCAATTCGATGTTCTAAAGTAAGGCGAGCGTTCGCTTCTATCCTTAGCTTAACCAGAATCTAATCTAGGTGATCAATCCAGACAAGAAACATGAACAATGAAGAACGAATCAAACATGAAAAAGAACTGATTGAATTTCGAATCTAATCACTGCCGATCCGTAACCGCTTTAAAGCCCTGGGTCACTTAGGGTTCATCTAGTCTAAGCTCTAAAGGGTTTAGCTACTCATGATTATTACAAAAGAAACAAAGACAAGGAAAGAGTTCATCATTCAGAGGAAGAACAGAAAAGAATCTGAAAAACCTAATTCAGACGACTCTGACAGACTCCGATCTTCGGTAATCTACACTCCTAGCTCCGGTTCGTCGAGGTGGAAGGGATGGCGTCACGATCTCTATCCGGCTCTTCGAACTCCAACTCTTTGCTCCAGAACTTGAGAGGATTCTGATTCAAAAAGTTGTGTTTTGCGAATTATGATTGTATATCCCGTTTTGGGCCGCCGGGTTAAGTATTTATACTTAACCCTAACTGATCCGGAATAGTGTATTATTTTCGTCGAAAATTCCTTAAGAATTTTGGCGAAAATTCCTTTGTGTTCGGGAGTGCTTTCTCTGCCTTGTATTTTCGGTCCGAAGAGTACAATGTTTTCGCCGAAGATGTCCTTTGACTCGGCACCAGTGGAATGCACTAATATTTTCGCCGAATATGCAAGCTCAATTTCGGCAAAAATCTCTTTGTACTCGGGCAGGATTTTGTTTGACTTTGACTGGCTCCTTGGGTCGATTCCGGTTTGATTCCTCGAGGTTCCTACGCCTTAGACACTTCCATGGCTACTCTATTTGACGGCAAAAAAAACCTGTGCTAACATAAAAAACTAGAAAACCATCAAATAGACCCGAAACGGGCCAAGGTAACATAAATGGCACGAGATAGGGCAATCGATTGAATATTCGTTATTCTACCCTAAAAACCATGTCTTAAGCAAAGAAATGTCGCTTAAATGAGGCTGATAATCACGTCAAATCGAGTGTCATCAAATACCCCACACTTAAGCTTTTGCTTGTCCTCAAGCAAACTGAATAGAAATGCTCATGTTCATAAATGATAAGATCGATTAAATTGGAGCTCAATCAAACACAATGAATTATTAGACAGATCGATCCTATAACAAGAAACCTAACATGCATACAGATCAGCCAAACTACATGGTCTCACTAATAAACTGCACACGACAAGTAATTAGCAACCAATTATGCACGAATTTGACCTGACCGACCAGACTCCTCACACATGATGTATATAGTACAATGGGAACTCTCACTCTCTATGTTTAGGGACGTGTTTCTGCTCTCGATCATTTTCTGTTACCGAAGTCTGTCATAGGTTTGCATTTCGACCACATCTCCACCACTGTGACAACACGAGTATCTAGTAAAGAAGGACCTCACTGCTAGGACCGTAATGAAATCTACACTGCTCGGGTTTATAATGAGATGGATGATGGGGATGAATGATGATGGCTTTGGTGCGGTGTAGCTTTCGACTAACTTCCCTCGAATCTAGCCTATGTCTTCCTACCGTCTAACCAAACACGGGTGGAATGATGAACGCTCGTCCTAAGATACCCTCAAGCAACCTAGCACTTATTCTTTTTCTTTACACGATTTTTTCTTTTCTTTTGAACTTTTTCTTTTGACTTCGTTCTTCCATTTGTAGGGAGAAGAACGTTTTATTGAACAACACTTAGAAACTTTTCTTACTATTATTATTTTTTTTCTGAATTTTCTGCTTCTCTTTTTTTTCTTTTGTGCCGATTTTCTTTTAGTTGCTAGAGGGGTTTACACGTCTGGACATATTAGCTAAGACCACCTGTTTAATGGCTATAGGCAGGTTACCACAAACCGACTTCCGGTAGGTCAATCTAGAACTACAACTACAGGGGATGAATGGGGAATGAAAGAAATGGGAAATGGCTGTAATGTATTATCGAACCGAAAGAACAGGCCAAGCTCAAGGGTCTAAACCTAGTGGATTTATCGTTTGGTAGGCTATCTGGCTTAGTAGCTGAATCTAGGTGCCCCTATCCTTCTAGAACTCATGTCATCGTGTGGTCTCAAGTAGGTCTCATGCAAATTCTAACTCATTCAAGTAAACAGAAAACCACTCAGAAAGAATTAAAATTGCAAGTTACGTGCAATGGATCAAAAGCTCACAGTTGGTTTGCTAGTCGGATTCGGTCATTTTCATGCAATCAAGGCTACAAACTACAAGTGTGATTTTAAAATTCTGTTCTGACCAGGCAATTTAGCATCAAAGCATACAAGTTGGTTCTCAAGTTCTAGGTTAAGCAGTCTAAGCATCATAATGAAAGTTTGAACAACAACTTAACATAAAAAATCAAGAACTGAGCCATTCTAATGCTAGAGAGACTGGAATGGAATCACGGGGCACACATAAAACACAATCAAGGGCAATCAAGTTCATGCAAAGTTCTCTAGCATCCTACCCCACACTTAAATCGGACTGTGTCCTCACATGACTAATTTAGAGTTTAGAGTGGAATGTAAGAACCTGGATGAGGACGGTTGATCTCAGAGGGTGAGCGCGGATCCTGAGAGCGGAGGGAAGTGTAACAGAACCTGAAGCAAAGGGAGTCTACCGATTGCCTACAAGACAAAAACAAATGAAACATAAAAAGGAAACCGGGACAAGTGTCCCGGATCCACACAGAAAAAAGTTGGACCAAAATCCGAAAATAATAAATAAAAAGAAGACACCAGAAAATGAATACAACCCGATCACTGTTGGTCCGGTGAGCCGGGAGGTGGAAAGTGGAGAAATTCGCCGAGCTGGCGTTGCCACGCCATTTGTGCCTCATATCGCCGGTCGGCGCGGCGCATATGTTGCTGCATAATAGTCCATTACGCCTCTTGAGTGGCGTTGTCGGTGATTCGCCACTTCTGCAGTCGCTCGTATAACTCTCCAACATCCGCGGGGTGGTGTTGCGGCTGTTGAGTATGCTCCGGATATGGCTTGGGGATGTGCGGCGGCGACTGGTGGATGTACCCTGCCTGATGGTGTGGCGAGGTTATATAATCATGAAACTCAGGCGGCGGCTGCGGCTGCTGCTCCTCAGCATCATCTTCTTCCTCTGACTCGACCACAGGCTGGAGTGGAGGATCAGCTGCTACATGGGGACTGAGGTCGAGTTCTAAGTCATACTCAACCGCCAAGTCTCCTCCAACGGTCCGAACTGGATGTCGTGGAATGTGCGGGCCATACTCCTGGCCGATGCCGAAGGAGAGGATGAGCTGTCCTATGAAGTTGCCTCCCAAGAGTTTGCGGGGTGGCGTCTTCCTCCTGGTCTTCTGGCGGAAGATGCGAGCCAGTACCCAACCGGGGTGGAGAGGGTAGCTCTCTCGGATGGCTCGGAGAAGCATGAGCTCCTCCTTGAGGATATGGTGGCGATCCTTGTCTCGAACATATAAAAGTGACCTCCGCCAAACCATATGAATAAATTTATAGAACGGGTGAGAGAGAGACTTAACTGAGTTGCTCTCCCCGAGGCGATCGCCAGGTACGCCTGTCATGTGGCTCCAAAGCGCGTTGTACTCCTCGCCGTCATCATCTTCTCCCCAACCGAGGTGATGATCGTGATAGTGCTCATAGGGGATGCCGAGATGAGCGGCAAACTCATCGTATGTGAGCTGCCTGTACACCCCACCAAGATAGAAGGTGATCACCTTCTGGCGTTGCTTCCTCTTGTGCTCATCCAGATCAAAGGTTGCCCAGAACTCCTGGAGGGCAATGTCTGGGAACTCGGCGGCGATGGTGGTCAACTCGAGGAGACCAGCCGGTGCTAAGGCGTCATGCACGTTCCGGTGGTAGTCCTCATCATGATCGTGCAGGGACTCCATGGAGAGAGGGCGTACGTCAGCTCCCCGAACGTGCTGAATCTTCTAGAAGCACTCAAAATAGAAATCCGGTAGACGGGCGATGATGGGATGATATCCAGCATGGCAGGGTAGAGCGGGTGGTGGACCCAGAACAGCAGGTGTGACGGGAGCGGCAGCTCCTGAGCTCGAGGCGCCATCAAGTCACGCCTTAGTCCTGCGCTCATAAGTGGTGTTCCTAGAACCAGAATGAAACCAGATTAGTCAACCAAAACCTTACCCCACACTTAGTAGAAAAACTCAATTTCACAAAGAAATGAGGGAAAACTAAGTGGGGTAAGTAAAGCGGAGTAACCGGTAATCATGGACATGAAAATACATACTGCGGAACAACCAGAATCGGATAAGCACAATCAGAGTTCAAAGAAGTCAAACCGACATTCAGAAAGACAACATTATAGCATATTGAACCCTAATCATGGCAAGACTATCATAACTTGGAGAATGATGGTAAAATATGATTTCAAATGGCAGCTCGATAATATGAACGAGAATGAACACATCAGACAGCCAAATGATCACAGCAGTTCAAAGTCAAACCGACATTTCTCACAAAAGTCAACTTAACAAGGAATTAATCGTATGCATAGCAACATAAGCTCAAATGATATGAAAATTAAGCACGGAACTCCCTAAGCATGCTAGAACAGTTCTATAAGTTCTGCTAATCCTAGTTCACACGAAACAGTCGGCACGCAAAACGAGGCAAACCGGAAAGTCAACCGAAAATCAACCCCGACGAAATTCAGCAATCTATATGTCAAAAGATTCGTATCAAAAAGTTATACAACTTACCTTGAAGTCATGATTGCTAAAAATGAACGAGTTGAGAAGAATCGGTGAAAAACTTGAAAACTAGGTTTTCGGTGAAATGGAGCTGCAAAGCTCCGATTTGGACGTTCTAGGGCGCGTTGAGATCGGAAAAGGGAAAGGAAGGGAGTGGCGGCGGATTGAAATGGGGAAAGGCGGTCGGCGATTTTAAAGAGATAAGGGGGGTTTCAGTGAGTTGAACGAAAATGGGTGAAGGATGAGAGAGGGGGTGGACCGGATTTTTTAAAGGAATTTTTTGGGTGATTTTCAAAATTATTTTCGGCGAAAATAGGAGGGTGGTTTCGCCGAAAATATCAGTTAAAATAGACTGCCGGATTTGTGAAGGCGGTTTCGCCGAAAACAATAGCACGGTTTCACCGAAAATATCAGTTCAAATGGCTTCGCCGAAAACAAAAACTTTTCGAACCGAAAACAATGAACAGGGAGATTGAGTTCAAAAATTGAAAATCGATTTCACCGAAAATAGGGGTGGTTTCGCCGAAAATTTTGAACTGTTCGGATTTTAAATATTTTCGCAAATTCGGCCAACTTCAGAAAATCACAGTTAAATCCAGAAAAATCGGAATGACCTCCATCAAATTGCAACTGACTCTATGACATGCAGACTCTACACGAAAAATAATAAATCAAACAAACTGACACTTTTGGCTCTCCCGAACCGACTCTAAAATACCAAGTTCAACAAAAATTAAAACAAACTCCAGCCGTGGGTTGCCTCCCACGAAGCGCTCTTTTATTAACGTCCTTGAGCTGGACGATACCTGGAAGGTATTAGGAGACATCCCAACTCAGATTCTCCTTCACGCTCGCGTCGGAGTTCATGAAGTACAGCTTCGGGACTTCTCCGGTAAACGTGAATTTCTTCCCGTTCGCATGTAAAAGCTTGGTACGTCCGTCGGGAAGATGATCAACGAACTTGAATGGTTTGAACAGCTCTCCAGAGAGATCATCCTTCTTGAGTGTGATGATGGAAGGAATGAGGACTGTCGGTTTCTCTTTTTCTTTCTTATTCGGCTTGTTATCACCAGGATCGGTGATTGTTAGTACTTCCTTAGGAGGCGCTTTTGGCTTCTCCTTCCATACTTGTTCCGGCGCCGGTTTCTCGGAACGAAATGGTGGTGCAGTTGGCTCGATGGAAGACGGTGGAATTTTTCGTCTCCAGACCATTTGGGTCTTCATCTTCTTGTTCTTTCCTCGAGGTCTGCTCGGTGGTTTAGAAGAGGTTTGCAGTTCCTTCTTCTTCTTCTTAAGCGGCTTCTGAACCAAAATTTCTGGCTTCTTCGTAATGACCTGTTTAATATCTGCAGCAATAGCTGATCTAGAGACACTGGGAGAAGCATTAGTAACGGAGTTGACCAGAGTCAACCCCACCGTTTCAACAGCTAGGCAGTGAGATTCTTCATTCCTAGAGTCATATTTCATGCCATCTTTAAGACGGAACGTTTTCATTTCTTTACTGACTCTTAGAGTTAATGATCCATTTGGAACGTTAATATTCATTCCAGTAGTAGCCATGAAAGGTCGACCTATGAGAATGGTAGCATCATCTGTACTAGTATCCATAATCACATAATCAGCTAAGAACGTGAACGGACCACATTTAGTGACAACATCTTTAATCTCTCCCTTAGGGTTTAAGCGATCTATCAGCAAAGATGAGTTGCATATTAGGCGGTTCAAGTTCTCCTAGGTTTAACTTTTCATATAGACTCACAGGCATAACATTAACAGATGCTCCTAGATCAACTAAGCAACGTTCAATCTCAACATCATTAATGACCAAAGACAAAGTAAATGAACCAGGATCAGATAACTTAGCTGGATATGGAGAAATAGGTTTCTTAGCACGAATGTCAGGATATCCTTCCTTGTTCCCCTTCATGCCAGTCTCGATCCTTGGGTTTGGCAGCAATGCTCTAGGAAAAGGAGGCTTTACGACGTATGGTGCAAGAGGAGGATCCTCCTTAGGCGCCGGTTTCTGTTCCTCTTCTTCCTCTTCTTCCGGAGTTTCAGCGATCCTGCGTAAAACAGAATAAGCATCAGTAATTAAGTTCGGGAGTTTTCGAGCAGTTACCATTTTAGCCTGTTCTTTTCTCGGGTTTGGCTCTGTCTGGCTTGGAAGCTGGCCAAATGGTCGACCAGATGCTAGCATGCTCGAGATGTTGTTCACGACTTGCTCAATTCTTTGTCCAGATGCTATCTGTTCTTGATTGAGAAGAGCTTGAGCCTTGAACTGACTGTCATGATCATCGAGTCTTGTGATGATCTGGCTGAGCTTCTTATCCAGGTCACTGACATTATTATCTCTTTGATGCTGCTGACCTGGATAGGTATTGTTAAGATATTGATTCTGGCGATTGCCAGGAGCAGTTCCATAATTACCCGGATTGCGATGCGGCGGCTGGTAGACACCTGCCGGCGGATGGTTAGGCTTCTGATCCTGAGCTGGACCAGCCGGGCGGTTATTCTGGTTCTGGTTATGATTGGCGCCAGCATTGTAGGGGGGTCTGTCTTGATAGTTCCCTTGCTGTCTGAAGTTACGGTAACCAGCATAACCATTCTGATTATTGACGAAGCCTTGTTGTATGAAATTTACCTCTTCAGCAGACCAGACTTCTGCCTTACCAAAATTCTGACAACGGCCTCCATTATGTGAGCAAGCTCCACACCACACGCAATCAGCAACATAGACAGAAGATGCCGGTGGCTTGATCGGTGTGGTAGACTTCTTCAAATGCTTCTCTACCTCTGCTTTGATAGTAGCTTCGAGATCTAGCTTGCTCCTTGATCCTTCAGATTGTCGCTCCCAGTTCCTTGACTTGGAGGCACAGTTTGCAAAGTGAAGAAGAGCAGCTTCAGGAGTGAGTGTAGTGCAATCCCCTTCAGCTAGAGAATTGACCCACTTGGCAGATTCTTCTCGAAGTCAACGAGAGAAGATTTCAGCTAACTGCCTCTGCTCGAATCCATGATGAGGGCAGGTGTAGAGAAGTTCTTGGAAATGATTCCAAGTATCATACTCCTTCTTTCTGGGAGAATCTGGCGATGATGTCCTTGATGGCGGTTGTTCTGGCTGGAGGGAAGTATTCTTCAACAAAGTCCTGAGCCAGAGTATCCCAGTTAGTGTAGTAGCCAGGTGGTTTGCCAGTAAGCCACCTCTTAGCAGTGCCTTTTAGAGAGAACGGGAAAGTTCTCAGACAAAGGGTGTTTTTGTCGAGGTTTCCGCTCTTAAAAGTATTGCAGAGATCAAGGAAGTCTGCAAGATGAGTGCACGGATTGTCTAGGGGTCTGCCTTCAAACTGTAAATCCCTAGAGATCATCGTCAAGAATGGGATCTTGATCTCATAGTCAGGATCTCCTTCAATGCGCGGAACGGCAATGGCAGATCGAACGCTAGTCGCGCTCGGCTTGTTATAGTCTGCTGGACTCTTCTGTGCATGTGGTGGTGGCGGCGGTTGATCGCCATTTGGTGGTGGTAATCTATCGTCCATGGTGGGAGATGGAGGTGGTGAAAGTGACTCGGTGTATGAAGCGGATGAAGATGACGGTATAGGTGAAAATGGAGATGAGGAACTCTCCTTCGGTTCCTCGATCTTGATCGGAGTGATGAATGGATTGGATATGCCTTCCTTCAGAATCTGTGATCGTAGAGGTGTAGCAGAACTGCCTGGGTTCCCTGCAATCTTAGCCTGTTCGGTTTGAGAGCGAGTCCAAGGACGGTGAGGCATACACCTGTAAACCTACAGATAACAAAGATAAACAAAACCAGTGTAAAATCAAAGTGGGTGGAAAAATGAAAGATGGAAAATAGAAGAATAAATTGCCAGTTCTTCTTTCGAACAATCAAAAGAAGTCACCGGCAACGGCGCCAATTTGGTGGACCGCCCGGTCGTTGTTCGGACGGGTTCAACCAAATAAAAACTACTAATGCTAAAAAGCGTATAGCAGATCGTATTCCGAGGGCTTTCTAAGATTGGTTACTTCAGAACTAGCAAAATACTCAAAGGTAAACACGTTGTGCGTGGTGTGAGTTCCACGACTTCTACTTCTAAGAAATGCAGAAAAATTAAAAAGATTAAACTAAAGCAGATTGGGAATTAGGGTTTGAAAACAAGAATGACAGACGAACTTAGACTTTGAGTCCCCCTTCGTTCCCCAGAGCATTGGCAATCAACAGATCAGCGGATTTCGATTCTCATTCAATCAATTACTAAGACACCACCATAACTCCTTACCCTTAGGTTTAAGACCGGCGAACGTTCGCTCTATCCGTTCTAAATACCAAGATTAACTAGCCGCCCGGGTACGGTCGCCTCTCGCAACGACTTAATTAATTGGTGTGATTACTAGTGATTAATGAGTTACTCTTGCAGTGAATTAACCCTAACCAGTTCCTACGAAAGGCACACTCCAATTATAAGGTTAATTGTTCAATTCGATGTTCTAAAGTAAGGCGAGCGTTCGCTTCTATCCTTAGCTTAACCAGAATCTAATCTAGGTGATCAATCCAGACAAGAAACATGAACAATGAAGAATGAATCAAACATGAAAAAGAACTGATTGAATTTCGAATCTAATCACCGCCGATCCGTAACCGCTTTAAAGCCCTGGGTCACTTAGGGTTCATCTAGTCTAAGCTCTAAAGGGTTTAGCTACTCATGATTATTACAAAAGAAACAAAGACAAGGAAAGAGTTCATCATTCAGAGGAAGAACAGAAAAGAATCTGAAAAACCTAATTCAGACGACTCTGACAGACTCCGATCTTCGGTAATCTACACTCCTAGCTCTGGTTCGTCAAGGTGGAAGGGATGGCGTCACGATCTCTATCCGGCTCTTCGAACTCCAACTCTTCGCTCCAGAACTTGAGAGGAATCTGATTCGAAAAGTTGTGTTTTGCGAATTATGATTGTATATTCCTTTTTGGGCCGCCGGGTTAAGTATTTATACTTAACCCTAACTGATCCGGAATAGTGTATTATTTTCGCCGAAAATTCCTTAAGAATTTCGGCGAAAATTCCTTTGTGTTCGGGAGTGCTTTCTCTGCCTTGTATTTTCGGTCCGAAGAGTACAATGTTTTCGCCGAAGATGTCCTTTGACTCGGCACCAGTTGAATGCACTAATATTTTCGCCGAATATGCAAGCTCAATTTCGGCGAAAATCTCTTTGTACTCGGGCAGGATTTTGTTTGACTTTGACTGGCTCCTTGGGTCGATTCCGGTTTGATTCCTCGAGGTTCCTACGCCTTAGACACTTCCATGGCTACTCTATTTGATGGCAAAAAAAACCTGTGCTAACATAAAAACACTAGAAAACCATCAAATAGACCCGAAACGGGCCAAGGTAACATAAATGGCACGAGATAGGGAAATCGATTGAATATTCGTTATTCTACCCTAAAAACCATGTCTTAAGCAAAGAAATGTCGCTTAAATGAGGCTGATAATCACGTCAAATCGAGTGTCATCACAGACCTCGGGGAAAGAATAAGAAGACGAAGACCCAAATGGTCTGGAGGCCAAAAATTCCACCATCTTCCATCGAGCCAGCTGCACCACCAATTCGTTCCGAGAAACCGGCGCCGGAACAAGTATGGAGGGAGAAGCCGAAAGCATCTCCTAAGGAAGTACTAACGATCACCGATCCTGGTGATAACAAGCGAAGATAAAAGAAAAGAAGAAGCCGACAGTCCTCATTCCTTCCATCGTAACACTCAAGAAGGATGACCTCTCCAGAGAGTTGTTCGGACCGTTCAAGATCATTGATCATCTTCCCGATGGACGTACCAAGCTCTTGCATGCAAACGGGAAGAGATTCACGCTTACCGGAGAAGTCCCGAAGCTGTACTTCATGAACTCTGACGCGAGTGTTAAGGAGAATCTGAATTGGGATGTCTCCTAATACCGTCCAGGTATCGTCCAGCTCAAGGACGTTAATAAAAGAGCGCTTCGTAGGAGGCAACCCACGGCTGGAGTCCGTTTTTAATTTTTGTCGAACTTAGTGTTTTAGAGTCGGTTCGGGGGGAGCCAAAAGTGTCAGTTTGTTTGTTTTCTTATTTTTCGTGTAGAGTCTGTGTGTCATAGAGTCAGTCGCAAATTGATTGAGGTCGTTCCAATTTTTGTGGATTTAACCGTGATTTTCTGAAGTTGGCCGGATTTGCGAAAATATTTTCACCCGAGTAGTTCAAAATTTTTGGCGAAATCACCCCTATTTTCGGCGAAAATGCCTTTTGAATTTTCGAACCCGGTCTCCTGTTTCATATTTTCGGTTCGAAAAGTTGAGTGTTTTCGGTGAAAAATCTATTTGAAACCCGGCAGTGATTTTTAACTCTTAATTTCGGTGAAAACATATGGAAATTTTCGGCGAAAATATCTTTGAAAACCGGCAGTGCATTTGAACGTAAATTTTTGGCGAAAACCCCCTATTCTTTTCGCCAAAAATCTCTTTGAAAATCGGCCAAAAATCCCACTTAAAAATCCGGTCTTATCCTCTCTCTTCCCTTATTTCATTTTCGGCCCACAGCCGAAAACCTCCCCCTCTGTTTTCGAAACCTGACCGCCACCCTTTTTAAATCGCCGCCGCCACCCTTTTTAAATTGCCGCCGCCGCCATTTGCCGCCACCCCGCCGCCATCGCCGACCGCCGCCGCTCAACTCCCCTCTTCCTTCCGATCATTTCGAGCCCTAGAACGTTCGAATCGGAGCTCTACATCTCCAGTTCACCGAAACCCTTGTTTTCAGAGTTTTTCACCGATTTCTCCCAAACCGTTCGTTTTTGGCATCCATGGCTTCAAGGTAAGTTGTAGAACTTTTCAATACGAATCTTTTGACATATGGATTGCTGAATTTCGTCGGGGTTGACTTTTGGTTGACTTTTCGGTTTGCCTTGATTTGCGTGCCGACTGATTTCGTGTGAACTAGGTTAGCTAAACTTGTAGAACTGTTCTAGCATGCTTAGGGAGTTTCGTGCTTAATTTCCATATCATTTGATCATGTGTTGTTATGCATACGATTGATTCTTTGTTATGTTGACTTGTGAGAAATGTCGGTTTGACCATGAACTGTTTTTGATCATTTGGCTGCCGTACATGTTCATTCTCGTTCAGATTATCGTGTTTGCCATCTGAGATCATATTTTACCGTCATTCTCCGCTTTGTGATAGTCTTGCCATGATTAGGGTTCAATATGCTTTAATGTTGACTTTCTGAATGTCAGTTTGACCCTTTGAACTCTGATTGTGCTTATCCGATTCTGGCTGTTCCTAAGCATGTATTTTACTGTCTATGATTACCGATTACTCTGCTTTGCTTACCCCCACTCGGTTTTCCTCATTTCTTTGTGAAATTGAGTTTTTCTACTAAGTGTGGGGTAGGGTTTTAGTTGACTAATCTGGTTTCATTCTGGTCTTAGGAGAACCACTTATGAGCGCAGGACTAAGGCGCGACTTGATGGCGCCTCGAGCTCAGGAGCTTCCGCTCTCGTCACACCCGCCGTTCTGGGTCCACCACCCGCACTACCTCGCCGGGCTGGATACCATCGCACTCTAGCTCGTCTCCCTGACTTCTACTTCGAGTGCTTCCAGAAGATCCAGCACATTCGTGGTGCTGACGTGCGCCCTCTCTCCATGGAGTCCCTGAACGAGCACGACGAGGATTACTACCGGAACGTGCATGACGCCCTAGCACCGGCAGGCCTCCTAGAGCTGACCACCATAGCTGCCGATTTCCCAGACATTGCTCTCCAGGAGTTCTGGGCGACCTTTGATCTGGATGAGCACAAGAGGAAGCAGCGCCAGAAGGTTGTGACATTCTATCTTGGTGGGGTGTACAGGCAGCTCACCTACGATGAGTTTGCTGCTCATCTAGGCATCCCCTATGAGCATTATCACGATCATCACCTAGGCTGGGGCGACGATGATGACGACGAGGAGTACCACGCCCTCTGGAGCCATATGACTAGAGTGCATGGTGATCGCCTCACGGGCCATGACTCAGTTAAGTCTCTCTCTCACCCACTCTTTAAATTTATTCATGTGGTTTGGCGTAGATCGATTTTGTATGTTCCAGATAAGGATCGCCACCATATCCTCAAGGAGGAGCTTATGCTTCTTCGAGCCATTCGTGAGAGCTACCCTCTTCACCCCGGCTGGGTGCTGGCTCGCATCTTCCGCCAGAAGACTAAGAGGCGGACGCCACCTCGAAGACTCCTGGGAGGCAACTTCATAGGTCAGCTCATCATCTCCTTCGGCATCAGCCATGAATATGGCCCGAACATTCCACGACACCAAGTTAGGACCGTTAGAGGAGACTTAGCGGTTGAGTACGACTTAGAGTTAGACCTCAGTCCCCAAGTAGCAGCAGATCCTCCACTCCAGCCTGTGGTCGAGTCGGAGGAAGAAGATGATGCTGAGCAGCAGCAGCCGTAGCCGCCGCCAGAATTCCAAGATTATATACCCTCGCCACACCATCAGGCGGGGTATGCACACCAGTCGCCGCCACACATTCCCGATCCATACCAGGCGCCAACCCATCAGCCCCGACACCACCCCGCGGACATTGGTGAGTTGTATGAGCGACTGCAGGAGTGGCGCCTCACTGACAACGCCACTCAAGAGGCGAGATGGACTATTATGCAGCAGCATATGTGCCGCGCCGACAGGTGGTATGAGGCACAGCTGGCGTGGCAACGTCAGCTCGGCGAGCACCTCCACTTTCCACCCCCCGACGCCCCTGACCAGTCATGATCAGGTGGTGTCCTTTTCCTTGTCCTTTCTTTTTATTTATTCTTTTCAGATTTCGGTCCAACTTTTTTCTGTGTGGATCCGGGGCACTTGTCCCGGTTTCCTTTTTATGTTTCATTTGTTTTTGTTTTGTAGGCAGTAGGGAGATTCCCTTTGCTTCGCTTTGGTAGATTCCCTCCGCTCCAAGGATCCATGCTCATCCCCTATACCAATCATCTCGGTCCAGGTTCTTCTACTTCACTCTGAACTCTAGAATTAGTCCTGTGAGGACACAGTCTGATTTAAGTGTGGGGTAGGATGCTAGAGAACCTTGCATGAACTTGATTGCCCTTGAATTGTGTTTTTGTGTGCCTCGTGATTCCATTCCAGTCTCTCTAGCATTAGAATGGCTCAGTTCTTGATTTTTGATGTTAAGTTGTTGTTCAAACCTTCATAATGATGCTTACACTGCTTAACCTAGAACTTGAGAACCAACTTGTATACTTTGATGCTAAATTGCCTGGTCAGAACAGAATTTTAAAATCACACTTGTAGTTTGTAGCCTTGATTGCATGAAAATGACCGAATCCGACTAGCAAACCAACTGTGAGCTTTTGATCCATTGCACGTAACTTGCAATTTAAATTCTTTCTGAGTGATTTTCTGTTTACTTGAATGAGTTAGAATTTGCATGAGACCTACTCGAGACCACACGATGACACGAGTTCTACAAGGATAGGGGCACCTAGATTCAACTACTAAGCCAGATAGCCTACCAAACGATAAATCCACTAGGTTTAGACCCTTGAGCTTGGCCTGTTCTTTCGGTTCGATAATACATTACAGCCATTTTCCATTTCTTTCATTCCCCGTTGATCCCCTGTGGTTGTAGTTCTAGATTGACCTACCGGAAGTCGGTTTGTGGTAACCTGCCTATAGCCATTAAACAGGTGGTCTTAGCTAATATGTCCAGACGTGTAAATCCCTCTAGCAACTAAAAGAAAATCGGCACAAAAGAAAAAAAAAGAGTAAAGTAAGAAAAGAAAGAAAATTTCGAAAAAAAAAGTGAAGAAAAGAAAAATCAGAAAAGTTTAAAGTTTTAGTTCAATAAAACGTTCTTCTCCCTACAAATGGAAGAACGGAGTCAAAACAAAAAAATGTGTGTTTGAAAAGAAAGAAAAAAAAAGAAGAAAAAATCGTGTAAAGAAAAAGAAAATAAGTGCTAGGTTGCTTGAGGGTATCATAAGACGAGCGTTCATTATTCCACCCGTGTTTGGTTAGACGGTAGGAAGCCATAGATTAGATTCGAGGGAAGTTAGTCGAAAGCTACACCGCACAAAGCCATCATCATACATTCCCATCATCCATCTCATTATAAACCCAAGTAGTGTAGATTTCATTACGGTCCTAGCAGGGAAGTCCTTCTTGACTAGATACTCGTGTTGTCACAGTGGTGGAGATGTGGTCGAAATGCAAACCTATGACAGAACTCGGTAACAGAAAATGATCGAGAGCAGAAACACGTCCTTAAACACAGAGAGTGAGAGTTCCCATTGTACTATATATATCCTGTGTGAGGAGTCTGGTCGGTCAGGTCAAATTCGTGCATAATTGGTTGCTAATTACTTGTCGTGTGCAGTTTATTAGTGAGACCAGGTAGTTTGGCTGATCTGTATGCATGTTAGGTTTCTTGTTCTAGGATCGATCTGTCTAATAATTCATTGTGTTTGATTGAGCTCCAATTTAATCGATCTTATCATTTGTGAACATGAGCGTTTCTATTCAGTTTGTTTGAGGACAAGCAAAAGCTTAAGTGTGGGGTATTTGATGACACTCGATTTGACGTGATTATCAGCCTCATTTAAGCAACATTTCTTTGCTTAAGACATGGTTTTTAGGGTAGAATAACGAATATTCAATCGATTGCCCTATCTCGTGCCATTTGTGTTACCTTGGCCCATTTCGGGTCTATTTGATGGTTTTCTAGTGTTTTTATGTTAGCACAGGTTTTTGCCATCGAATAAGTAACCAAGGACGTGTCTAAGGCATTGGAACATCGAGGAACTGAACCGGAATCGATCAAAGGAGCCAATCAAGTTCAAACAAATTCCTGCCCGGTTTACAAAGAAGTTTTCGCCGAAAATACCCTTGTGTTTTCGGTGAAAATATCATCACAAATCCACTGATGCTCAGCCAAGGAAGTTTTCGGCGAAAACCCAAAGTTTTCGCCGAGAACCATCAGTCCGAAAATCACAGGAGGGAAGCAGCCGGACACCAGCCATTTATGAAGGAATTTTCGCCGAAAATTCCTCAAGAATTTCGGCGAAATTAATTGGGAAATCCGGACTAATTAGGGTTAAGTATAAATACTTAACCCGACGGCCCAAAAACAGATACCTGATAACATATCAATCATAATTACGTTTTCCAAGGATTCTCTGGAGTTCTGGAGCGAAGAGTCAGAGTTCAAAGAGCCGGAAAGAGATCGTGACGCCATCCCTTTCATCTCGAAGAACCGGAGCTAGGAGTGTAGTTTACTGAAGATCGAAGTCTGTCAGAGTCGTCTAAATTAGGTTTTTCAGATTCTTTTCTGTTCTTCCTCTGGATGACGAACTCTTTCTTTGTCTTTGTTTCTTTTGTGATAAACATGAGTAGCTAAACTCGTTAGAGCTTAGACTAGATGAACCCTAAGTGACCCAGGGCTTTAAAGCGGTCACGGATCGGCGGTGATTAGATTCGAAATTCAATCAGTTTCTCAATCATGTTTGATTTGTTCTTCTTTGTTCATGTTTCTTGTCTGGATTGATCACCTAGATTAGATTCTGGTTAAGTTAAGGATAGAAGCGAACGCTCGCCTTACTTTAGAACATCAAATTGAACAATTAACCTTATAATTGGAGCGTGCCTTTCGTAGGAACCGGTTAGGGTTAATCCACTGCAAGAGTAACTCATTAATCATTAGTAATTGCACCAGTTAATTAAGTCGTTGCGAGAGGCGACCGTACCCGGGCGGCTAGTTAATCTTGGTAGTTAGATCGGATAGAGCGAACGTTCGCCAGTCTTAAACCTAAGGGTAAGGAGTTATGGTGGTGTCTTAGTAATTGATTGAATGAGAATCGAAATCCGTTGATCTGTTGATTGCCAATGCTCTGGGGAACGAAGGGGGATTCAAAGTCTAAGTTTATTTGTCATCTCTGTTTTCAAACCCTAATTTCCAATCTGCTTTAGTTTAATTTGTTTTAATTTCTCTGCATTTCTTAGAATTAGAAGTCGTGGAACTCACTCCACGCACAACTTGTGTTTGCATTCGAGTATTTTGCCAGTTCTGAAGTAGTCAATCTTAGAAGACCCCTGGAATACGATCTACCCTAGCTTTTGTGAGCTTTGTTAGTTATTTGGTTGAACGTCCGCATAACAACGACCGGGCACGTTCACCATGTCACAAAGATATGCAAAGAGATTAGGTTTACTGGCCCTATGGTCAAGACACCGGCAATTCCTAACGACCTCCTGAACTCTAGAATGATTCACGTCCATGGTCTGAACAGCGAAATCAAAGATGAAGCAAGAACCCTAAGATATGGCCAATCACAGGCTCGTAGAGCTCCAAATTAGGGTTAAGAAGAAATCGCATCAAATGTCTGAATAAACCTCAATTAACATAAATGGATTAAAAACCTGACATCATTCATACAAAATCTAAATAGATTTTCATCTAATCTGAACAAACTAATGAGTTTAGCTACTCATGGCAACGAAATAAATCAAAGATACAAAAGTGAAGAAAACTGGAGAAGAAAACATCTTACTCCGAGAAATCCTAATCTTGATGACTCTAAGAAATCTCCCGAGCTAATCCTCGCTTCTCCTCGCTCAATCGTCTCTTCAAAGCTCCGTCTTCTCCTCCGAGAGTGTCTAGTTCGTCGAGGAAGAAGAGAAAAAATTAAAGTAAAAAGTCTCTCTCTGAAACTCCTCAAAATTGAGTTTAAAACCCTTTTCTCGTCAAAAAAGCTGAAAATTGCCAAAAGTGCGCCTGGAAAGGGTTGAAAAGTGCGTCGGAGCACTTTTCTCTTCAAAAGTAGCACTTTTTCTACTGATGAAAAATTCCGCCGAATGTAATTGTAAAAGTACGCATGACAGCACTTAAAAAGTGCGCCGGAGCACATTTTACCACAAAATGCGCACTTTTTGAGCTGGGACAAGAAACATTTCCAACTCCTTACTTCTTTCGATGCTCCCCGCCTCGTTTGTACTCCGAATTGGTCCCCGTTTGAAGCGCCGAGCTCATACAAAGGTTATCCACAATATGGTAACCCAAAATCTCATAAAAATTTACTCGAAAATACATCAAACGACCCAAAAGAGGGCCAACGGGGAATAAAACACAATTTTCACAAAACTTACTCGAAAACATCACAATTAGGTGTCAAACGAGGGGAATTTTGCTCAAATGTGGCGAGTTAAACGCGGTAAATCTAAAGTCATCAAATCACCCACACTTAAACTTTTGTTTGTCCTCAAACAAGAACTCTAACACAACAATGCACCAACTTGAATGAGCAAACCGAAAACCTCTTGGTTCCTAGAATGATGTAATGGTTCTTCTATCAAACAAGAGGATTACTCGACTGACCACACAATTAAAACCAAACCTTTGCCGGAGTAAAAGAGGAACAAGACTTTAACGAGCTAGTGAGCAACCTGACTTGATAAAGGTAGGACAATACTTACTTCCGCTACACTTACTCTTAGGACACAACCCGACATTTGCTAGATAAGGGAACACGAATTAAACAAAATTAAAGAACATTTATTTTACTTTCTTTTCTTCTTTGTATTTTCATGTTCTGTTTTTTTTCGAATGGTCGGTACAGTGTGGATACCACCAGGTATGGAGCAGCCGGAAACCTTTGGAATTCCGCGTTATCCTAGACCCCAGCCACGATCGGGAGTAGGTTAGAAGAAGAATGCCACATTGAGACTTCCCTTTGGGACTACAGCAATGGGCGGGCACGTATGCTAGCTCATGAATCGACCCACAACTTCAATACCAAACCATTCATTTTTCAGATTTTCTTTGATTGGGAACATCAACAACAACTTAAAGCACGAAATTAAAAGATCCCTTATCTAGACTCGATCTTGGCATTGAACTAGAGAATTCGAGCATCAGATAGACCAAGTCTTCCACATTACCAAGTCAACTGTTCACTAACATGATAAGGGCAAGTTTCTAAAAAACTATAGGCAAGAAGAGTGGGAGATGGTCATAATACGGGTTCTCACACAAATATTTGGTCAGCTAAAGCACCACATCAATCTCACCCTATGGAAAATGGTAATTAACTCCAAGAAGATATTAAGCAATGTGAAAAGTTACTTGCTAAAGAGAATGGGAAGTAGTGAAAGAGTGACAAAACAAGGTACAATCACCACCCATCTAATGACAAAACTCGGTTCATAACGTGCAAATTAACACCCCACCCCACACTTAAATTGGACATTGTCCTCAATAGACCACACAAAATAGTGAAGAAAAGTGTATAGGGGTACCTAGAAATAGATCGTGAGGATGCTAGTGGAGGTAAGAGTGAAGTACCGACGGATAGTCATGGCGGGAGCTGAGGATAGCATGAAACTGGAGAGAACCTCACAACACGATTAGAGCATTCAAAGTACAGAATATACCACTGACTCAAGAACTACAAAAGTTCGACACAAACTCAAAATTAAACAACAGATTCAAAAACTCAAAACAAAAACTCAAAACACAAAAACTCAAAACAGACTCCAGACATGGGTTGCCTCCCATGAAGCGCTCTTTCTTTAACATCTTTGAGCTAGATGATACCTGATTATGAACCCCAACTGAAGAGTTCCTTGAAGTCAAACAGCTTCTTTAAGGTTGGCGGTTAGTTCCATATAGCACGTCAGAAGGAGCAAGATGCAGTCGATGGTGCTCAAGTAGATACTGGTTCTGCTCGGATGACCTTTTCTTCTCAAATTTTCCTACTGGATGAGGAAAGAGATAGTATGGTGTGTTATAATCGATGATTGCAGTCTGCTCCACACCAATGTCATCCAAGTTATTCTGGCAATTGAGCACATACGCTTGCCCTCCTCAGTTTCGGTTGTCTGAATTACTGATGAACGTCTGAAGTACAGGTTTATCAAATAACTACTAAGCTAACAAGCTAAGTAGATCGTATTCCACGGGTCTTCTAATAATTGTCTACTCAAATGTAAAGGCAGATTACTCAGGTTTAACACGTTGTGCGTGGTGTGAGTTCCACGACTTCTATTCTAGAAAATGCAAGCAAATTAAAACTTAAATTGAAATACGGATTGGAAGATTGGTTGACTTAACAAAGACGACAGACAAGCTTAGACTTTGAATCCCCCTTATTTCACCAGAGTATTGGCAATCAACAGATCAGCGGATTTCAATTCTCATTCAATAAGTTCTAAGACACCACCATAACTCCTGACCCTTCAGTTTAAGACTGGCTAACGTTCGCTCTATCCGATCTAGCTACCAAGATTAATTAGCCACCCGAGTACGGTTGCTTCTTGCGACGACTAAACTAACTGCGAAATTACTAACGATTTATGAGTTACTCTTGCAGTGGATTAACCCTAACTGGTTCCTACGAAAGGCACACTCCAATGAATAGGTTAATTGATTGATTTGGTGTTTTAAACCAAGGTGAGCGTTCGCTTTTATCCTTAGCTTAACAAGAATCTAATCTAGGTGATCAAGCCAGACAAGAAACATGAACAACGAAGAACAAACCAAACATGAAAGAGAAACTGATTGAACTTTGAATCTAATCACCGCTGATCTATGACCGCTTTAAAGCCTTGGGTCACTTAGGGTTCATCTAGTCTAAGCTCTACGAGTTTAGCTACTCATGTTCATAATGAAAGAATCAAAGACAGAAACAGAGTTCATCATGAAAAGGAAGAACAGATAGAAACTATAAAACCTAATTTATACGACTCTGGCAAAGCTTCGCTCTCCGATAATCTTCAATCCTACCTCCGAGTCTCCGAGGTGAAGGGATGGCGTCACGATCTCTTTCTTGCTCTTCGAACTCTTCAACTTTGTTCTCTCAAACTTCTTAGGTCTGGAACTCGTGAAAGTTCTCAATTATGATGTGTATTTTTCGGTATATTATGAGGTATCCTCAAGTGTCCCAGATCCACACAGAAAAAAAGTTGGATCGAAATCCAAAAAGAAGAAATAAAAAGTAGGGACAAGGAAGAGGATACAACCCGATCACTGCTGGTCAGGTGCATCGGGAGGTGGAATGTGGAGGATGTCGTTGACCTGCCGCTGCCATACCAGCTGCGCCTCTTACCTCTCGTCAGTGCGGCGCATGTGTTGCTGCATAATAACCCATCTGGCATCCTGGGTGGCGGTGTCTGTGACTCACCACTCCTGGAGTCGCTCGTACAGCTCTCCAATATCAGCTGGATGCGGTCGGTGCTGAGGATGAGGTGTCTGGAATGGATCCTGGAGGTGCGACTGCCGCTGATATGCATACCCTGCCTGTTGCTGTGGCGAGGGTATATGATCGTCAAACTCCGGCTCCGGCTGAGGAAGCTGCTCCTCAGAATCGTCTTCTTCCTCTGACTCGGCCTCGTGATGGAGGGGAGGAGCTGCCGCCATTTGTGGACCAAGGTCCAACTGGAGGGCGTACTCGACCGCTAAATCACCACCTACGGTGTGTACCATGCGACGTGGGACGTCAGGGCCATAAGACTGGCTGAGACCGAGGGAGATGATGAGTCAGCCTACAAAGTTACCTCCGAGGAGTGAGCGAGGCGACCTTGGCTTCTGGGTCTTCTGGTGGAAGATGCGTGAAAGCACCCATCACAGATGAAGCGGGTAAGCCTCCCAGATGGCTCATAGAAGAAGGAGCTCCTCTCTGCTGATGTGGTGGCGGTCCTTCTCTGGAGCAAACAGTAGTGACCTACGCCAAACCATATGAATAAAGCGATAGAGAGGGTGAGAGAGTGAACTGACGACGTTATGAGACATGGTCTGAGCGTCCGGTACTCCAGTGATGTGTCTCCAGAGCGCGTCATATTCCTCTGCTTTGCCCGTGTTGTTCTCCCAGCTGAGGTGGTAACCCTCGTAGTGCTCCGGGGGATGCCGAGATGAGCTGCAAACTCATCGTAGGTGAAGTCCTTGTACACCCCACCAAGATAGAAGGAGATGACCTTCTTGTGCTGCCTCTTCTTGTGCTCATCCAGCTCGAATGTAGCCCAGAACTCCTGGAGGGCGATGTCTGGAAAGCTATCGGCCAAGGTGGTCAGCTCCAGAAGTCTTGAAGGTGCCAGCGAGTAGAGCACATTCTGGTGCCAATCCTCATCGTGCTCGAGGAGGGAGTCCATGGACAATGGTCGTACGTCGGCTCCAAGAACGTACTCGAACCTCTGGTAGCGCTCGAAATAATGCACAAGCAAGCGGGCAACAGTGGGGTGATACCCGACACGGCCTGGGTATGCTGGTGGTGGACCATGGACGGCAGGTGTGACGGGGGCCGGTGCTCAGGAGCTAGAGGCGGTGTCGAGTCTGGCCTTAGTCCTTCGCTCATGGGTGACATTCTTATAGCAAGAAATGAAACCAGATTAGTCAAACTAAAAACTCAATTTCACAAAGAAATGAGGAAAACTGAGTGGGGGTAAGCAAAGCGAGTAATCTTTAACCATAATGAATCACAAAGCATGCATATGTCTAGCCGGAATGTTCATATCATAATTAGAGCTCAGAAGTCAAACCGACATTCAGAAAGTCAACATTATAACACATTGAACACTAATCATGGCAATCACTAGCACAAATCGAGAAATGACGGCATAACATCAACTCTGACAACCAACATAGTGATACGAACGTGAATGCACAAATATGGCAGCCAACAGAGCAAACAAGTGCATGGTCAAACCGACATTTCACAGAAAGTCAACACCACAAAGAATCATTCTTTAAGCATAGCAACATATGATCAAAAGGTTTCCAATTTGAACACAATTCTCCCTAAGCATGCTAGAACAGTCCAAAGCAATCAGTTCAAACAATTAAAATATGTTCCCCGGCAACGGCGCCAATTGCAGTTTTAGCGGTATCAAATACTACCAAGCTGTGAAGCTAGGGTAGATCGTATTCCACAGGTTTCTACTAATCGACTACTCAAAGAAGCTGGCAAATTACTCAGGTTTGAACACTTAGTGCGTGGTGTGAGTTCCACGACTTCTAATCTAATGAACAAAGAAAAATAAAAGACAGAAAAGTAAAAGGTTGACTAACGAGAAGATAGACGAACTTAGATTTCGAATCCCCCTTAGATCACCAGAGCAACGACAATCACAAGATCAGCAATTTTCAATTCTAATTCAATCGGTTTCTATACACCACCATAACTCCTTACCCTTAGGTTTAAGACCGACGAACGTTCGCTCTATCCGTTCTAACTACCAAGATTAACTAGCCGCCCGGGTACGGTCGCCTCTCGCAACGACTTAATTAACTGGTGCAATTACTAATGTTTAATGAGTTACTCTTGCAGTGAATTAACCCTAACCGGTTCCTACGAAAGGCACGCTCCAATTATAAGGTTAATTGTTCAATTCGATGTTCTAAAGTAAGGCGAGCGTTCGCTTCTATCCTTAGCTTAACCAGAATCTGATCTAGGTGATCAATCCAGACAAGAAACATGAACAATGAAGAACAAATCAAACATGAAAAAGAACTGATTGAATTTCGAATCTAATCACCGCCGATCCGTGACCGCTTTAAAGCCCTGGGTCACTTAGGGTTCATCTAATCTAAGCTCTACAAGTTCAGTTACTCATATCAGAAACAAGAGAATCAAAGGGAACAATGAAGATCATCATACAGAGGAAGAAAAGATAAGAACTGAAAAACCTAATTCTGACGACTCCCGCCGAAGCTTCAATCTCCTGGATCTTCAACTTTAAGCTCCGAGTTCTCCGAGGTGGAAGGATGGCGTCACGATCTCTCCACGGATTTTCGAACTCTCTAAACTCTATCTATCAACCCTAGAGTCGGCTGACTCTCAAAAGTCTTATTCGTGAAAATATGAATAATGAATGATTCCTCTCTTGGGCCGCCGGTTTAAGTATTTATACTTAAACCCTAAGTCGCCGGATTCGTTCTATTGTTTTCGCCGAAAATAAGGGATTATTTTCGCCAAAAATTCCTTTGTAAATTGCTGCTTCCGTCGGCTGATTTCTTCATAACTTTTCGGCGAAAACATTATAGTATTTTGCCGAAAACTTCAGTGCAATTCAGCTCATTCCGTCTGTGGGTTTTCTGAAGGTATTTTCGCCGAAAACTGTGTAGTATTTTCGGCGTTATGCTGGGCAGTTGGATCTTCGGTTCTGAATCCGGTTTGATTTTTGGTTCGATTCTGGTTCACTCTTTGAGGTCTTGAATACGTCCATGGCTACGTAAATGATGGCAAAAATCTGTGCTATCACAAAAACACTAGAAAACCATCAAATTGACCCAAAAAGGGCCAAAGTAACCAAATCGGTAGGAAATAGGGTAGTTGAGTGAATATTCGCTATTTTACCCCTAAAACCACGTTTCAAGTAAGGAAATGTCGCTTAAATGAGGCTGATAATCACGTCAAATCGAGTGTCATCAATGAACGTCTGAAGTACAGGTTTATCAAATAACTACTAAGCTAACAAGCTAAGTAGATCGTATTCCACGGGTCTTCTAATAATTGTCTACTCAAATGTAAAGGCAGATTACTCAGGTTTAACACGTTGTGTGTGGTGTGAGTTCCATGATTTCTTTTCTAGAAAATGCAAGCAAATTAAAACTTAAATTGAAAGACGGTTTGGAAGATTGGTTGACTTAACAAAGACGACAGACAAGCTTAGACTTTAAATCCCCCTTAGTTCACCAGAGCATTAGCAATCAACAGATCAGCGGATTTCAGTTCTCATTCAATCAGTTCTAAGAAACCACCATAACTCCTGACCCTTAGGTTTAAGACTGGCGAACGTTCGCTCTATCCGATCTAGCTACCAAGATTAATTAGCCGCCCGAGTACGGTCGCTTCTTGCGATGACTAAACTAACTGGTGGAATTACTAACGATTTATGAGTTACTCTTGCAGTGGATTAACCCTAACTAGTTCCTACGAAAGGCACACTCCAATGAATAGGTTAATTGATTGATTTGGTGTTTTAAACCAAGGCGAGCGTTCACTTATATCCTTAGCTTAACATGAATCTAATCTAGGTGATCAAGCCAGGCAAGAAACATGAACAACGAAGAACAAACCAAACATGAAAGAGAAACTGATTGAACTTTGAATCTAATCACCGCCGATCCGTGACCGCTTTAAAGCTCTGGGTCACTTAGGGTTCATCTAGTCTAAGCTCTACGAGTTTAGCTACTCTACAAGAAAATACTTATTTAGTCACGGTTTTTTAGTCACGGTTTTTTGAACCGTGACTAATTGGTCACGGTTTTATGCAACTGTGACTAATTAGTCACGGATTTTATGAAACCGTGACTAATTTTGTCACGGTTTTATAAAACCGTGACCAATTAGTCACGGTTTTTGTAGAAACCGTGACTAATATTTCCCCCAAACAAACACGGATTGCCACGTTGGCAATCCGTGTGCTTCCCCTTCCAATCCCTTTCTTCTTTCCTCTTCCCACCCTCCAACCTCTTATTTCTTTCTTCTTTCCTCTTCCCACACACTGACACACACACATCCGCTTCTTTCCTCTTTCCTCTTCACCACCACCAACAACAAACCCCAATCTCCGTCGTCTCTCTCCTAACCCAACAACAAACGCCAATCAGTCACCGTTGAGACCCACAACCACCACCAGTAACCCCAATCTCACCCTCTTCTTCTCCTCATCCGTAACCCCATCTTCGTCGTCTCTCTCCTAACCCACCACCGCTTCAAATCCCGATGGAACCACCTCCGACCTCTCCTCTCTTCTTCCTCCGACCACACCCCACTTTCTTCTTCCAACTTCTCCCAGATCTCCCTCCGCTTAGCCTTCCACTTCTTCGACTTCACTCAGCGCCGCGGCAACTCTACCCTATGCTCTCATCATGCCCACTCTTTCTCCACCATCATCCACCCCCTCGCCCGCGGGATTAGCCCTCAGATTAGTACTTGCAATTCGTTGATTTCGTGGGTCTCCAAGTGTATAGGGTCGTATTCTGGCTGAGGGGATCTGGAGCTTGAACCATGGAGCTTGAAGGCGGCTGGGTTCGGTTTGCCCCGGCAGGGATCTGGAGCTCGGCGGCGGCGACGAAATCAAAGGCGGCGGCAGCGATTGCGGCATTGCAATAAATAAATTGTCATTTTTCTCAAAAAAAAATTGTCATTTTTCATTTTTTTATTAGTTAAAATTGTAATTAGGTTATTTTTGACACAATAAATAAATTCAGTGACTAGTTTGCAATTAATTGGGATATCTTGTTAACATTCTAAAATCATGGATCATTTTGCATTTCGGAAGAAGTTCAAGGTCTGGACCTGTAATTCATGAAATTAACTAATGGGTCACTGAAAATTTCAATAGAATAATTTGGTCACCTGATTTGTCACGATTTTAAAAGAAACCGTGACTAAAATGGACATTTTTAGTCACGATTTCTAGTGAACCGTGACTAAAATCAGTCACGGTTTCTAATAAAACCGTGACTAAATTAGTCACGGTTTCACATAAAACCATGACAAAATATTTAGTCACGGTTTCAATAGAAATCGTGACAAAAAATGGCCATTTTAGTCACGGTTTATTAAACCGTGACTAAAATTTTTAGTCACGATAAAAACTGTGACTAAAGTGCTAAAAAACTCGTGCTAAAAAAACTGTGATCATGTTCATAACGAAACAATCAAAGAGAGAAACAGAGTTCATCATGAAAAGGAAGAACAGATAGAAACTGTAAAACCTAATTTAGACGACTCTGGCAAAGCTTCGCTCTCCGGTAATCTTCAATCCTAGCTCCGAGTCTCCAAGGTGAAGGGATGGCGTCACGATCTCTTTCTTGCTCTTCGAACTCTTCAACTCTGTTCTCTCAAACTTCTTAGGTCTGGAACTCGTGAAAGTTCTCGATTATGATGTGTATTTTTCAGTATATTATGAGGTATCCTCATTTGGGCCGCAGGTTTAAGTATTTATACTTAACCCTAAGTCGCCGGATTTGTAAAGGATTTTTTGGTGAAAACTTACGGAGTTTTCACCGAAAACTTCAGTGTAAATCGCTGGCTCCGTCGACTGATTCTCCTGTGAGTTTTGAGTCCAGAGTTTTCGGCGAGAACTTGACTTCTCGCCGAAAACTTCTTCTTGAATTGCTCTGCTGATTTCTTCTGGAGTTTTCGCCGAAAACCTGAGGACTTTTCGCCGAAAACTCTAGTGTAAAACGGGGCAAAATTTCTGTTGACTTGATTGACTTCTTGGACTAGTTCCGGTGCAGTTCCTCAAGGTTCCAATGCCTTAGACACGTTCTTGCCTACTTTATTTGACGGCAAAAACCTATGTTATCATGAAAACACTAGAAAACCATCAAATAGACCCAAAACAGGCCAAAGTAACACAAATGGCACGAGATAGAGCACTTGAGTGAATATTCGCAATTCTACCCTAAAAATCATGTCTTAAGCGAAGAAATGTCGCTTAAATGAGGCTGATAATCACGTCAAATCGAGTGTCATCAATTGCCAATGAGGTTGACTACTCGACATCCACTTGCTCCTCTTCCGCTTCAATTGCAAGATGGATCTGCTCCACATCTTCATCTACCACCATTGTCAGAGATTCTTCATCAGATAACTCTAGCTCACAACAACCATGAGCTAGATTATCCTGGACTTCTTCTAGCACCACCCGAGCAATTTCCTCGATTCTCTGACTCAAATTCTCAATCCTGGCCTTAGTCTCAACCTTTTAATCTTGGATTTCTGCTAAGATTTGTTCCAATAGGAAGTCTGTATGAGGCTTCTGATGTTGGTCCTGGTGGTAGTATGTAGCTTCTGGTTCAAACCAGGAACTCAAGTATGTAGCATTCCATTGTTGTACCACCCTTGGTTGCTATCGAACCTGTAGTCCTGCATCTCAAAACTCAAAAGACTACCCAGGTAAATCATAATAAAGATGGAGAGAAAAGGGATGATAAAAAGAATGAATGAAAAGCTTAAACGCACAATGCCTTTCCTAGAAAAAGAAATGTTTCCCGGCAACGGCGCCAAAAACTTGGTGCAAAAATTAATGCGCACTAAGTTTTACTCAATGGATTGCTCCAAAGAGATCGTTTTTCCCTAGGGTCTTTCTGTTTCTATTACTCAGAAAAGTGTGTAAAAGCTATTCGGGGTTTTTGTCGTTTGGTTTTAGATGGGTTTATGAACTAATTAAACTAAGAAAGCAATTTAAATCAAGCAAAGCAAGTAAACAAGTTGGAGTTTCAAAGAATGACTAAGGAGTTTGTCCAGACTCGAATCCCCTCTAGCTCGATTAAGACGGATGATGCAATGCAATTTTGGTTTCAACAGACTTGATGACTCGACACTTCCTTTGGTATTCTCTACTTCATTGTCAGGACACAGAGAGACTATCCTATCAAACCTACAACCTCCTATGGTCAAGATAACTCGCAAATTGTCAAGAATGCACGAAGAACGATGAAATGTCACAAAGATATGCAAAGAGATTAGGTTAACCGGCCCTATGGTCAAGACACCGACAATTCCTAACGACCTCCTAAACTTTAGAATGATTCACGTCCATGGTCAAAACCGCGAAATCAAAGATGATGCAAGAACCCTAAGATATGGTCAATCACTGGCTCGTAGAGCTTCAAATTAGGGTTAAGGAGAAATCGCATCAAATGTCTGAATAAACCTCAATTAACATAAATGGGTTAAAAACCCGACATCATCCATACAAAATCTAACTAGAGTTTCATCTATCTGAACAAACTAAGGAGTTGCTACTCATGGCAACGAAAGAAATCAAAGATACAAAGGTGAAGAAAACTGGAGAAGAAAACATCTTACTCTGAGAAATCCTAATCCTGATGACTCTAAGAAATCTCCCGAGCTAATCCTCGCTTCTCCTCGCTCAATCGTCTCTTCAAAGCTCCGTCTTCTCCCGCGAGAGTGTCTGGTTTGTCGGGGAAGAAGAGAAAAAATTGAAGAAAAAATCTCTCCCTAAAACTCCTCAAAATTGGGTTTAAAATCCTTTTTTCGTTAAAAAAATTAAAAATTGTCAAAAGTGCGTCTGGAAGGGATTGAAAAGTGCGTCGGAGCACTTTTCTCTTCAAAAGTAGCACTTTTTCTGCTGATGAAAAATTCCGCCGAATGTAATTGCAAAAGTGCGCCGGAGCACATTTTACCACAAAATGTGCACTTTTTGAGCTGGGACAAGAAACATTTCCAACTCCTTACTTCTTTCGATGCTCCCCACCTCGTTTGTACTCCGAATTGGTCCCCGTTTGAAGCGCCGAGCTCATAGAAAGGTTATCCACAATATGGTAACCTTAAATCTCATAAAAAACAACTTGAAAACACATCAAATGACCCAAAAGAGGGCCAACGGGGAATAAAACACAATTTTCACAAAACTCACTCGAAAACATCACAATAAGGTGTCAAACGAGGGGAATTTCACTCAAATGTGGCGAGATAAACGCGGTAAATCTAATGTCATCAGTCTTGATGCAAGGAAAATATATAACCTTCTCCCCCCTCAGTTAACCACATTATCTAGGAGTTTTGGCACATTTCCCATCGGTGTCATGGTGTTTTAGCTTGATTTGACACTTTTACCATTTGCAGCGATAATGGACTTTCATAATCCATTTTCACTACTTTATAGTGTTTTTATGTCATTTCAGTTTGCACAATTGTAGTTTGCTAAATAAGGTGTCACCCGATTGAAATGGTGCCCCAATCGGAGGTCCATAACTCTTGGAGTGATCTCTTTAAGTTGGGGTCTGGAAGCTATCTATAGAGTGCGATAGGGAGTCGACCACACCCTACCCACGGTGGGCATGATTTGAGGGATATTAGCGCGCCCTTGTACGAACTTTTTAATAAAAAAAGTGAAGAAGGAAATGGGTAAGGCTGTGGGGCTTGAGAAGCCCAATCCGCAGCCAATCACTATAAAATCCCTCTTTTGGGAATTTAAAAGGAGAGCTCGTTTTTGGTGTCCACCAAGGCAATTTTGACAAAGGAAGGGTGTCTCCACCTTTGTTCCGGCCACTCCCCAAGGCTCAACACCATCGTCCATCCAATCCTATTCCACCTAGATCTAAGAATGTCTAGTTTCTTCACTTCTTTGTGTAGATTGATGGTTGTTCTTGCTCTTTGTATGACACACTAGACCTAGGGTCTAGTTTGGGGGGGATCCAATGGTGTTTTAGTCTTTTGGTTTCATTGGTGTGGATGAGTTGTGTGGATGCAATACTTGTAATCACTCTTATGACTATGCACTCTTTCTTACTCAAAATTGACCATGACTTGTGCAAAGGGTTTTGAAGGTGAGAATAGGCACTTTTTTTGCTCATGCATGTTGGTGAATTGAGTCCTAATTTGAATAGATTCTTGAAAGAATAGATGCTTCTGAGAATTTCTTCAGCGTCTGCCATCTCTTGCGAGGGAACCATGAGGTAACCCATCGTAGAGTTTTCTTTGGCATTGAGCAGCTTCATCATCGGTGCCATATACTCATTTTGTTACAGAAGAGTGACGATTTGAGTCGCCAACATTTAGGTTGGGGTAAGCGTCCCAGAGGACATCGTCGCACTTGCTTGGGTAACGGACATCACCATTAGTGCGGTTAGAGTGAACAGTGGTTGTTTCATCATCACGTTGCGTCTTCTTTCAACTGTTCATGATCCATCGTCATCATCACCCAATCTAGAGCCTCTGGAGCATGGGGATTAGGAGTCGGAGTGGGTTAGTAAACCATGTAGGTATCCCCTGCCCAACCGACATTTGCAAGTCGGAGTTGAACGTGGCCCCAACTCTAGCTCCTTCTATAATGTGGGTGACCTCCATTGCTTTAACTAATGTGAGTATCTTTGTCAAGCGCTACCCCTATTTGGCGTGCCAATTGTTCCGGCCTGGAGAGTCGGGGTGCTCATGAGTTGGTTCAAATGGAGGGTCGATGATTGGACACATATGACTTGGCGTTGGGTGTGTACCTTGCAGACATATGAAAAGTAGTAGTAAAAGGATGGTGACGTAGGGGGTGATCGTATAAGAATGAGGGTATGAGAGACAAAAAAAAAGTACCAGGAAATACATGTAGGCGTTTAGGGTTATTGGGCGTATAAGCACTGAGTATACGACCAAGGAAATAAGTGGTGGGGTTTGATGTAACGTGTGTTGTGTGTGTCCCATCAATGTTGAGGTAAAAGACTATTTATAGCTTGTCAAGATTCAGAGCAGGTCGCCTCATGTTATCAAATGATTGGTGACTCGGCTTGTAGGCGATCTGGGCTGTTGAAGGCTGTCTGCTCGAACCGCTTTGCTCGATGAAACCCTAGAGGCTTTGACTTTGGCCTTCAACGCTCGGTGGGTCAAGGCTGGGCCTTAGCTTTCCTTGTTCGAGGTGAATTGGGTTAACTTGAGTGCAGGGGGGTCTGGACTCATCAACTACATTTGTAAACACAGATTCCGATTGTTAAAAAATAGGCCTGCGTTAGAAAGGACAGATTGCATTAGAGAATAATAAATTGTACTAGACAAATGGACTACTTTAACAAAAATAAACTTGGTAAGTAAAATACGAATTTCATTAGAAGAGTAGAATAAATTTTTTTCACCAGAAAGTAAATCGGGTATAGTAAATCATAAATTGGATATAGCAATTTTCATAGTAAAATGAATTATGATGATGCCGTCCACCTATGACGATTTTCTGGTTCACAAATTGTCGAATGTGATTATAATTTAATTACAGAAAACGTCATTTTCGTTACTGTATTTAAGAAAATTGGAGTAAACATCATTTTCCAAACGACATGACTTTTAATATTTGAAAAAGCACCAATTTCAAACTGGATCCAGTTTGAAACTTTTAGTATTGGCGTCGTTTGTTTGAGTGTAATGAGGATGTGGGAATTGGGTTTTGGGATTCAAGGGATTTCATGGTTTCTAAAGTGAAAGGTGAACTTCGAATTCACTGTTTGGTGTAGTGGAATGACTGTTCATTCATAAAGATAAAAAAATAAATGTTAAAAAATGATTAATTGAAATTACCAAGCTGCCCTTATCATCTTCACCTTTATTATAAAGGATATCCTTCATCCTGGTTCTATACTTCATAATCCAGAAAACATAAATCGACGCCGTCAAAGGGGAATCATTGTCACACTTCATCCGAAAGATTTCAGTCACAGCAGCTATGAGGAAATCGGGAGGTGTGCGTACGAGCTCTATTGCAGATCTCTATTGTTATTGTGGGATTGAGGTTGTGGTTCGAACGTCGAATACGGCGGCGAATCCAAATCGGGACTTTTATGGATGTCGTCTTTGGAGTCCGAAGGTACGATTTCCACGTCCACCGTCGTTCATTACATTTCCACGATTTGAACAATTACTTATAGCCTTGGTTTGCTGCCTTTACTCCTAGGGTAAACGTGGCTGCAGATTCTTTCTATGGTGTGACAAAGCTTATAACGAAACCATCGGTGGTGCGAACACTAAAGGAGCATCATCGGGGTTCTCCGTCGATGAGTTGTTACTCGAGAATGCGGAACTCAAACATGAAAACAAACAGCTGAAGCAGCGACTCAAGTCCGCAGAATTACACAGGCTCAAATTGCAGGACACAGAACCAGGCCCTGATGAAAAGGTTCGATCACCCACTACCTCAGACAACTTGGCTGAGCGTGTTAGGCGTTTGGAGGAGATGATCAGTTCGCTGCGGTGTTGACAGTACATTAAGTTACCACAATTGCAGTCGCCCCATCCTATGTACGGTTTATATATTGACCAGCAAGGCATTATGTAATCTGCTCATTATGTGTACAGCGAGTAGTTCAGCTTCCATTTCCCGCAATCAGTTTATCACATTTCAGCTACGAAATTAATTAACAGAAAGTTCAACATCAAACTTTCATTCATACTGTTAACGATGTCCAACACAATGTACAAACTGACATTGGCCCATCCGTGTGCTTCCATCCTTCATACGTGCAAAATAATACAACATAAACCGGCATGAAAAGTTAAGTCGTAGCCTACTCATCACATGAGGTGATAACAAAATGAAAGAGACTCATTAGTGTTCTCTTAATGCAGGCCTTCCCATGCTATCTTCTTACTACTGCAGCAATATCACTGTAGAATTTCCCAAACGAACTCCAGCTTCTCCTCGTCTGTAGGAAATTGGAAAAAGGTATTAGCATCACCGTCATCACGGTTCAAATGCCTCAACGCCTTGCTTCGCTGGTTGCTGGTCAGCTCAGGGAATTTCGCCAACTCTAGGTACAAGAAGCGCCTCTTCAGAGCTAAATCTCCCTCAATGCAATAGCTATCAGCAATTTTCCCTATGCTCTCAGTAGTTGTCACCATGGAAGCTGCGATGCGAGAGCGATCCTCATCAGTAAATTGTTGGTGCGTCCTTTTTCTCCCGGATGATGTGGCCGCCTCCTTCCCTTTGGCTGGATCCCTCTTCGATGTGATTTCAGCTTCAACATGCCTTAATCCAGTGGCATGCATGTCAATCCCTTGGTTGATCAAATCTTCCATCACCGCGTTATGATCACCAATGTTGGGGATTTTGTACGAGTCACCTTGTTCGACCTCATCTTCATCCATGTACGAAGACACTCGGGGATGAGAGACAACCCTACTGACAGCATCTCCCGGCTGAACAGCGTGCGATCCCGTGGCGTGATCCACACCGAAGATTATGCACAAATCATCAAAGTACGGCTGCGGTTTGTGATTCATCCCGCTAGCCTTCGGATGGCTCTACGTGCAGAAATTGGAGTAATGAGCACACATTGAACAATAACATTAAATATGCATAGCTGCTACAAACTTAACAGAACATTAACCAACACTTGATAATAACTTTGCACAAATGACAACAGCACCATTTACCATATACCTTAACCCAACCAGCGAATACTTCGTCATCAGCAACTACACACCCACGAGCATCGTCCCACCCGAAACCACTAGCCTGCTTAAGATTTAAGAGGGCCATGAATTTGTCTTTAAAGTATCTGATCTTGGATTTTATATGCCCAACAGTTACTTGGCAATTTTCAACTTTCTCAATGAGCATCTTCTCCAATGATTTCAAATGCGGCTGCCTGAAGTTGCCTTTCTCCACCAGCTTAGTATCCGCCATCTCCCTCATACAAGCAATGAGGGTTTGTTCTTCCACCCTCGACCAGATCTTGTAATCCCGCGTGCCCTCGTTGCTTCCTTTCGTCATGGTGACAATCAATCTGCATAATACCATATAAAGTGGACGGATACTCATTAGTACAGAGCATTCTTAAAAAAAACCAGAACACCAACAAAAGGTGAGTACAGCATGCTGGACAATGCACTTTACTGCCAACCTTGTACAGATGCTCAATGTGGAGAGTTGTACCAGTTTGCATAAGTATGGAGGGCCACAAGACTAAACCACACTACTTGTCCTTATGTACCTCCACGAAATAGGGAGTACAAATGAATCTTCTACTGACATCTTGGAAAAGTCTACCTTCAGTATTTACTATGGTGGTTGAGTGCAGGCAGTTGCTGCAAGTGGTAGATGGAGTAGATGGAGTACACTCTTGGAGCAATAAATATTTACTCTTGTAGCAATAAGTAATTCTGACGTTTCAGTGAGCACTTCAATCGAGGGGAGCACAAGTTTGAAAATGGTACTGCTAGTACAGGGGAATGATAGAAGGGGACTGCAAGAAGGGGACTGCAAATAACCTTCTGCATGTGCCACTGCAATTAACCTTCTGCAAATGCCACCTGCAATTAACATTCTCTAAATGCCACTGCAATTAACATTCTGTAAGTGTCATTTTGTTCTCATTATTCCATAACCAAACCCCTTTGTCAAACACAAAATATTCATAATTCTTTAACAAATTAAATCAACCAGAATTTTGTGCTAACTGAAATCAACAAATGCAGTACAGGGCCGAATACAATACTAATAATTCTGAATCATAGTTCTTAGTGGGTGACTATATAGTTCAAACTTAGCGGGTGACTATATAGTTCAAACTAAACTCAACTCAACTCAACTCACATCAACTCAACTAAACTAAACTCAACTCAACTCAAATCAACTCAACTAAACTCAACTCAATACTTGAAACTGAACAACTAGTGGTAGGATACAATGCAGAAACCTACTGTCCTCGACGAGCCCACATCTCGGCTGCCAGTCCATGCCTAAAATCATTCCACTCTGTAGATGACTCCACGTACATTGGAACATCGTCCATGGTCTCAACGAATGGAGTTTCTTGGGCCGTTGGGGGGACGTACGCCTGCTCAAAACCATCGGGACCTCCCACCTGGCGGATGTAGTTGTGGAGTATGCAGCAGGCTGTGAAAAAAAGGCCCACCATCTCTGGGGAGTACCATGACGTGTCGAATAGTAATGCCCACCTCATCTTCAGGATTCCAAATATGCATTTGATGACGTTTCGCGCCTTCGAATGCTTCATGTTGAAGAACTCCTCTGCCGTTCTGGGAGGTTGGCACCACCCCATTCTTGGAGGTGGTATCGTTGCCCTCTGAATGGTGCAAGGAAACCCCTGGCATTCATGTACCCAGCGTCACACAAGTAGTAGTTTCCTGTAAGGGGACAAACGGCATAAATATTGAATCAGATATGTACTTTGCAAAGTAGATAAGGAGTTCAATCAATTATCAAAAATCCAGAGGGTTATAGTATTTTGAAGTACCATGTGGAACTCGTAGACCTCCAGGACGAGACAGGGCATCCCGTAATACCCGACTGTCATGCGCCGAGCCCTCCCACCCGGCTAGACAGTAGATGAATTGAAGATTTGTGTTGCATACGGCCAAGCAGTTGATCCCTGTTGTGCCCTTCCGAGTCCGATATCGAGCTTGGTTAGCAGTTGTCGTCCGTACTGATATTATGGTTCCATCAAGAGCCCCTAGGCAACCCTATAATGAAAAGTGTATGATTTATTAACAATTCGGCAGTGTGAAGTATATGCCCATGATATGAAACTATCATTAGTACTGGAAATGTAGCGGTGAGTAGATGGCACGTACCTTGAAGTACTTCCACCTAGGGTCCTCACAATTTTCTGGAACAGGTGTTGGCTTGACTAGGCAAATCTCATGTAGATTCAACACAGCATGGAGCACAGAATGAATGGTTCTTGACACGGTTTCGCCAGATCGACGAAATAGAATCTGACATGTCCTATTCTTGATGTTAGCCCCACCGTGACTAAAAAAATGGCGACCATCTCGTGGATGTCCATGTTCCTAGACCTTTTCAACCCGCCAGAGCTCTCGAGTAAGTCACATAAGTTCCAAAATATGTTCTTACTCATTCGCAGCATGTTGATGCAATTGACATTAGTGGTTCGTGTGGTATGGTGCAAGAAACCAAGCCGGTACACGTCAGATCCATGCGGGAGGGGCCGGGGAATGTCCTCGCCTTCTTCGGTTATGGATTGACTGCCTCCACAACATTCGGTGAGCATCCAAGCAACTTGTTGCATTACGTGGTAGCACATGGCAACGACATACACAATAATGCGTCGGCGTTGCTTAGCAGTCCTTCGAGCCATTCCTAACACCTGTTAAGATAGAATGAAAGCGTACATATTGATGGTACTGTGGGCAGACACAGTTCTGATAAAATGTGTGCAAGTAACATAAGCTTCACTAAAGGATCCGTTGTTGTTTTGTACAAAATTGATCTTGGAAACCGATTTCAAGGAAGACCAACAACATTACCCCCTTTTCTGTCCCATTTCAGCGCATGAAAATCCTTAGAAATAGAACCAGAGATTAATTAATCCAAATGCAATGCATAACCCAGTATATCATTTCCCTTTTCTTAATTGTTTAGGCTAGACAAATGCATTATCTTCTCATGATAAAGCTATTATTTACCAAGATCATTATCATGTCTGAATCTATGAATCCACTACATCCTAAATGTACAAAATATGCATCTGGTAAACATGCAAGATTAAGCAGATAACAACCGAGTCATTCTAGCATTCCAACCCAACATCCAGAATCCAGCTACAATCACTCAATTCGCAGCTGCCCCAAGTTAACTGTATCCCAGCGAAACTACAAATAAATAAAACACGAGATCCAATCCCCAATCTACCTTACTCCAGCTCGCCAGAAACCCAGCTGTACTGACTGGTTTTCCAGGAAAATTGTATGCTGGGCGGGTTGCAACATCAATTGGTAGGAGAGAATTGTATGCGATTGGCTTACTTACCTGATTAGAGGATGAAAACTGCCACCTTGTAAAACTGAATCTGGCCGACGCAAAATCTCTGTTGTCGGCGTCGAGAGCATGAAAGAGAGGTTACTGATGAGAGAATCAGCAAAAAAGGAGGAAGGTAAGGGTAGTAAAGGAAAGTGGAGTTAATAATTTAGAGTGGGTCCAGCAATAATAAAGGGAACTCAGAATTATTGGTGGGGAGGCAAAATTTGGTAAATACACGCAGGAGGGGAATATTGACCCATTGGGTTTTTAACAATACAATCCCCTGGACTAATATGGGCCTACCAAATGAAAGTATTCAGAAATCCTGGATTTTCAAGAAACATTTCATCTTTTACACTCAAACAAACGACGCCATTGTATTGTTGATGAAGAAGTGAAGAATGACATGGGATTATTGTATAATCACTGTCAACATGTGGAGAAAATGACGTTTGAAAGCAACAAAAAAGACCCTATGCTTGAATGTGGCCCTACGCCAACGCCATGTACCCGTTTGCTCTCCTCACAACCGTCGACATGTTATTTCTTGAGAATTTACGGGGTGAATGATGACCCGCCTGGTCGTTGTTATGCGGACGTTTAACCAAATAACTAACAAAGCTCACAAAAGCTAGGGTAGATCGTATTCCAGGGGTCTTCTAAGATTGACTACTTCAAAACTGGCAAAATACTCGAATGCAAACAAGTTGTGCGTGGTGTGAGTTCCACGACTTCTAATTCTAAGAAATGCAGACAAATTAAAACAAATTAAACTAAAGCAGATTGGAAATTAGGGTTTGAAAACAGAGATGACAAACGAACTTAGACTTTGAATCCCCCTTCGTTCCCCAGAGCATTGGCAATCAACAGATCAGTGGATTTCGATTCTCATTCAATCAATTACTAAGACACCACCATAACTCCTTACCCTTAGGTTTAAGACCGGCGAACGTTCGCTCTATCCGTTCTAACTACCAAGATTAACTAGCCGCCCGGGTACGGTCGCCTCTCGCAACGACTATTAAATGGTGCAATTACTAATGATTAATGAGTTACTCTTGCAGTGGATTAACCCTAACCGGTTCCTACGAAAGGCACGCTCCAATTATAAGGTTAATTGTTCAATTCGATGTTCTAAAGTAAGGCGAGCGTTCGCTTCTATCCTTAGCTTAACCAGAATCTAATCTAGGTGATCAATCCAGACAAGAAACATGAACAATGAAGAACAAATCAAACATGAATGAGAAACTGATTGAATTTCGAATCTAATCACCGCCGATCCGTGACCGCTTTAAAGCCCTGGGTCACTTAGGGTTCATCTAGTCTAAGCTCTAACGAGTTTAGCTAATCATGTTTATCACAAAAGAAACAAAGAAAAAGAAAGAGTTCATCATCCAGAGGAAGGACAGAAAAGAATCTGTAAAAACCTAATTTAGACGACTTTGACAGACTTCGATCTTCGGTAAACTACACTCCTAGCTCCGGTTCTCCGAGATGAAAGGGATGGCGTCACGATCTCTTTCCGGCTCTTCGAACGCTAACTCTTCGCTCCAGAACTCCAGAGAATCCTCAGAAAACGTAATTATGAATGATATGTTATTAGGTATCCCTTTTTGGGCCACCAGGTTAAGTATTTATACTTAACCCTAATTAGTCCGGATTTCCCTATTATTTTCGCCAAAATTATTAAGGAATTTTCGGCGAAAATTCCTTTGCAAATGAAGGGATATTTTCGCTCTTCTATGGACTTCATTCTCGGTTCGAAAACTTGACACTTCGCCGAAACCGATTTGTGCTGATATTTTCGCCGAAAACACTAGGCGATTTTCGGCGAAAATTCCTTTGCAATCCGGGCAGGAATTTGCTTGAACTTGATTGGCTCCTTTGATCGATTCCGGTTCAGTTCCTCGATGTTCCAATGCCTTAGACACGTCCTTGGTTACTTATTCGATGGCAAAAACCTGTGCTAACATAAAAATACTAGAAAACCATCAAATAGACCCGAAACGGGCCAAGGTAACACAAATGGCACGAGATAGGGCAATCGATTGAATATTCTTTATTCGACCCTAAAAACCATGTCTTAAGCAAAGAAATGTCGCTTAAATGAGGCTGATAATCACGTCAAATCGAGTGTCATCAAATACCCCACACTTAAGCTTTTGCTTGTCCTCAAGCAAATTGAATAGAGACGCTCATGTTCACAAATGATAAGATCGATTAAATTGGAGCTTAATCAAACACAATGAATTATTAGACAGCTAATTCCTAGAACAAGAAACCTAACATGCATACAGGTCAGCCAAACTACCTGGTCTCACTAATAAACTGCACACGACAAGTAATTAGCAACCAATTATGCACGAATTTGACCTGACCGACCAGACTCCTCACACAGGATATATAGTACAATGGGAACTCTCACTCTCTGTGTTTAAGGACGTGTTTCTGCTCTCGATCATTTTCTGTCACCGAATTCTGTCATATGTTTGCATTTCGACCACATCTCCACCACTGTGACAACACGAGTATCTAGTCAAGAAGGACTTCCCTGCTAGGACCGTAATGAATTCTACACTACTCGGGTATATAATGAGATGGATGATGGGAATGTATGATGATGGCTTGGTGCGGTGTAGCTTTCGACTAACTTCCCTCGAATCTAATCTATGGCTTCCTACCGTCTAACCAAACACGGGTGGAATGATGAACGCTTGTCCTATGATACCCTCAAGCAACCTAGCACTTATTCTTTTTTTTTCTTTACACGATTTTTTTTTTCAAACACACATTTTTTCTTTTGACTTCGTTCTTCCATTTGTAGGGAGAAGAACGTTTTATTGAACTAGAAACTTTGAACTTTTTCTGATTGTTCTTTTTTTCACTTTTTTCGAAATTTTCTTTCTTTTTTTTTTCTTTTGTGCCGATTTTCTTTTAGTTGCTAGAGGGGTTTACACGTCTGGACATATTAGCTAAGACCACCTGTTTAATGGCTATCGGCAGGTTACCACAAACCGACTTCCGGTAGGTCAATTTAGAACTACAACCACAGGGGATCAACGGGGAATGAAACAAATGGAAAATGGCTGTAATGTATTATCAAACCGAAAGAACAGGCCAAGCTCAAGGGTCTAAACCTAATGGATTTTATCGTTTGGTAGGCTATCTGGCTTAGTAGCTGAATCTAGGTGCCCCTATCCTTCTAGAACTCGTGTCATCGTGTGGTCTCGAGTAGGTCTCATGCAAATTCTAACTCATTCAAGTAAACAGAAAACCACTCAGAAAAAATTTAAAATTGCAAGTTACGTGCAATGGATCAAAAGCTCACAATTGGTTTGCTAGTCGGATTCGGTCATTTTCATGCAATCAAGGCTACAAACTACAAGTGTGATTTTAAAATTCTGTTCTGACCAGGCAATTTAGCATCAAAGTATACAAGTTGGTTCTCAAGTTCTAGATTAAGCAGTCTAAGCATCATTATGAAGGTTTGAACAACAACTTAACATCAAAAATCAAGAACTGAGCCATTCTAATGCTAGAGAGACTGGAATGGAATCACGAGGCACACAAAAACACAATTCAAGGGCAATCAAGTTCATGCAAGGTTCTCTAGCATCCTACCCCACACTTAAATCAGACTGTGTCCTCACAGGACTAATTCTAGAGTTCAGAGTGAAGTAGAAGAACCTAGATGATGACACTCGAATTGACGTGATTATCAGCCTCATTTAAGCGACACTTCTTTGCTTAAGACATTGTTTTTAGGGTAGAATGACGAATAATCAATCGATTGCCCTATCTCATGCCACTTGTGTTACCTTGGCCCATTTCGGGTCTATTTGATGGTTTTCTAGTGTTTTTTACGTAAGCACAGGTTTTTGCCGTCAAATAAAGTAACCATGGATGTGTCTGAAGCATTGGAACCTCGAGGAATTGAACCGAAATCGGTCAAAGAAGCCATTCAAGTTCGAACAAATTCTGCCCAGTTTATACACATATTTTCGGCGAAACCACCCTTTGGTCTTCGCCGAAAATGGAAGAAGAAACCACTGGCCGATTGAGAGGAAGATTTCGGCGAAGATACCATGGAGATTTCGCCGAAACCGTAGGAAGGAATCAACCGCTTAGAGTATGAAGAAATTTTCGCCGAAATCCCTTCACTATTTTCGGCGAAAATCCCAGTTGAATTCAGGAGAATATCAGGTTGGTATAAATAGAGAACTCGGGGCTATTATCGGGAGGACGAACCATCACTTAACACACATCACTTTTTACAACACACACAAAAAAAACGACGAGAGGGAGGGAGAGAGACAGGACGAGTAACTAAAGTTCGAGGAGCAGGAACGGATCGTGACGCCATCCATCCATCTCGGAGAGCCAGGGTTAGGAGTTGAAGATTCAGCAGATTGAAGCTGTCAGGAAGCATCGAAATTAGGTTTTACAGTTCTTCTCTGTCTTCCTACCTGAGATGTATTCTTTGTCTGCCTTCGACTCTTCTGGATTGGATATGAGTAGCTGAACTTGTGTAACTTAGATTAGATGAACAAGTGACCCAAGGCCGGGCTTAAAGCAGTCACGGATCGGCGGTGATTAGATTCGAAGTTCATTCAGTTTCATCTTGCATGTTTGATTTGTTCTTCGTTTTCTGTGTTTCTTGTCTGGTTTGGCCACCTAGATTAGATTCTTGTTAAGCTAAGGATAGAAGCGAACGCTCGCCTTACTTTAAAACATCAAATCGAACAATCAACCTTATAATTGGAGTGTGCCTTTCGTAAGAACTGATTAAGGTTGATCCATTGCTAGAGTAACTCATTAATCACTAGAATTTGCACCAGTTAAGTTAAGTCGTTGCGAGAGGCGACCGTACCCGGGCGGCTAATTAATCGTGGTAGCTAGATCGGATAGAGCGAACGTTCGCCAGTCTTAAACCTAAGGGTCAGGAGTTATGATGGTGTCTGTGAACTGAATGAACTAGAATCGAAAATTGCTGGTCTGTGACTGTTGTTGCCTTGGTGATCTAAGGGGAATTCGAAATCTAAGCTTGTCTGTCATCTTTCTAGTCAATTAATCAATCTTCAATCTTTCTTCGGTTTAATTTTCATTTCTTCTTATTTTTGCATTCTTAGTATAGAAGTCGTGGAACTCACACCACGCGCAACTTGTGTTTGAACTTGAATTAAAACTGTCAACTCCCTGGAGTAAGGAAGTAGAGGAAACCCCTGGAATACGATCTACTATAGCCTTTTATTAGCATTAGTAGTTATTTGGTTGAACGCATCACAACGACACGTTCATCAAATTGGCGCCGTTGCCGGGGAACTCTTCTACTTCGTTGAAAGAAGAGTTGGCATTTTTATTCTTCTACCTTTCCATCTTTCATTTTCCATCACACTTCGATTTTACACCGGTTGTGTTTGTTTTTTGTCTCGTGCAGGTCATAGCAGGTACAGAAGCAAATCACTTCCGTTCCATCTTCCTTTACCGCAATGGTTACTCTTAAGAGTGTTGCGGACTATAGTAAGCCGCGTTCATCTAACCTCCGTTCACCCATCACCGTGCTTACTAATGACGATGATCCCGACTATGAGATTCAGATTCCTCTCTTGGAGCTAATCTCTAGGGACATACAATTCGAGGGAAGACCAGATGATAATCCCTGCACACACATAACCAACTTTTTGGTTGTCTGCGACACCTTCAAGTCTGGGAATCTCAATAAGAATGCATTATATCTCCGAGCTTTCCCGTTTTCTCTCAGAGGTGCAGCTAAACAATGGCTTAACAGCAAACCGCCAGGTCATTACACTGAATGGGAGACATTAGCTCAAGATTTTGTTGAGGAATACTTTCCTCCTGCAAGAACAACTGCTTATAAAGACCGCATCTCCAGGTTCACTCAGAGAGAGGATGCAAGCCTGTATGACACTTGGAACGAATTTCAGTCTCTTCTCTTCGACTGCCCTCACCATGGGTATGAACAGAGACAGCTGGCTGAATTCTTTACTCGAGGAATGCGCAAGGAATCTGCAAACTGGGTCAACACCCTAGCTGGCGGAGATTGCACTGCTCTCACTCCTCAGGATGCTCTTCTGCATTTTGCTGACTGTGCGTCGAAATCTATAACCTGGGAGAGGCATATAGATGGAACCAAGAGTCAGAACCAGATTCAGATAAATGTTGCAGAGCAGATCAAGGCAGAAGTTCAGAAGCATCTGCAAGCAGCTGGTATCCCTCTCGACTCTCCGTCAGCTACCGTCTTTTCGGTTGACTGTGGATGGTGTGGATCATGTGCTCATAGCGGCGGAAGTTGCCTCAATTTCGGTGCAGCAGAAGTCTTGTCTACTGAGGAGGTAAACTTCATTGATCAAGGTTTTGCCAACAATCAGAAAGGCTATGCCGGTTACAGAAACTACGTGCCAAGGAAGCAAAGCAACCGGTTGGTAGATCCTTGTTATAGACCTCCGGGATTCATTGGAGGGCAACACCAGTTTCAGGCAAAGCCGTGCTACAATAGAGATATGGACTATGAGAGGAAGTTTGATCAGATCATGAGCCGACTTGACGACCATGACATTCAGTTAAAAGCCCAAGCCGCACTTAATCAAGGAACAAAGGCTCAAACCCAGAGGATAGAAGACGCGGTACTCAATATGGCGAAACTTTTTACTAGCAATCCTCTCCTTAATCCAGAAGCATTTCAAGCAGACTCCGATATAAGGAGTGAACACGCTCAAGCTATTACCACTAGGAGCGGCAAGCAAACAACTGATCCAAAAGCTCCGGAACCTGACATGACACCAGATATTAGTGCTGCCATGGATATGCCAGAAATAGAAGATATCACAGAAGAGGAAGAAGAAGCACCTGCTCCTCCTCCGCCGCCCAAGACAGCCCCTGAACCTGTCTTGGCGCCATATGTACCTAGGATTCCTTTTCCAAAAGCTGCAAGGAGCACAGCCAAGGGTCACGACACTCAGTATAAGAAATGGTACAATGTTCTTAAGACTGCAGAAATCAAGATACCAGTGACGGACGCTGTAGAGATTATACCACCACTTGGGAAGTTCTTTAAAGACCTCGTGAAGAAAGTGAAGAGTGGCGAGGTGTACTCTATCACGCTCACTAATGAATGCGCATCTATTCTAGGTGCGCCATCTTCCATTCGACAGCCGCCACCACCCCCAGCTAAGTGTCCTGATCCCGGTTCTTTTACATTACCGTGCATTATTAATGGCATTCAAATTGATCGCAGCCTGGTTGATTCTGGTGCTTCTATTAATGTTATGCCTGTCTATCTATATGAAAAGCTGAATCTAGGGCAATTAAAACCGATTACTCTGCATCTCGTTTTAGCCGATAGGTCTGTCAAACGGCCTAGAGGTATAGTAGAAGATGTAACTGTTTGTTGTGGTCCATTTACTATACTAGCAGATTTTGTTGTTTTAGATACTCGTGAGCTAGACGGAACACTTATCCTAGGTCGACCTTTCTTAGCAACTGCTGGTGTGAATATAAATTGCAAACAAGGCTTATTAACTTTAAGTGTAGGACAAGAGAGTGTTGCATTCCGCATTAAAGATAGCATGAGATATTCTGTTGCTCAAGATGATAAATGCTATTCTATTGATCCCTTAGAGACGGCCTCGGCCGACTCCGTTACTAATGCTTTATCTAGTGATCCGCTAGAGTTGTGTTTGATTTCAGGGATTGATAATGCGTTAGACGACCCAGAGCAGCGCTTATGGCAAGATGAGCTAGATGAACAACAGGCAACATTCACACCCTTACATGCGCCTCCACACATCGAACCAGCTTCGAGTCGGATTACTACATATGAGAATCCACCAGAACTTACTCTGAAGGAGCTGCCTGACCACTTAGAGTACGCATTTCTGGGAAAGGATCGCCAGTTACCTGTCATTATCAATGCGAATCTATCTCCCGAGCAGAAAGAGCAACTGATTGAGCTACTCAAGAAGCATGTCCGAGCTATTGCCTGGCAGTTGGCAGGCATCAGAGGTATCTCTGAAACCTTCTGCAAACATCGGATAGTTGTTGATGAAGAATTCAAACCAGTCAGACAACCGCAACGCCGACTTAACCCTCAGATGCAAGAAGTCGTAAAGAAAGAAGTACTCAAGCTTCTAGATGCCGGTATCATCTATCCTATCGCCGACAGTCCTTGGGTCAGTCCAACTCAAGTTGTTCCGAAGAAAGGAGGAATCACCGTCATCCCTAATCCAAAGGGTGAACTCATTCCCACCCGAACAGTTACAGGATGGAGAGTCTGCATTGATTATCGACGACTAAATGATGCCACCAAGAAGGATCACTTTCCACTGCCGTTCATTGATCAGATGCTTGAACGATTGGCTGGTCATGAATACTACTGCTTCTTAGACGGGATGTCCGGTTACTTTCAGATCCCCATTGAGCTTGCTGATCAAGAGAAGACAACCTTCACATGCCCGTTCGGTACGTTTGCTTATCGTCGTATTCCCTTTGGATTATGTAATGCTCCCGCTACTTTTCAGAGATGCATGCTTGCAATATTTGGAGATCTGGTAGAGAATGTGGTAGAGGTGTTCATGGATGACTTCTCTGTCTATGGAGATTCATTTTCAAAGTGTTTGGCTAATCTGGATAAGGTGTTAGCTCGTTGTGAGGAGACTAACCTAGCTCTTAGCTGGGAGAAATGTCACTTCATGGTTACAGAAGGTATTGTTCTTGGCCATAGAATATCTAAGACAGGTATAGAAGTCGATCGTGCCAAGCTTGAGACCATTGCCAGTCTACCACCGCCGACCTCAGTCAAGACAGTTCGAAGCTTCCTCGGTCATGCTGGATTCTACCGGAGATTCATCCAAGACTTCTCCAAGATCGCTCTACCAATGACCAAGCTACTCGAGAAAGATGCTCCGTTCGTCTTTGACAAAGCCTGTCTTGAAGCCTTTGAGACTCTGAAGACTCAACTGACCACCGCACCGATTCTTACAGCACCAGATTGGAATCTCCCATTCGAGATCATGTGCGATGCTAGTGATTTCGCCGTTGGCGCAGTTCTTGGTCAGAGAAAGGAGAAGAAATTTCATCCTATCTACTTTGCGAGCAAGACACTCAATGATGCTCAGAGAAACTACACTACCACGAAGAAGGAACTCCTAGCTATCGTTTTCTCCTTTGATAAATTTAGACAGTATCTGGTTCTCTCACATACCATCGTCTACACAGATCATGCTGCTCTGCGCCATCTTTTAGCTAAGCAAGATTCGAAGCCACGTCTCATCCGGTGGATCCTTCTCCTTCAAGAATTCGACATAGAAATTAAAGACAAGAAAGGAGCAGAGAACTTAGCAGCAGATCATCTTTCTCGACTCGAGGAATCACAAACAGGTAAGTCTGCTACCCCTATCAATGATTCTTTCCCTGACGAGCTGTTGCGTGTTGAGACGTATGAACAGGTTAACAGCATAGCTATTGAGCCATGGGCAATCCCTCACGCTCAAGATTTGAGTAATGCTACCGATTCGGAAGAGCCATGGTATGCTACCCTGGCCAATTATCTTTCTCACGGCATTATCCCTCCTGAGCTGGATTATAATGCACGTAAGAAATTGCTTAAAGAAGCCAAGTCATACTTCTGGGATGAGCCTTTCTTATACCGCATCAGTCTTGACGGGATGATCCGAAGATGTGTCTCTTACAATGAAGCAGCGGACATCATTCGCAAATGCCATGAAGGACCGTTCGGAGGACATTTCGGAGGCAACCGCACGGCGAGAAAGGTACTCGAAACAGGTTTCTACTGGCCCTCAATTTTTAGTGATTGCGATGTTTATGCTAGACGTTGTGATGCATGCCAGCGATCAGGTAACATCTCTAACCGTAATGAGATGCCCCAAATTGTTTTTTTAACTGTTGAAATCTTTGATGTCTGGGGAATTGATTTTATGGGCCGTTCACGCCCTCCAACGGAAACAAGTACATTCTCGTCGCCGTTGATTATGTTTCTAAGTGGGCTGAAGCTGAGGCTTTACCCACTAATGATTCTAGAGTGGTGGGACGTTTCCTTACTCGTCTTTTCACGCGTTTTGGTTCACCGCGCTTCATCATAAGCGATAGGGGTACCCACTTCCACGGACAATTCGATCGGGTGTGCAAACGCTTTGGTGTCACCCACCGAATGTCCACGGCTTATCATCCTCAAGCGAACGGCCAAGCGGAAGTGACAAACCGTGAGCTCAAGCGGATTCTTGATAGGACGGTTGGCCGGTCTCGCAAGGACTGGTCATCTAAGCTCAATGATGCCTTATGGGCATATCGAACTGCCTACAAGACTCCCATCGGTACCTCACCGTATCAGCTGGTCTATGGCAAGGCATGCCATTTACCAGTTGAGCTTGAGCACAAGGCATTCTGGGCTAACAAAGAGTTGAATATGAGCTATGCAGTAGCAGGTAATAACCGCCATGACCAGATCGCTGAGCTTGAGGAGCACCGTCTCCACGCTTATGAGAGCACTAAGCTATACAAAGAACGCACGAAGAGAATTCATGACTCTCAGTTGAAGACGATCAAGCAGTTCTACCCGGGAGAGGAAGTGCTCTTATATAATTCTCGATTAAAGCTCTTTCCGGGTAAGTTGAAATCTCGATGGTCTGGCCCTTATACCGTGGTCCGACAGACACCCTTAGGCAGCGTCTATATTCAAATGCACGATCAGGAGCCGTTCGCGGTCAACGAACATCGGCTTAAGCAGTATCTGCAAGGGTTAGCCGTATCATCCATAGACGTGCATTACCTCGTTTTGGAATCCTGACACGAATCCAGGTATCGTCTGGCTCACGGACGTTAAACAACAGCGCTTCGTGGGAGGCAACCCACGGCTGGAGTCAGTTATTGTTACAGCTGAGTCATTTTGCATGTCAAAAAAAAAAAACACTGCCGCCGGTTTTTAAATCATTTTCGGCGAAACTGTGTCCTTGTTTTCGCCGAAAACAATGTTCAAATTCGACCTGAACCTCCTGTCCATACTTTTCGAACCGAAGACCCCCCCATTCTCGCCGAAACCATTTCCTTCTTTGAAACTACTATTTTCGCCGAAACTGCTACTTTCTTTTCGCCGAAAATTTTGGTTCAATTACCCCTGTTCCGCCTGTCTATCATTTTTGCCGAAACTTAGGCTCCAATTTGGCCAAAATCACCATGTTTTCCTTCGACTATATAAGCAGCACCACCCCCATATTTTCGCCCCACCCCCGAAAACGAAAACATTATAAACCACTCCCATCTCCTCAACCGCCGCCGCCCGATCGTCGACTGCGCCTCAGACCCACCGATCAGCCGCCGCCATCCAATTCTTTAGGAGCCGACCGCCGACCATTCCCCACCCAGACCTGGTTCCTTGCCCCTGTTCAAAAACCCTAGAGTCAGTTCTTTTCAGCGCTGGTTCCGGCCGACCTAGTTTTCAAGTTTTTCACCGTTTTCGTGGATTTCCAATCGTCTTCTCGAATCATGTCTTCACGGTTAGTTGTTCAACCATTGATTGTGCATCTTTTGGCTTGTTAACTTCCGGTTTTTGGCATGGTTGACCATGGTTGACTTTTCGATTCTCCCTCATTCTTCTTGAATGCTTTGTCGGTGTCAATTGGCTAGGTTCTGGTGTTGTTTTTGTGGCCTTTTAAGAAGCGTGACTTGTTGTCTGTGCGATCGTGTTCTTGACTCATTCCATTATTTATGCTTGCCGAATGAATTGACGGTTCTTCAATGATATATCATGATTCTGTGATCTCACACTAAGTGTGGGGTAAGAGTCTTGTAATCTAATGCTGGTCGTCTCTGAGTTGTATCTTACGGGGCTCCAAAGCGTTTTAAGACTGCCAGTGCAGATAGAGCGCAGCGATCATCAGCTCGCCAAAGCAAAACACCACCTTGTCGACGTCCCGCGCCAGCTGCACAGACATCGACGGCTGTGGCCACCATTCCAGAGGATGCACCGACTCCTGCGTCCCCTATTTCCCCTATTCCTACGCCTGCCAATGGGGTCATCCATCCTTTCATCACCGCCCTGGAGCCGCACCAGCTCGAGGTCTTCCAGAAGATCAAAGACATCCCTCCGGCTAAGGTGGCAGTTCTGTCTCTTGACAGTCTCAAAGCGCACAATCCGGCTTGGCACTTGACAATTGACACCGCTCTTAATAAAGCCGGATTGCCAGTGCTGACCACTCATGGATCCCCATACCCGCTCGTCGCCCTCCAGGAGTTCTGGAGTTCATTTCGGCGCCTCACCCCGAAGCCCTTTCGTGAGCAGAAATTCGTTTCCTTTCGCCTCGGTGGTGTTCTTCATGAGAAGTCCCTTCGTGAGTTCGGCCGCTTGCTGGATCCGCACGTTAATTTCGATACCGCATTAGCTGGCTTTGAGGACACATACTCCATCACCAGTGCTCCTTACCCGGATGTGTGGAAATGGGCATGCTGCGAGGATGAGAGCTCACCTATCGTCCACCCCACGGTCGGTGACATCTTTCACCCTGTTCTTAAATTCTTGCATTATGTTTGGGTGCAATCTCTGTGTTTTTGCAGCAAGACGAGCCACCACCATGTTTCTCTGGAGGAGCTCGTTCTATTCCGTGCTTTAGAGGAGGATGCCAACCTGCACCCCGGCTGGTGGCTTGCACGATTCTTTCACAAGCGCACTACCGCCAAGAAGCTTCCTAGTGAGCTTCCAGGAGGCCCCTTCATTTCTATTCTGATCAACAACCTCCAGCTCGGTGATAAATGGGGCCCTGATATTCCTCGTATCCCGATTGAGCATGCAGGCGCTGAACTTGCATTAGCACGGCACATCGACCTTTCAGAGACTATTGAGCATTGCACATCGCTCCCTCATCGCACGAACCAGCCGACCGCCCGCCGTCGCGAGCGCAACTCACCGCGGAAATGAATGAAAGGCTGGTGCGTATTAAGAAGTGGCAGCTAGACTACTCGGCTGGTTCGTTGCAATGGCAGAAGGACCGAGTAGCACATGAGGAGACTCAGAATGAACGTTGGTCCACTCTACATCAATTCATGGCTGACCAATCCGCCAGACACATGGACGAGCTCGCCTGGCGACAGCAGATGGAGCAGCGGTTCGCCATATCCTCCATTCCCACTGCACCTCCACCTCCTCCTGCGGAACAGTGATCAGGTTGCTTCTATCTTTTTCCTTTCTTTTCTTTCTTCTTTTCGGGTCTCGACCCAATTTTCTTCTGTGTGGATTCGGGACACTTGTCCCGGTGTCCTTTTGTTCTTTTTTTTTTGTTTGTGTTTTGTAGGATTTTGAGTAACTCTACTCCGCGCCGGACTCTCCGTGCTCATCCGCTACACCACCCATCACCTTCCAGGTTCTTCGTAACTCTCTACTCTAGATTAGTCCTGTGAGGACACAGAACAGTTTAAGTGTGGGGTAGGGTGTTAGATAACCATGCATGATCTTGATTGCCTATATCTTTGTGTGTGCCTCGTGATTCCTGTCCAGTTCTCTAGCATAGAATTGCTCAATTCTTGACTTTGGATGTTAAATTGACTTCAATTTTGAACAATGACGTCTAGACTGTTCCACTTAGAACCTGTAACCAACGTGTCAGAACTGATATTAAATGAGTCTAGGTCAGAACAGATCATAAATCACTTCTGTAGTTGGAACTGGAATTAATTGAATCAACCAACTTGTAACAACAAAGCTCGATAACACCGTTCTAAGATGATAAATGCTAGCTTCTTCCATGTTTTTCAGTCCATATTTGATCACCTGTGATTGTGGCTTGAGATTAGACGGATATCCAATCCGAAATCTTGTGTAAAAAGTTATAACTAGCTAAGATTAAGTGGCTAAATGGTTAAATCAAGTAATCAAGTTGTGCTAATCAATGCTAAGTTCTTTAAAGTGCTGAAAATAAAGCTAGGCAAGCCCGACACCTAAGTGAAGTGTTCGGGTTGAGCACTAGCAAAAGGCACAAATACTGTGAGCTAGGCAGGTCCAACACCTAAGTGAAGTGTTTGGTATCGAGCACTAGTATGCAGTAAATAAATTAAAGAAAGTTTGAATCTTGAAAGAAATTATTGTTTAAATCGGTCCTAGCTAGAACGTGTAACGTACAGATCTAGAAGCTGATGAAGTCGAGTCGATAGCCACGTCACTTTTCCTGCCTCCGCGTCCATATCATGGCCAGAGCTTAAAGTCGTTTTGATTAGAGTTGGTGTTATCGTAGTCGGTTAATCATGATTACCAAGAAACGAGCTTTGTTAAAAACCACTACTTGAAGTGTGCAGAAATTAGTGAGATCGAAAACTTGTTTCGTTGATGTTCTTGCATGTGTAGGTCACTCTTTCTACGTGGAACAGTATAAACCAAATTGTTAGATTTGAATCTCGGTTTAATCTCATGTCATTTATGAATTTGAGTGTGTTCTAGTTCAGTTTGCTTGAGGACAAGCAAAAGCTTAAGTGTGGGGTATTTGATGACACTCGAATTGACGTGATTATCAGCCTCATTTAAGCGACATTTCTTTGCTTAAGACATTGTTTTTAGGGTAGAATGACGAATAATCAATCGATTGCCCTATCTCATGCCATTTGTGTTACCTTGGCCCGTTTCGGGTCTATTTGATGGTTTTCTAGTGTTTTTTACGTAAGCACAGGTTTTTGCCGTCAAATAAAGTAACCATGGATGTGTCTGAAGCATTGGAACCTCGAGGAATTGAACCGGAATCGGTCAAAGAAGCCATTCAAGTTCGAACAAATTCTGCCCAGTTTATACACACATTTTCGGCGAAACCACCCTTTGGTCTTCGCCGAAAATGGAAGAAGAAACCACTGGCCGATTGAGAGGAAGATTTCGGCGAAGATACCATGGAGATTTCGCCGAAACCATAGGAAGGAATCAACCGCTTAGAGTATGAAGAAATTTTTGCCGAAATCCCTTCACTATTTTCGGCGAAAATCCCAGTTGAATTCAGGAGAATATCGGGTTGGTATAAATAGAGAACTCGGGGCTATTATCGGGAGGACGAACCATCACTTAACACACATCACTTTTTACAACACACACAAAAAAAACGACGAGAGGGAGGGAGAGAGACAGGACGAGTAACTAGAGTTCGAGGAGCAGGAACGGATCGTGACGCCATCCATCCATCTCGGAGAGCCAGGGTTAGGAGTTGAAGATTCAGCAGATTGAAGCTGTCAGGAAGCATCGAAATTAGGTTTTACAGTTCTTCTCTGTCTTCCTACCTGAGATGTATTCTTTGTCTGCCTTCGACTCTTCTGGATTGGATATGAGTAGCTGGACTTGTGTAACTTAGATTAGATGAACCCTAAGTGACCCAGGGCTTAAAGCGGTCACGGATCGGCGGTGATTAGATTCGAAGTTCATTCAGTTTCATCTTGCATGTTTGATTTGTTCTTCGTTTTCTGTGTTTCTTGTCTGGTTTGGCCACCTAGATTAGATTCTTGTTAAGCTAAGGATAGAAGCGAACGCTCGCCTTACTTTAAAACATCAAATCGAACAATCAACCTTATAATTGGAGTGTGCCTTTCGTAGGAACCGATTAGGGTTGATCCATTGCTAGAGTAACTCATTAATCACTAGAATTTGCACCAGTTAAGTTAAGTCGTTGCGAGAGGCGACCGTACCCGGGCGGCTAATTAATCGTGGTAGCTAGATCGGATAGAGCGAACGTTCGCCAGTCTTAAACCTAAGGGTCAGGAGTTATGATGGTGTCTGTGAACTGAATGAACTAGAATCGAAAATTGCTGGTCTATGACTGTTGTTGCCTTGGTGATCTAAGGGGAATTCGAAATCTAAGCTTGTCTGTCATCTTTCTAGTCAATTAATCAATCTTCAATCTTTCTTCGGTTTAATTTTCATTTCTTCTTATTTTTGCATTCTTAGTATAGAAGTCGTGGAACTCACACCACGCGCAACTTGTGTTTGAACTTGAATTAAAACTGTCAACTCCCTGGAGTAAGGAAGTAGAGGAAACCCCTGGAATACGATCTGCTATAGCCTTTTATTAGCATTAGTAGTTATTTGGTTGAACGCATCACAACGACACGTTCATCACTGGACCGAGATGATTGGTGTAGGGGATGAGCACGGATCCTTGGAGCGGAGGGAATCTACCAAAGCGAAGCAAAGGGAATCTCCCTACTACCTACAAAACAAAAACAAATGAAACATAAAAAGGATACCGGGACAAGTGCCCCGGATCCACACAGAAAAAAGTTGGACCGAAATCCAAAAAGAATAAATAAAAAGAAAGGACAAGGAAAAGGACACCACCTGATCATGACTGGTCAGGGGCGTCGGGGGGTGGAAAGTGGAGGTGCTCGCCGAGCTGACGTTGCCACGCCAGCTGTGCCTCATACCGCCTGTCGGTGCGGCGCATATGTTGCTGCATAATAGTCCATCTCGCCTCTTGAGTGGCGTTGTCAGTGATGCGCCACTCCTGCAGTCGCTCACACAACTCACCAATGTCCGCGGGGTGCGGTCGGTGCTGATAGTGAGGCGCCTGGTATAGATCGGGAATGTGCGGCAGCGAATGGTGAGCATATCCTGCCTGATGATGCGGCGAGGGTATATAGTTTTAGAATTCTGGCGGCGGCTGGGGTTGCTGCTGCTTAGCATCATCTTCTTCCTCCGACTCGACCACAGGCTGGAGTGGAGGATCTGCTGCTACTTGGGGACTGAGGTCCAACTCTAAGTCGTACTCAACCGCTAAGTCTCCTCCAACGGTCCTAACTTGGTGTCGTGGAATGTTCGGGCCATATTCATGGCTGATGCCGAAGGAGATGATGAGCTGACCTATGAAGTTACCCCCCAGGAGTCTGCGAGGTGGCGTCCTCCTCCTGGTCTTCTAGTGGAAGATGCGTGCCAGCACCCAGCCAGGGTGGAGAGGGTAGCTCTCTCGGATGGCTCGAAGAAGCATAAGCTCCTCCTTGAGGATATGGTGGTGATCCTTATCTGGAACATATAAAAGCGACCTACGCCAAACCATATGAATAAATTTAAAGAGAGGGTGAGAGAGGGACTTAACTGAGTCATGGCCCGTGAGGCGATCACCAGGCACTCCAGTCATATGGCTCCAGAGCACGTGGTACTCCTCGTCGTCATCATCGTCGCCCCAGCCTAGGTGATGATCGTGATAATGCTCGTAGGGGATGCCAAGATGAGCAGCAAACTCATCGTAGGTGAGTTGCATGTACACCCCACCAAGATAGAAGGTCACAACCTTCTGGCGCTACTTCCTCTTGTGCTCATCCAGATCAAAGGTCGCCCAGAACTCCTGAAGGGTGATGTCTGGGAATTCGGCAGCTATGGTGGTCAGCTCCAGGAGGCCGGCCGGTGCTAGGGCATCATGCACATTCCGGTGGTAGTCCTCGTCGTGCTCGGAGAGGGACTCCAGGGAAAGAGGGCGCATGTCAGCTCCACGAATGTGCTGGATCTTCTTGAAGCACTCGAAGTAGAAGTCAGGGAGACGAGCTAGAGTGCGATGGTATCCAGCCCGGCGAGGTAGTGCGGGTGGAGGACCCAGAACGGCGGGTGTGACGGGAGCGGCAGCTCCTGAGCTCGAGGCGCCATCAAGTCGCGCCTTAGTCCTGCGCTCATAAGTGGTGTTCCTAAAACCAGAATGAAACCAGATTAGTCAAACTTAAACCCTACCCCACACTTAGTAGAAAAAACTCAATTTCACAAAGAAATGAGGAAAACCGAGTGGGGGTAAGCAAAGCAGAGTAACTAGTAATCATGGACAGTAAAATACATATTTAGGAACAGCCAGAATGGATTAGCACAATCAGAGTTCAAAAAGTCAAACCGACATTCAGGAAATCAACACTATAGCATAATGAACCTAATCATGGCAAGATTATCACAACGTGGAAATTGACGGCATAATATGATCTCAGATGGCAAACACAATAATATGAACGAGAATGAGCACATCAAGCAGCCAAATGATCACAACAATTCAAAGTCAAACCGACATTGCTCACAAAAGTCAACATCACAAAGAATCAATCCTATGCAAGCAACACATGATCAAATGATATGGAAATTAAGCACGGAACTCCCTAAGCATGCTAGAACAGCTCTACAAGTTCAGCTAACCTAGTTCACACGAAATCAGTCGGCACGCAAATCGAAAAGTAAACCGAAAGTCAACCCCGACAAAATTCAGCAATCCATATGTCAAAAGATTCGTATTGAAAAGTTCTACAATTTACCTTGAAGCCATGGGTGCTAAAAACGAACGGTTTGGGAGGAATCGGTGAAAAAACTCTAAAAACGAGGGTTTCGGTGAACTGGAGCTGTAGAGCTCCGATTCGGCTGTTCTAGGACTCAAAATGATCGAAATGGAGAGGGGAGTTGAGCGGCGGCGGTCGGCAACGGCGGGAAACGGCGGCGGCGACGGTTTAAAAGGTTGGCGGTCGGCGGCGTTTATTGAAAAACAAAGGGGAGTTTTCGGGTTTGTGTTCGAAAATAAAAGAAGGAAAGTGGGGAGAGAGAGGATAAGACCGGGTTTTAAGTGGGAAATTTTCTGATTTTCAAAGGAATTTTCGGCGAAACTAATAGGTAGTTTTCGCCAAAAATGGAAGTTAAAATGGCTGCCAGTTTTCAAATGGATTTTCGCCGAAACCACTCAACTTTTCGAACCGAAAATATGAAACAGGAGACCGGGTTCGAAAATTCAAAAGGTGATTTCGCCGAAAATAGGGGTGATTTCGCCGAAAATTTTGAACTACTCGGGTGAAAATATTTTCGCAAATCCGGCCAACTTCAGAAAATCACAGTTAAATCCACAAAAATCGGGACGACCTCAATCAACTTGCGAACGACACTATGACACACAGACTCTACACGAAAAATAATAAAGCAAACAAACTGACACTTTTGGCTCCCCGAACCAACTCTAAAACGCTAAGGTTGACACAAAACAAAAACGGACTCCAGCCGTGGGTTGCCTCCCACGAAGCGCTCTTTTATTAACGTCCTTGAGCTGGACGATACCTGGACGGTATTAGGAGACATCCCAATTCAGATTCTCCTTAACGCTCGCGTCGGAGTTCATGAAGTACAGCTTCGGGACTTCTCCGGTAAGCGTGAATCTCTTCCCGTTTGCATGCAAGAGCTTGGTACGTCCATCGCGAAGATGATCAATGTTCTTGAACGGTCCGAACAGTTCTCTGGAGAGGTCATCCTTCATGAGTGTTACGATGGAGGGAATGAGGACTGTCGGCTTCTTCTTTTCTTTTATCTTTGGCTTGTTATCACCAGGATCGGTGATCGTCAGTACTTCCTTAGGAGATGCTTTCGGCTTCTCCCTCCATACTGGTTCCGGCGCCGGTTTCTCGGAACGAATTGGTGGTGCAGCTGGCTCGATGGAAGACGGTGGAATTTTTGGCCTCCAAACCATTTGGGTCTTCGTCTTCTTGTTCTTTCCCCAAGGTCTGTTAGGTTTAGTGCTCGGTGGCTTAGAGTAGGCTTGCAGTTCCTTCTTCTTCTTGGGCGGCTTCTGAACCGAAGTTTCTGGCTTCTTCTTAATAACCTGTTCAATACCTACAGAAACAACTGATCTAGAGACACTGGTAGAAGCATTAGTAACGGAGTTGACCGTAGTCAACACCACAGTTTCAACAGCTAGGCAGTGAGATTCTTCATTCTTAGAGTCAAATTTCATGCCATCTTTAAGACGGAACGTTTTCGTTTCTTTACCGACCCTTAGAGTTAAAGAACCATTTGGAACGTTAATATTAATTCCAGTAGTAGCCATGAAAGGTCGACCTATGAGAATGGTAGAATCATCTGTACTAGTATCCATAATCACATAGTCAGCTAAGAACGTGAACGGACCACATTTAGTAACAACGTCTTTAATCTCTCCCTTAGGGGTTTTAAGTGATCTATCAGCAAAGACAAGTTGCATACTAGGCGGTTCAAGTTCTCCTAGGTTCAATTTTTCAAACAAGCTCATAGGCATGACATTAACAGACGCTCCTAGATCAACTAAACAACGTTCAATCTCAACATCATTAATGACCAAAGGTAAAGTAAAAGAACCAGGATCAGATAACTTAGCTGGATATGGAGAGGCAGGTTTCTTAATACGAATGTCAGGATATCCTTCCTTGTTCTCCTTCATGCCAGTCTCGATCCTTGCATTTGGCAGCAATGCCTTGGAAAAGGAGGCTTCACGACGTACGGTGCAAAAGGAGGATCATCCTCCTTAGGCGTCGGTTCCTGTTCTTCTTCTTCTTCCTCCGGAGTTTCAGCGATCCTGCGTAAGACAGAACAAGCATCAGCAATTAAGTTTGGGAGTTTTTGAGCGGTTACCATTTTGGCTTGCTCCTTTCTCGGATTCGGCTCTGTCTGGCTTGGAAATTGGCCAAATGGTCGACCAGATGCTAGCATGCTCGAGATGTTGTTCACGGCTTGCTCAATTCTTTGTCCAGATGCTATCTGTTCTTGATTGAGAAGAGCTTGAGCCTTGAACTGACTGTCATGATCATCGAGTCTGGTGATGATCTGGCTGAGCTTCTTATCCAGGTCACTGATATTGTTCTCCCTTTGATGCTGCTGCCCTGGATAGGTATTATTAAGATATTGATTCTGGCGATTGCCAGGAGCAGTTCCATAATTACCCGGATTGCGATGCGGCGGCTGGTAGACACTTGCCGGCGGATGGTTAGGCTTCTGATCCTGAGCTGGACCAGCCGGGCGGTTATTCTGGTTCTGGTTATGGTTGGCGCCAGCATTGTAGGGAGGTCTGTCTTGATAGTTCCCTTGCTGTCTGAAGTTACGGTAGCCAGCATAACCATTCTGATTATTGACGAAGCCTTGTTTAATGAAATTTACCTCTTCGGCAGACCAGACTTCTACCTTACCAAAATTCTGACAACGGCCTCCGTTATGTGCGCAAGCTCCACACCACTCGCAATCGGCAACGTAGACAGAGGCTGCCGGTGGCTTGATCGGTGTGGTAGACTTCTTCAAATGCTTCTCTACCTCTGCTTTGATTGTAGCTTCGAGATCTAGCTTGCTCCTTGATCCTTCAGATTGTCGTTCCCAGTTCCTTGACTTGGAAGCACAGTTTACGAAGTGAAGAAGAGCAGCTTCAGGTGTGAGTGTAGTGCAATCCCCTTCGGCTAGAGAATTGACCCACTTGGCAAATTCTTCTCGAAGTCCTCGAGCAAAGATCTCAGCTAACTGCCTCTGCTCGAATCCATGATGAGGGCAGGTGTAGAGAAGTTCTTGGAATCGATTCCAAGTATCATACAAGCTTTCTCCTTCTTTCTGGGAGAATCTGGCGATGCTGTCCTTGATGGTGGTTAGTCTGGCCGGAGGGAAGTATTCTTCAACGAAGTCCTGAGCCAGAGTATCCCAATCAGTCTAATAGCCTGGTGGTTTGCCAGTAAGCCACCTTTTAGTAGGGCCTTTCAGAGAGAACGGGAAAGCTCTCAGACAAAGAGTGTTTTTGTCGAGGTTTCCGCTCTTGAAAGTGCTGCAGAGATCAAGGAAGTCTGCAAGATGAGTGCACGGATTGTCTAGGGGCCTGCCTTCAAACTGTAAATCCCTAGAGATCATAGTCAAGAATGGAATCTTGATCTCATAGTCAGGATCTCCTTCAATGCGCGGAATGACAATGGCAGATCAAACGCTAGTCGCGCTAGGCTTGTTATAGTCTGCTAGACTCTTCTGTGCAGGTGGTGGCGGCGGCGGTTGATCGCCATTTGGTGGTGGTGGTGGTAATTATCGTCCATGGTGGGAGATGGAGGAGGTGAGAGTGACTCGGTGTATGAAACGGATGAAGATGACGGTACAGGTGAAGATGGAGATGAGGAACTCTCCTTCAGCTCCTCGATCTTGATCGGAGTGATGAATGGATTGGATCTGCCTTTCTTCAGAATCTGTGATCGTAGAGGTGGAGCAGAACTGCCTGGTCTCTCTGCACTCTTAGCCTGTTCGGTTTGAGAGCGAGTCCAAGGACGGTGAGGCATACACCTGTAAACCTACAGATAACAAAGACAAACAAAACCAGTGTAAAATCGAAGTGGATGGTAAGGTGAAAGATGGAAAGTAGAAGAATATATTGCCAGTTCTTCTTTCGAACAATCAAAAGAAGGTCCCCGGCAACGACGCCAATTTGATGACCCGCCCGGTCGTTGTTATGCGAACGTTCAACCAAATAACTAACAAAGCTCACAAAAGCTAGGGTAGATCGTATTCCAGGGGTCTTCTAAGATTGACTACTTCAAAACTGGCAAAATACTCGAATGCAAACAAGTTGTGCGTGGTGTGAGTTCCACGACTTCTAATTCTAAGAAATGCAGAGAAATTAAAACAAATCAAACTAAAGCAGATTGGAAATTAGGGTTTGAAAACAGAGATGACAAACGAACTTAGACTTTGAATCCCCCTTCGTTCCAGAGAGCATTGGCAATCAACAGATCAGCGGATTTCGATTCTCATTCAATCAATTACTAAGACACCACCATAACTCCTTACCCTTAGGTTTAAGACCGGCGAACGTTCGCTCTATCCGTTCTAACTACCAAGATTAACTAGCCGCCCGGGTAATGTCGCCTCTTGCAACGACTTAATTAACTGGTGCAATTACTAATGATTAATGAGTTACTCTTGCAGCGGATTAACCCTAATCGGATCCTACGAAAGGCACGCTCCAATTATAAGGTTAATTGTTTAATTCGATGTTCTAAAGTAAGGCGAGCGTTCGCTTCTATCCTTAGCTTAACCAGAATCTAATCTAGGTGATCAATCCAGACAAGAAACATGAACAATGAAGAACAAATCAAACATGAATGAGAAACTGATTGAATTTCGAATCTAATCACCGCCGATCCGTGACCGCTTTAAAGCCCTGGGTCACTTAGGGTTCATCTAGTCTAAGCTCTAACGAGTTTAGTACTCATGTTTATCACAAAAGAAACAAAGACAAAGAAAGAGTTCATCATCTAGAGGAAGAACAGAAAAGAATCTGAAAAAACCTAATTTAGACGACTCTGACTGACTTCGATCTTCGGTAAACTACACTCCTAGCTCCGGTTCTCCGAGATGAAAGGGATGGCGTCACGATCTCTTTCCGGCTCTTCGAACTCTAACTCTTCGCTCCAGAACTCCAGAGAATCCTCGGAAAACGTAATTATGAATGATATGTTATTAGGTATCCCTTTTTGGGCCGTCGGGTTAAGTATTTATACTTAACCCTAATTAGTCCGGATTTCCCTATTATTTTCGCCGAAATTCTTGAGGAATTTTCGGTGAAAATTCGTTTGCAAATGAAGGGATATTTTCGCTCTTCTCTGGACTTCATTCTCGGTTCGAAAACTTGACACTTTCACCGAAACCGATTTGTGCTGATATTTTCACCGAAAACACTAGGTGATTTTCGGCGAAAATTCCTTTGTAATCCGGGCAGGAATTTGCTTGAACTTGATTGGCTGCTTTGATCGATTCCGGTTCAGTTCCTCGATGTTCCAATGCCTTAGACACGTCCTTGGTTACTTATTCGACGGCAAAAACCTGTGCTAACATAAAAACACTAGAAAACCATCAAATAGACCCGAAACGGGCCAAGGTAACACAAATGGCACGAGATAGGGCAATCGATTGAATATTCGTTATTCTACCCTAAAAACCATGTCTTAAGCAAAGAAATGTCGCTTAAATGAGGCTGATAATCACGTCAAATTGAGTGTCATCAGTGAAAATCAAGGTTTTCGGAATTGGACCGAGATCGAGCTAGTAAGACCAATAGTTCAGGATTTAATGGTTTAATCGAGATTGGACTGTTTGTGTATCGGGCACGAACCATTTTAATTATAAAATAAATAAATACATATATAGTTAAACTAGACCGCCTAAATTTTTTATTAAGCCGGATCAAACCGGGGTACAAAGAGTTTAATTTGTAACTACTAATTAAAAAAAATAATTATTTAATAAAGACTGCAAAATTTAAAATATGAAAATTCAACATAGTCATTCATAGAACATTCAAAATAGTGAAATTACAAAATCACAAATATAAGAGTAAAAGAGTACATTCGAAATACATGAAACATTCAAAACACAAACATCAAAGGTCAAGATCGAGCTAACAAACATAACAAAGTCAACATAAGTAGTTAAGTGCCTACAACATCAAAGAAGTTTGTAAGATTGAAATAATTAAGGTAGCTACATAGTGTTCATGTCCTCATGAGTAGCTCCACTTACTCCAAGTCCAAAGTCAACACTGGAATATCATCTCCTTGCATGAAAGCTTCCACAAGCGAATCGATATCAAGATCGGGAGTTGTTTCAAGCATCCGCATATCTGCACCATCAATTTATTCATAATCAACTGGACCACAAGTTTGCTTCATTCCATAATACTCCCTATTCAAAACAACGAATGAAAAGTAAAGTTTTACATGATAATTCATAATTAAAGTTCAAGGAAATAAGTAAATGTAAATGACAGTTGGATACCTGTGTTGTAAGTGCATGTTGTAGTGCACAAACACCAAATCACTTAGCCTCATATACTCTAACCTATTTCTTCTATGTATGAATACGCTTGAATACACTCCAATTTCGCTCACAACCAGGGAAGAAGTAGTTTGGCTAAGTAACCTGATAGCTATATTTTGTAGGACAGGAGTTTCCATACCATATGTTTGCCACCATGTACCTGTACATTTCACAATCACAAAAAATTATTCTAACATACACTAGATCAAACATAAACAAAAATTAAAGAATCATTAGTGCTTACATGGTTCTTGATTCTTTGCAGCTGCTCTTGCCGAAGGTCTACCAAAAAACTTTGAAAGGCTTTGAAAAATATCCTTCTCTTTAACCATTTCGACCACATCATGACGAATTGCCCAATTTTCAAGGTAATCAAGGGCAGCAAATTGTACAGGCCTTCAACCCTTCATAGTCGGATTGAGATAGTATGCAGAAATAATCAAATCAAGGTTCAAATGCTTATTACATCTCAAGTTAAGGATTTCCATGTAAGGCTTAGCCAATTCCATATTTTGTGCAGAAAGCGACATGATTTTATCTTCAACCCTTCCGTATCCTTCATAAATATATCTCAAAGTTGGTTTCTCATCAGTGTCCACAATGCGAAGCAATTTGACTAGTGGTTCTATCAACTCAACAATCAACTTGCATTCTGCCGAAAATGAATGATCAAAGATAATTGCCTTCATCTCTTCTCCTAATTTCGCCTACCGAGAGAAGACTCTCTGAATGACTAAGCAACATCAAAGACTCCAAATTAACTTACTGATGAACAATATTATCAAGAGTGAGGAATGTAGTTGCAAATCTTGTAGCATCAGGCCTCACAATTTCTTTCCAACTAGGTATTTGTCGCAACCAATATAGAAGTGCTTCATGGTTGTACACAAATGTTGTGATTTTCAAAGTAGTTTTTACTAGTCTAGCAATATTTGGTCATGCACGTGTAACATCCCCGCCCAACCGAATGGCTTAGAACTCGACTTCAGGTGATTGAGGCATTAAAACCCGTGTCCTTGAGGTCCCATCGAAGTTTGGTACGTTTGTGTTTATGTCAAGTTGAATTTATAATCAAGCATGTTGTACAGTGGATACAACACGCTGTGTAGTTCAACTCCACACCGTGTTTCTTCAAGATACACGCCGTGTAAATGTGATACACGGTCGTGCTGTAATTTCTGAAAACCACGGTCGAGAATGATTTTAAAACTACATGCCCGTGTAGTTGTGAAACAAGCCATGTTTTTCATGAAACACTTCGTGGTGTTTGACCTGTATATAAAAGGAAGGGTTTTGACGGATTTCCACAACTTTACCTCTCTCTTTCTTCCCGAAAAATTCACTTTGACGAACCAAGCTCTACAATTCTTTGAAGCTTGATTTCGGGAGCTACGGGTGTCGGATTAAGGCGCTATTTCTTCTTGTGGATTTTTGGCGACGAGAAGAAGAGATCACATTTCTCCGATTCTAGAGTTTTGGAGCTAAGTGCTGTCAGTGAGGAAGTGGAAAAGGTACGTTTTTGGAAGGAGAGAATTCATACTTTCGGGAATCTAGAAGATGATTAGAGCCTCATCTTCTATTCCAGGTGAGGGCTTAGCGTCAATAGGAAATGATGGGTAACGTGAGGAATTGAAACTCAACTTAGAATAAAGTTAGGTTTTGCATGAATCTGAGAGAAAAAAATTTGTTAACTGTCTTGTGATTGTTGTGTGTTGATTGTGTTGCTTTGTTATGTGCTTGGGGGATTGTGACGAAATGTAATGGCAAGTGAATTCGAACTAGAAATGAGTTATAGGATGGGATGGGTTGGATGGTGTTCTACATATATGTATCTCTGCCAATACCAGTTGTGGTTGCAGGAAGATGGTCCCGCCAATGTGGGGTCGTTCTATGAAAGATGAACATGAGGGTAACCATAGACTTGTGACATGGCTACCTCTCTCCCTTTGTATGCAGGTGGGATGTGACATCCTAGGAAAATCCCACATCGACAAAGCACGAGGGAGATCAATGGGTTACGTGGAATAGTTCAACCTTAATTGACATGATGCGTTTTGGGGCGTAGTTGTGGGGGTTTGATCTTGAGAGGAGGAGTTCATGGGTTCAAATCCCACTAACACCGAAAAATAAATTCGTGAGGGCTTAGGCCAAAAGCGGACAATATCTTGTCAGAAAAAGGTTGGGGTGTTACAAGTGGTATCAGAGCCTCTCCCCCTCCCTCTTGAAAGATGTTGGGGAAAACCTCAACAAGGGCATTGAGTCCTTCGGGGGTGTATGTGACATCCTAGGCAAATCCCACAACGACAAAGCATAGGGGAGATCCATGGGCTATGTGGAATAGTTCAACCTCAATTGACATGACGCATTTTGGGGCGTAGTGGTGGGGGTTTGATCTTGAGAGGAGGAGGTCATAGTTCAAATCCCACCAACACCCAAAAACAAATCCGTGAGGGCTTAGGCCAAAAGGAAACACTATCTTGTCAGAAAAAGGTTGGGGTGTTAGATGGGGTTGCTAGCAAAACTAGCCGTATAACATTGATGTGATTGTGATCCGTGAATTGCGGTTGGAATTGATTGGAATGGAAATGTGGAGTGTGATGGATATTGGTGATGGTTTGATGAATGGTTTATTTATTGTGATTACTTTAACATGAATAGAACCGGTAGAAGTCCACATTGTGCACCTTGAGATATGATGAGTTGAGTCGGTCTACGTTGACTGGATCACCTGGTTAGCTACCAGGGATTAATGATTGAGTCGGTCTACGTTGAGTGGATCACCTTGGGATATATACCAAGAATTTATGATGGGAGACAGTCTAGGTTGAGTAGATCACCTTGGTCGTGATACCAAGGACTATTGGACAGCTGTGGTGGTGTTGAGAAATTCCTAGGCACCTTAATTACACACATAGAATTGCATATTGTGAACTGTGCTTTGTATCTGAGGAATTGTGAAGTGATGCTATGCTGTGATCGTTGTGGTTATGGTTGATGAGTTGGACTGTATTAATTATTGCTATGAGGCTATGATAATGTATTGTTGCTTTTGAGAATTGTTGATGTTATAATAGAGAATAGATTGTGGGAGATCACATAGAACGTTCTAGGGACATAAAAATGGAATAGACTAGACTAGATCCCATTGTTAATTATGATGTGTGGAGTGTTGGGATAGATCTTTGAGGCGTAGTTCGTCGCATAGTTTTATTTAAATTCTTGTTTTGTTTTCATTAGTAATACTCATAACCAGTTCAGCCACGTGTTTCACCGAGTTGATTCGGGTTGGGTGTTACAAATGGTATCAGGGCCTTGTTAGTTACTGCTATACTAGTGTATCTTTCCTTCCTAGGGGAGTAATTAACCTCATTGGGAGAAGGGATGACACATTGGTACATGACCGACTTTCTAAGGATTTTCAACTGTTTTAAAATGGGTGGGTAGTTTTAAAGAAAATAAGTGATTTGAACTGTCTAGTGTTTTCTTAAATGGTCAATTGAAATTTTTAATGTCCTCCTATAGTGAAGCAAGCCAAGCTATGGGAAGCCATTCGACTGGTGACTCCGGGAATGGAGGTAGAGCCCCTAGTTTTCGACCGGGCATGCTGAAAGGTTGTAACTTTGGAGAGTTCTATGGATAAGGGGCTCTGAGAAGTGGCTTGAGGATTGCGATTACAAGTTCCTATAGATTGAGCTTGAGGAAGGATTAAGGATGCAAGCTATAACCTTCTTTTTCAAGGTTCATCCTTGGAATGGTGGAGGTCGATGCCGCAGAGTCAGGTGGTTCCGCCTTAGATGAGACTAGATGAGTTTATGGAGGAGTTCTGGAACCAGTTTTGCCTGGATCTTTGGAGGGATGAGAAGTCTAAGGAGTTCATGGAGCTAGAGCAGGGTGAGAAGTATGTTCTCGCTTACTACATGGAGTTCACCTCTCTTTCCAGGTGGAATGACGAGCAGGCCAATCGAGTGAGGAAACTCATTTTCAGGTTTAAGAATGGCCTAAGGACGGAGATTCAGGAGGTTGTTACTTCTATTGACATGAGAAGCCTGGTAACTGTGAAGGCTGCTTCATTGGAGAGAAAACGGTTGGAGTAGAGGAAGAAGGATGAAAGGAAGAGAAAGGCATCTGCCCCGCCTTCTCACTAAGCTGCTCCTAGCCATCCGGCTAAGAGGGTGCAGACGTCCTATTCTGGCTTCAGAGGTGCTCAGTCCGCTTTGCAGAAGAGTGTGATATTGCTTTACTTGTGGCCGGCCAGATCACAAGAGCGCTACTTGTCTTGTTGGTGGTGCTGGATAAGTTCATTATGGGAGAGCATCGTCTAGAATTACTTGTCTTTGGTACTTGTGGGAAGCCCCATTTTGGAGAGTGTCACTTGCTAAAGTCAACTCCGGTGACATGTTACACTTGTGGACAGCCAGACCATAAGAGTAACTATTGCCCGAATAGGAGTGCTACTCCAACTCAGTCTATAGGATCAGTACAAGGGCCTAGAGCTCCATCTGGGAGCTATGGAGGAAGAGGAGGGAGTAGATTTGGTCGTGGTGCTTCAGGTGCTGGTAGGGGAATGGGAGAGAATGCTACACCAGTGGGAGGGCAATGACGCTTGTATGCTCTCACGAAGGGTGTTGCAGAAGCAGCGAATGACGTAGTGACCGATATTATCTCTCTTTATGATCTCCCCATTATGCGTTGTTTGATTCTGGTTCTACTCATTCCTTTGTTTCTGAGAATTGTATGCATAGCTTGGATGTAGTAACGAGTAGTTTGGGAATTAGTTGGGGTGTAAGGACTCCCTTGGGAACCTTTGTTAAAGTAGATAGTGTGGTAAAGGGATGTAGAATTGTAGTGGGTGGTGTTGTGCTGACAGGTGATCTAGTAGTCCTTCCATTTAATTAGTTTGATGTCATCCTCAGCATGGACTGGCTGGCTAAACATGGAGCAATGTTGGATTGTCATAAGAAGGATGTTTCTTTTCCAATGAAAGATAAGGAGCTGGTTGTTTTCAAGGGTGTTCGGAAGAGGGGATCAGCACCCATGGCAATAATCTCAGCAATGCAAGCTTTCACCTTAATCCAAGAAGGGTGTGAGGCAATGTTAGTATAAGTGTCAGTGGATCAAGAAGTGAAGTTAGAAGAATTACTGATAGTAAGGGAGTATGCAGATGTGTTTGAATCATTGTCGAGAGCTCCTATTGAACAAGAAGTTGAATTCAATATTGAGCTTGTTTCGAGAACGACCCCCATCTCAATCCCACTTTACCGGATGGCCACAACAGAGTTGAAGGAGTTAAAGGAGCAGTTGCAAGAGCTACTAGAAAAAGGGTTCATCCGTCCTAGTGTTTCCCCATAGGGAGCACTGGTCTTGTTTGTGAAGAAGAAAGACGGATCGATGGGGATGTGCATCGACTACCGGAGGTTGAATAAGGAAATGATCAAGAACCGTTATCCACTCCCAGGGATCGACAAGCTCTTCGATCAGTTGCAAGGTGCTGAAGTGTTCTCGAAGATTGACTTGAAGATGGGGTATCACCAGTTGAAGGTGGAGGAGAGTTCGATACCCATGACTGCCTTTTAGGACTCGATATGGCCATTACGAGTTTTTGGTGATGCCATTCGGTCTTACCAATGCTCCTGCTGCGTTCATGGCTCTCATGAAAAATGTATTTCATGAATTCCTGGATAAGTTTGTTATTGTATTCATCGATGACATACTAATCTACTCGAAGAATCAAGAGGAGTTGAGGTTGGTTTTCCAAACTTTAAGGGAGCAACAGTTGTTTGTGAAGTTCTCTAAGTGTGCTTTCTAGTTGGAAGAGGTGTTGTTCCTGAGCCACGTGGTTTCCAAGAGGCGTGGAGGTTGATAAAAAAATAGAAGTTGTAGTGAATTGGTCCCCACCTAACGATGTGTCGCAGTTGAGAAGCTTCTTGGGTTTGGCCTGCTACTACAGGATCGTGGAAGGGTTCTCCACCAAAGCTTCTCCACTTCAAAAGTTGCTAAGGAAGGAGTCAAATTATGAGTGGTCTGAGGCTCGTCGAAAAAGTTTTGAAGAGTTGAAGAAAGATTGACCACCGCCCGGTGATGACCTTACTAGTAGAAGGAGGGGAGTATGTGGTGTTTAGTGATCCTTCGTTGCAGGGGTTGGGGTGCGTGCTTATGGAAAATGGGAAGTTAGTCGCCTATGCTTCTCGTCAGCTAAGAATGCATGAGGTGAACTATCCGACCCATAATCTGGAGTTAGCTGCAGTAGTGTTCGCCTTGAAGTTGTGGAGACACTGCCCGTATGGTGAGACGTTTAAGATAATGACGGATCACAAGAGTCTTAAGCATCTCATGGATCAAAAGGAGCTGAAGAGTAGACAGAGGCATTGGGTAGAGCTTCTAAAAGACTACGACTGCACCATTGACTACCATCCCGGTAAGGCCAATGTTGTAGTCGATGCTCTAAGTCGGAAGGAGTTGGTTGATCTTAGAGTTTTGAGGGTTGAAATGCAGTTTAGAGGATGTTGATATTTTGTTTGCTAAACTCAGTATCCGTCCCTTGTTTAACTATAGAATTGGAAAAGAGCAGCTCAAGGATGCTAAACTAGTAGCTATCAAAGAGGAAGTCGAGAAGGGTTTGGACAATGGTTTCGAAGTGGTTGGTGGCTTGTTGAGGTGAAAAGGTCGTGTGTGTGTACCAGAAGTAGAAGATTTGAGAAAGGAGATTCTTGAAGAACCTCATTTTTTATGTATGTTATGCCTCCTGTGATGACCAAAATGTATAACGACTTGAAGGTGAGTTTCTAGTGGTCCGGTATGAAGAAGGATGTGGCTCTATTTGTGTCAACTGGTTTGGTCTGTCAGAAAATGAAAGCTGAGCATAGAGCTCCAGGTGGTCAGTTGCAATCTCTACCCATTCCGAAGTGGAAGTTTGCGGATATCGCTATGGACTTTGTATTAGGTTTCCCGCCAACCAAAGAAGGGAAGGATGCAATTTGGGCTATTGAGGATCGCTTGATGACGGTCACTCACTTTATACCCATCCGGTACAAGCCAAGTGTGGAAGAGTTGGCTAAACTCTATATCGGAGAAGTGGTAAGGTTGCACGACATGCCTCAGACTATTGTATTTGACCGGGATTTGAGCTGCACAACTCATTTCGGGGAAGGAGTGCATACTTCTTTAGGGGCGAAGTTGAATTTCTCAATGGCTTATCATCCTCAAACGGATGGTTAATCGAAGAGTACGGTTCTTACCTTGGAGGAGTTGTTGAGGAGTTTTCCCATGGAATTTCAAACCCCTTGGACTGAATTGTTACCATTGGTTGAGTTCTCTTACAACAACTCATACCATAGCAGCTTGAAGTCTACTCCGCTCAAAGATTTATATGGAAGGAAGTGTAGAATGCCGCTGTTTTTGGGATGAAGAAGGTGCTAGAGTGTTGACGGGTCCTCAAATTGTTCAAGAGACAACTGACCGAGTAAAGGTCATTAAGGATAAGTTAGGAGTAGCTCAAGACAGACAGAATTCATATGCAGATAGGCGTGCTAGAGAGATGAGTTTTGAAGTTGGTGAGAAAGTATTCCTGAAGTGGGTGAGGAAGGGTTTGATGCGTTTTGGTCGGAAGAGAAAGTTGGTGCCACGTTACATCGGTCTTTATGAAGTTTTGGCTAACTCTAGTTCAGTTGCTTATGTTCTACCGTTGCCAAGCAAGCTAGAATGAATACAAAATGTATTCTGAAGTGATGCTATGCCATGATCATTGTGATTATGGTTGATGAGTCGGATTGTATTGATTATTGCTATGAGCCTTATGATGATGTATTGTTGCTGTTGAGAGCTGTTGATGTTAGAATAGTAAACTGATTCTGGGTGATCACATAGATTGTTCTAGGGACTAAAAAATGGAATAGACTAGATTGGATCCATTGTTAATTATGATGTGTGGAGTGTTGGGATAGCTGCTTCAGGCGTAGTTCGACGCATACTTAAGCCCAGTGGGTTCACTTAGTTTCATTAAGAAAAAGAATCCCCCTCTTCCCCTTTCTGGTTCTTGTGGCTAGTAGGTGGTGTTGGCTTTCAGGTGTGTCGGTTGAGTTCGAGGAAGTTGTTGTTGAAGCTATGAGGTGAAGATTGGCAATCCACTCAGAGTTGACTTATTTTCATTCTTTTCCGTATTTCAGCTGACTATTGACATTTTGGGGATTTTGTACACTTTTAAGGATTGTATTTGGGATCATTGTTTATCAGTTTTGTACTTGGATTTATTTATTAGAGGCCTCCTTTCGGATTATTTATTTTGAATGCTGATTTTCTGTTTAAATTCTTGTTTTGTTTCCATTAGTAATACTCATAACCGGTTCAACCATGGGTTTCACTGGGTTAATTCGGGTTGGGTGTTACAACATATATGTCCTTGAACACAAGGTTCACTGTGTGAGTAACACAAGGAGTCCAATATATGTGCTTGTACGGGGAGCGTATGATCTTCCATGCTAAGACATAATTGGGAGCATTGTTGGTGACCACCTGCACTACATTCTCAACATCAACCCACTGAATAACACTATTACACAACTCGAACAAGTTATTCGTAGTCTTAATATATTCAGATGCATCAATGAACTTCACAAATTATATACACTTAGGACTGCATACAAGAAAATTGATCAAACTTATTTGCATATTATCACTCCAACCATCTGCCATAATTGTGCAACCAAAGTTCTATCAACTGTCAACTTACACTCTGCATAGATATCATCTAACAGTGTGGTCCTTATAGCAATCATATTTATGAGGACATGAAAAATAGGAGAAGCAACCACAGTAAAAGGGAGACAATGCTAAAACCAGAATCTTGCAATTGTATGATCGGTTCTCAAAGCAGCATCCTTCCATTTCAAAGAACTCTTTATACTTGGTTGCAACAATGAACTTCCGATCTAGTACAAGGATTAGGAGAACAAATAATATAAATATCGTCGGTGCTTTCTGGAGTATGTTCCGAACAATCTGGTTTTGAGCTACTATGCCCTCTTGCCATCTCACTGAAAGATCTCTTTTCTGCTCAAGTATCTTGTTCTTCTTAGAAGTTTCACTCAAATTCTTGAGCATTGGGTGACGACATCAGCAGGTTCTTTCGGGCATACTCGAATATTCCCTGAAACTCTACCCAAGTGATTCTTGAATTGACTAATTCCTCCACCTCCAAATGTGTGGTTGCATGACAAGCAATTAATCTTTCTTCCATTCTGCTGAGCATAACCCCATGTTGGATTAGTTTTAGCTCGAACATTAACTCGAGAGGGAAGTTGTGATTGCACGTCAGCTTATGATGATCCAGTGTCCATTGTTTGAACTATTATAAAATGGCAACAAATAGCAATCAAGAAGCGATGACAAACAAACACAGATGATGTAGAAAGTAAAATCTGATAACCAGTTAACAGTAGACACTAGACAATAACACGACTATTATAAACTTTTAACATAAGCAATAGCAATCAATATACACACGAAATCTTCCATTAGTGAACTCGATGAAATAGAAACAAGCAGCCTCTTATTTTTTATTGACCACGTTATAAACACATAGAGATTATAATAACTGTTCACACTGCTGAAATGGAAACAAGCAGAACTCTGTGTTTATTCAAGATACTTTAAGAGATGAAATGAATTGGAGAATAGGAGCAAGTATAAACCTAGGATTCAGAGACTCAGAGCTTTAGGTTTAGGGACGACGAATCAAAGAGAACGAAGTAGCGAGCGAGTAACGGCACGGATGTTGAATGATTCGATGTTGATGATTGAACGAATCGGTGATAAATCGCTGACAATATAGAATCAGAGAGGAAAATCGTAGACTAATCAAAGAGAATAAATTGATTGAACGACAGGGTGCCGTAGAAGACTAAAGAGAGTATGAGTGAAGTTGGAACGACGGACACCGCCTCTGTTTGCGGCGTAGGCGATAACTTTGTAGAAGCTATGTGAGTTGGGGTTTGTGATGGAGAAGGATTGCACTACTGTGGTGGGGAGGGATGGCTGCCAATGAATGAGCTAGAACGTCAACTGAAGGAGGCGTCGGCGTCGACTGAAGGAGGTTGGAGTAGTCACGTTGAATCAAATGGCGGTACTCTGCTTATTATGACCTAATTTTACTGAGGAAATGAAGGAAAAATATTGAAGAAGTTTGCAAATCTGCGATGTCATATCTTGTGGCTTGCTTTGAAATATCCTGGGACACTGCTTCAATGCATTCAACATCAATCTCGGGAGTTGCTTAGTTACTAGAGTAGAGTTGAGAGGTATCTTTGCCAGACCTCGTGACAAGACTACCCAGATAATTTTATGAATGATGAACAGGTGGGTAGCCCTAGACCTCGTGACAAGACTACCCCGATATCCCATTGTTTATATAGGTGTGGTGATCGGTGAAGCTAGTTGTTTACCCTTGACCCATGTGATGTGTGTACGCGAACTTGTGATGGTATTGAATGGTTGTGAGAAATGGAAATTGGTTTGGATAGTGTTGGGAATGGGATTGTTGTAAATTGATTATGGAATTGGATGATTGTGAATTGTGAATGAGATGGATGTGTTGGGAGAATGGTAGGATTAGTATGGAGTTTGAGACTTATGTGATCTTGTGTTGTTGTCTGTTGTGAAATGGAATTAGAATTTGAAGGAGCCTATACTATCACACCCTCGAGTCCAGTTCCACGGAGGTGGACCACCCTGTTTGATAATTGAGATTATTTATGTTAATTGAGTTTGGTGCCACGATGGTGGACTACCCTGTATTTTTTACGGGGATTAGTAGCTTTCTTGCGAGAAACTGTGATGATGATGATTTGGGCTTTGGATCCTCCTAGGTGACGGGGTGAGACTTGAGGCCGGCGGTGGTGGTGTAAAGTAACTCCTTAGCGCCTTAATACAAAAATCGATGTTAATTTTGGTGTGACTTGGTTTGAATGTGTGAATTGTGTTTGGAATGTGGTTTGGTTGTTTGTGGATTACGGATGCATGTTATGAATGATGTGAATTATGGAAGTGGACATATGTTGTGTGGTTGTTGATATTGTTGAGAACTGATGATAATAGCTATGGAAATTCACTTGGTTGATAACATAGACAGTTTTAGGGATTAATAACCATGTAGACGTAGGATGAATCTCATTGCTAGTGATGATATTTGTAGAGTGTTGGGATAACTCCTTGTGGTTTAGTTTAGCACATAGTTGGACCCCGTGAGTTCACTCAGTTTCCTTAGGAAACTTATTCATGTAATGACCCGTTCCCGGTTGTCGGTACTTGAAAATTTCGAGTGAAATCGAGACCAACTGAATTGGGTAGAACTCATAAGTTTCTTTTAAAGAGGTTCTAGAGCCGCATGTGGCAGTGAGTAATTTGGTCATAACTCACTTGTTTGAAGTCCAAATGTCAAACCGTCAGAACCTATGGAATCAAAACAACTAGGGGAACATTTTTCATAAATTTGGGTTAAGAGTCTGGCCGAGGGAAACGGCCGTTGTGAATAAAAGGCAACAGCCGTTGTGACCGTTACAATAAAAAAAACTGCATTGTTAAAAACGCATAGCAACATTTTTATTACATTTTTCTTCATCATCAAAGCTCCAGAGGCGATAGGAGAGGGTTTTTTAAGAACTTAGGGCCTTGGAATCAAAGGAAAAGCTTGAGGGATCAAGGAGAACGGCCGAAAGCGATCTCTCTGGTTTTTCTCCGTCTTCAATTCAAGAGAAGGATTGTTCCGATTGATGAGTTCTTCTCGATTGAGTGTAACCCTATGTAACACCCTACCCTAGAAGACCCGACTGAACCATAGGTTCAACCCATGCATTACTGACTCAACATTCAATAGAATTTGATGAGAACCGACATAAGAACAATAATCCGATAAACTGAATCCATTAAATAAACCTTGATCATCCTATACTAAAGCCAAACCGACAACAACCAATATCATCGATTACTATACTCATTAAAATGCCAATACATTATGCTTTGCTCAAAGTTCAAACGAAATACAATGATAACCAATAAATATTCCTAATAAGCCCCTACCAACTCACTCTCCAGCTCCAACTCCGTATACCTGTAAACCCATCCAGAACCACGAAACGGAAAGTAGAAAGAAGAGGGCCAGTGCTAACCACTGAGTATATCTAACCTGTGAGCTCAAAACCATGTTACCTGTAATACCGTCGTGAAGATAAAACATGTAAACCATTACCAGTAATAAGGTAAGAAACCACTTCCTCTAAGTTATCTGTTAGTAGTGCTAGTAGTAACCCCTTAGAAAACTGATCCAGTATATCTTGTTTGAGGTCACAAGAACCTCTTGTATGGTCACAATGACCCCATTACCAATACTGTTACCTAGAGGATTGCGCAATCCATGGGTGGGCTACCAGCACAAAAACCTTACACTATCGTACTAATGGCTGGGCAATAATCCCCTTCTATCTCATACCACGATTTCTAGCCTTAGACATAAGCTATACTGGTATCTTACCGTTAGTTACCCGTATACATATCCTATCTAGCCATCTAATAGCTAAACTCGGTTACCCGTTATAAGAACACACAAAAAACCAAGAACCCAAAGCAGGCTCCAAAACTTTATCGATAAATCCTCGAGCTTGAGGTAACTGTAAACCATAAAACCCTCACCTTACTCCGACACGATCCTTATGATGGGGAGGAAAACCTCCTTCAACAAAGATACCTGGCTTTTTGCCAGGGTCATATTCCCGTGGGTCTCTTGATCTGGCTTACTCAGTTATGAGAGAGGTGTTCAATTGGAGTAGGACAAAAACACACACACACTTCGCAATCACAACACAAGACAAGGCATGCTTAAGCTATAACGAACTAGCTCAAGCACGAGCTAAAAGAGCATGGAAGTAGGGGTTTGATAAGCTGCAGAATAGCGGTCGATCAAATAACTACCAAGCTGTGAAGCTAGGGTAGATCGTATTCCAGGGGTTTCCTCTACTTCCTTACTCAAAGGTGTTGGCAAAATAATTCAAGGTTAAACACATTGTGCGTGGTGTGAGTTCCACGTCTCTCTCCTCTCTCTACTTGTTTTTCTCTCTCCTCCTTCTAGTTGTGTGTTGTAAGTCGTAAGTGTCCTTAATTGCCCGTGTTTTTCAGTATTTATACCTAACCGGCGGTTTCTGAATTTTCACTGGGATTTTCACTGAAAATCCAAGGTTATTTTCGCCGAAAGTATCTGTTCAAATGTGGCTTCACCCGTCTGTTTCTCCTGGTTGATTTGGCTTCGGGTTTTCGCTGAGAATGCTCATGTATTTTTGCCGAGAACTCCCTCTTGATCGGGTCAGTGGATTCTTCTTCCATTTTCGGCGAAAACCAAAGGGTATTTTCGCCGAAAATATATGTGTAAATGGGGCAGGAATTCGTTTGCCTTGAGTGATTTCTCCGGTAGATTTATGTGTGATTCTTCGGGGTTCCAACGTCTAAGACACGTCCCTGGCTACCGCATTCGATGGCGAAAACCTGTGCTAACATAAAAACACTAGAAAACCATCAAATAGACCCGAAACGGGCCAAGGTAACACAAATGGCACGAGATAGGGCAATTGATTGAATATTCGTTATTCTACCCTAAAAGCCGTGTCTTAAGCAATGAAATGTCGCTCAAATGAGGCTGATAATCACATCAATTCGAGTGTCATCAAAATACCCCACACTTAAGCTTTTGCTTGTCCTCAAGCAAAATGAATTAGAACACACTCAAATTCACTAATGACACGAGATTAAATTGAGATTCAGTTTAACAATTTGGTTTAGACTGTTCCACGTAGAAAAGGTGACCGACACATGCAAGAACATCGACTAAACAAGTTTCGATCTCACTATTTTCTGCACACTTCAAGTAGTAGTTTTAACAAAGCACGTTTCTTGGCAAAACAAATGAATCATAATTTACAGATTGCGATAACACCCGTTCTAATCAAAACGACCTTAAGCTCTAGCCATGATGTGGACGCGGAGGAAGGAAAAGTGACGTGGCTATTGACCCGACTTCATCCACTTCTAGATTTGTACGTTACATGTTCTAGCTAGGACTGATTTAAGCATCAATTCGTCTCTCTCTTTTTTTTTTTCAAGATTCAAACTTTCTCAAATTATTTACTGCATACTAGTGCTCGATACCAAATACTTCACTTAGGTGTTGGACCTGCCTAGCTTACAGTATTTGTGCCTTTGCTAGTGCTCAACCCGAACACTTCACTTAGGTGTCGGGCTTGCCTAGCTTTATTTTCAGCACTTTAAAGAGCTTAGCATTGATTCGATTAACTCAATTACTTGATTTAACCATTTAGACACTTAATCCTAGCTAGTTATAACTTTTTACACAAGATTTCGAATTGGATTTCCGTCTAATCTCAAGCCACAATCACAGGTGATCAAATATGGAGTGAAAAAACATGGAAGAAGCTAGCATTTATCATCTTAGAACAGTGTTAACAAGCTTTATGATTAACAAGCAGAACTGTTTAATTGATTCAAATGTCAACTACAAGAGTGATGTATGATCTGTTCTGACCTAGACTCATTTTATCTCAGTTCCGACACGTTGGTTACAGGTTCTAAGTGGAACAGCCTAGACGTCATTGTTCAAAATTGAAGTTAATTTAACAACAGAAGTCAAGAATTGAGCAGTTCAATGCTAGAGTGACTGGACAGGAATCACGAGGCACACAAAGATAAAGGCAATCAAGATCATGCATGGTTTTCAAACATCCCACCCCACACTTAGACTGTTCTGTGTCCTCACAGGACCAAACTAAAGTAGAGAGAAACGAGGAACCTGAAAGGTGAAGGGCGGTGTAGTGGATAAACGCGGAGAGGCCGGGGCGGAGTAGCTACTCAAAATCCTACAAAACACAAACAACAAAAAGAACAAAAGGATACCGGGACAAGTGCCCCGGATCCACACAGAATAAAAGTGGATCGAGATCCGAAAAGAAGAAAGAAAAGAAAAGGAAAGGATAGAAACAACCTGATCACTGTTCCGAGGGTGGGGGTGGAGGCGGGGAAATGCCAAGTCGCTGCTCCAGCTGCTGTCGCCATGCGGTATCATCCGTGTGTCGGGTGGAGTGGTCTGCCATGAATTGCTGGAGAATGGACCAACACTCGTTCTGAGTCTCCTCATGTGCTACTCGCTCCTTCTGCCATTGAAGCGAACCAGCCGAGTAGTCTAGCTGCCATTTCTCAATACGCGCCAGCCTCTCATTCATCTCCGCGGTGAGTTGCATTCGCGACGGCGGACGCTCAAAAGGATGGGGAATGCGGTGAGGGAGCGGTGTGCAATTCTCAAAATCCAATGAAAGGTCGATGCCCCGTGCGATGGCGAGGTCGGCTCCTATGTACTCAATCGGGACGCGAGGAGTGTCAGGGCCCCATTTGTCACCGAGCTGGAGATTGTCGATCAGAAGTGAAATGAAAGGCCCCCCGGAAGCTCAGAAGGAAGCTTCTTGGTTGTAGTGCGCTTGTGAAAGAATCGTGCAAGCCACCATCCGGGATGGAAATTCGCATCCTCCTCTAAAGCACGAAAGAGAATGAGTTCTTCCAGGGAAACATGGTGACGGCCTGTCTTGCTGCAAAAACACAAAGACTGCACCCAAACATAATGTAAGAGCTTAAGAATAGGGTGAAGAATATCACCTACCGTGGGGTTGACAATAGGCTCGATCTCGGTTAGGCCAGCTGCCCACCTCCACACGTCTGGGTACGGAGCACTCGTGATGGAGTAGGTGTCCGCGAAACCAATGGATGTTGTATCGAGGTCGACGTGCGGATCCAGCAGGTGGCCGAACTCGTGGAGGGACTTCTCGTGGAGAACACCACCGAGGCGGAATGATACGAATTTCTGCTCACGTATGGGCTTCGGGGTGAGGCGCCGGAACGAACTCCAGAACTCATGAAGAGCAACAAGCGAGTATGGGGAACCATGAGCGGTCAGCACTCGTAAACCGGCTTTATGAAGGGCGGTGTCAATGGTGGAGTGCCAAGCTGGATTGTGCGCCTTGAGACTGTCTAGAGAAAGAACTGCCACTTTAGCTGGAGGGATGTCTTTGATCTTCTGAAAGATCTCTAGTTAGTGCAGCTCCAGAGCTACAATAAAAGGATGTAGGGCCCTATTGGCAGGTGCAGGAATAGATGAGTCACAGGGGTTGGTGCATCCTCGGGGATGATGGCTACTGCCCTCGATGGTTGTGCAGCTGGCGTGGGTCGTCGGGAGGGTGGTGTCCTGTTCTGGCGAGTTGAGGATCGCTGCGCTCTATCTGCACTGGTAGTCTTAAAACGTTTGGGAGCCTTGTAAAACACAACTCAGGAAAAACCCAGCATCAGAAGACAAGACTTCTACCCCACACTTAGGTTGACAAGCGGGGGTAAGCTAATAAAATCGAGAGATCATCGAATCGAGATATAGCAGGAAAGAGCTGTCAATCAATTAAACAGGCATGATGAATGGAATGATTCATGAACACGAATGCACAGACAACAAGTTACGAGCCTAAAAAGGTCACAAGGGAATGCCAAAACCTAGCCAATTGACACCGACAAAGCAATCATGAAAAATCGAGGGAGAACCAAAAAGTCAACCAAAGTCAACCATGCCAAAAACCGAAAGTCAAAAAGCCAAAAGATTCACAATCAAGGGCTGAACAACTAACCGTGAAGACATGACTCAAGAAAACGATTGGAAATCCGAGGAAACGATGAAGAACTTGAAAACTAGGTCGGAAAGAATCGGGGAAGTGGAGCTCCGATTCTAGGGTTTGAACCGCGGGCTAGGCAAGGGAGAAGGGCGGTCAATCAGGCGGCGGCGGGCAAAGAGGCGAAGATGGCCTGTCGGCGGTCAAGGGGGGAAACGACGGTTGGTCGGCGCTCGGCGAACAGAGGGGGAGAGCTTGGTTTTATTTGAAATTTTCGGATGGGGGGCGAAATCAGAAGTTGAAACTGGTATAAATAGTCGGCGGAAAATACCAAATTTTCGGCGAAAATAGTTGGAAATTTTCGGCAAAAATTTCTAGTAAAATTCCGCTCACGTTCGGCAAAAAGAAGAGGGTTTTCGGCGAGAAGGCTAGGGGGCGAGAAACAGGAGGAACAGGTTGAATTAAAACAAGAATTTTTGGCAAAAATTTGGTCATATTTTTGGCGAAAATGTGCTTGAAAACGGCGGCAATGTTTCATTTTTTTCTTTTTCTTTTTCTCTTTTTTTTCAAACTTGAAGTTTTAAAACAAAACGACTCAAAATGAAAAATAACTGACTCAAGCCATGGGTTGCCTCCCACGAAGCGCTCTTGTTTAACGTCCGTGAGCCAGACGATACCTAGATTCAGATCACGGATCCGTCGTGAGGTAGTGCACGTCGATGGAAGAGATCGCTAATCCTTGCAGGTACTTCTTAAGCATATGCCCGTTGACCACAAACGGCTCTTGATCGTGCAATTTAATGTAGACGCTGCCTAAGGGTGTCTGTCGGACTACGGTATAAGGGCCGGACCATCGGGATTTCAACTTACCTGGAAAAAGCTTCAATCGAGAGTTATACAAGAGGACTTCTTCTCCAGGGTAAAACTGCTTGATCGTCTTTAGTTGAGAGTCACGAATTCTCTTCGTGCGCTCTTTGTATAGCTTCGTGCTCTCATAAGCATGGAGGTGGTGCTCCTCAAGCTCAGCGATTTGGTCATGGCGGTTATTACCTGCTACTGCATAGCTCATATTCAACTCTTTGTTAGCCCAGAATGCCTTGTGCTCAAGCTCAACTGGTAAATGACATGCCTTGCCATGGACCAGCTGATACGGTGAGGTACCGATGGGAGTCTTATAGGCAGTTCGATAAGCCCATAAGGCATCATTGAGCTTAGATGACCAGTCCTTGCGAGACCGGCCAACTGTCCTATCAAGAATCCGCTTGAGCTCACGGTTCGTCACTTCCGCTTGACCATTCGCTTGAGGGTGATAAGCTGTGGACATTCGGTGGGTGACGCCAAAGCGTTTGCACACCCGATCGAATTGTCCATGGAAATGGGTACCCCTATCGCTTATGATGAAGCGTGGTGAACCGAAACGCGTGAAAAGACGGGTAAGGAACCGACCCACCACTCTAGAATCATTAGTGGGTAAAGCTTCAGCTTCAGCCCAAGGTGATGACACTCGATTTGACGTGATTTTCAGCCTCATTTAAGCGACATTTCTTTGCGTAAGACATGGTTTTTAGGGTAGATTAACGGATATTCAATCGATTGCCCTAGCTCATGCCATTTTTGTTACCTTGGCCCGTTTCGGGTCTATTTGATGGTTTTCTAGTG